>CM035096.1:75067399-75665146 GCA_020205505.1 Panax japonicus | reverse complement strand
AGGCGGAGAGTTTAGGAGAGTTTTTTTGTGTTTTTAATAACTATCCAAACCAGATCTTGATAATTTATTTTTCTAATGATTTACCATGTTCATAATGCATGCTGTAGCATATCAAATCACAACAAGAAGTAAACAAGATCAAGTCAAAGATAATTTTATTATAGTTGTATTTTTTAAACTTGTACCAACTTCAAATTATATAAATGATATATTTGTAATATTTAGTTTAATTCAATATAATTCTTAAATTTATGTTTAGTGACTTAAGTTTTAATATTGAATTGAATTCTTGAAATTTTAATTTATTATTTAATATCAGTCTTGTTTTAAGAATAAAACTAATGCGTTAAAGATATGTGTTTGAACTTTAAACAAATGCCTTTATTATCTTTATTATAGATTGTTTTGTTTTATATTATTGTTTTGTTTGGATAAATGTAAGATACAATATTAAAAATTGACTTAAAATAAAAAAATCTCGCCTAGGCCCCCGCCCGCCCGCCCGCCCGCCCGCCTCCTTAGAACATTGTGCTTGGTGGTAATTCTTTTCTAGAGTATTTGGGAGGAGAAGTGTAGAAGAATTTTGTGTGTGGAATGGATTGGTTCATAGGTTAGAAAAAATGGATCTAAGGCAAAAGGCTTGAGGAGCTAGGTCTAACTATTTGTTGCCAAATCGTTGAATGTTGAAGGAGCTTTTATGTTTTTGATGAATCAATTATTTGTATCTGCTGACTGAAGTGTAGACATTGTGAGGAAAAAGAGCAAGTAGCTTAATTTGATAAAGGTTAGAACTCTAGGAACTAATTGGTGGCTATGCCTATAATTCTTTTTTTGCCATGATGATCCATATGGGATCTATGGTTTTTCCACTTTTGGCCATGGGAAATGACATTATTAATTATAATTTTGAATTATTTTAAGGCCAACAGTTTTGTATTTATCAGGTCAAATGGTTTAGAAATTCCATCAATACGTTTTATCTTTATTTTATTTTGCTCTGATTGCTACCCTTTACCTCTCTGTGTTTGTAGGCTCCGACATTGTTGTTCACGTTGTGATTGCGACCTTTCAGAGGTTATGTGAGGAGCTAGAGCCTACTGAATTGAATTTGATGTGGGATTCTTTGAATGATGAAGTAAGTGCAGCTGTAACAAGTGGGTACTCGTTGCACCTCAGCCGTCTCTTGTCCCTTCTTGTTTCTACACTTCAAAGAAATTACTTGCGCAAACTTTCAGGTGGGCTATAAAATAATTTTTTTTTTGCACAATATAAAATATATATTTTTAATTTATAGGTTCTTTTGTTGCTCTGTATAATTGTTTTATATAGATTGTGTTCACGTTACTCTTATCTGTATCTATTCTGTATTGTGCAGACTACCAACCAGTGCTTGAGCTAGTTGCTTTACTCGTTCAAGCTTGTATTAGGGATTACGAAATGGTTAAGGCTGAGAACCAATCATGTGAAATCCTTAGTAAAGTTATGCAGTTAATGCTATGCATACTTGATGGTCTCCACAGTACTGATAACAAGGCAGCTCTCGCCAGAGTGTCGTCGGAATGGGCTCCAGTATTTGAATTAAGGAATTTAAGGTATTTTGGTATTAGTAGTCTTTCCAAGCCGGTACTTCTCTTTGATTCACTGCAGTTCTGTTTTCTGCCAGCGGCTCTTTTTTATCTCTCTCCCCCCTCTCTCTCTATGTATATATCTGATTTAAAGTATATAATCCCTGGTTCAGTTTGTTGACTTTCATGAAAGAGCTTTTGTTAAAGGATCCGTACATACTATGCATCTTCAGAAACAATTTTCTCAGGTAGGAAAAATGTCAATTTGATGTTATCATATCTAGAATAATTATTAGTTATGCATTTAATTGTCCGTATTGGATTTCAGGGCATTGAATGATTTAATTGAAGCTTTCGAGGAAGAAGTTGTATATCTACTGCTTAATTTCTCCGAGAGACTGCAAGAGCATGGCTCCACCTTATTAGATGGGGCATCAAATGAAGGGCTCTCAAAAATTCAAATTTTTTTCCAGGAAGTTATTAGTAATTGGATTGGAGAAATCAATGATGTAATACATGGAAATCCATCATGTATTCAATTTCAGAAAACTAAGATGGCCTTGCTGTATGGAATTGTTAGCAGCTACCCTTATATGGTAGATGTCCAATCAAACCCATCCTTACTAATGGACTTGGTTGATGCATTAGACCGGCTTCTTCTGACTGGCTTTGGTAAGGCATTTTATCATTTGTTAAGATGTTCAAATGTTAAACTTTTGCAAAATTTAATGACATTAAGCATGATGCCTTAAAACGAGATATCTGATACAACTTTATGTGGGGTACACTATGTAATATGTTGTGTAGGTAATCCTGGGGTGATATAATGTTTTTAGTTATTTTAGCTAAAAAGTTGAAAGGAAAAACCATATATATATATATATATTTTTTTTTTTGCTAATTTGACACACACCCTCCTTGGCCACTGCCAAGTTGGCATTGAACCCCCAACCTCATGGTTAACATGAGTTGGGTTCATACCACTAGGGCCAAAGGCCTTCTGTATTTTTTTTGACTTCTTCATCTTGATTAAAAACTTTACAGGGTTGCAACCAAAGAGGAAGAAACTCGCAGTTTTGTTTCTATGTTGATTCTAAACTTCCAAAATACAAAGAAAATGTATTTAATGTTTTTGTTGTTGTTGTTGTTGCTGGAGAGAACACTAATCGCAAAAATTATTCTTTTTTCATTCTTCTAGAGACAGGTCTTAAGTATACACCAATGCCCTCTTAAGCCACTGTCATATAATTGGTCATCTCAAAGGAGTTGATAATATTGGATAGTTATAGCCAGTTACTTACATTTTCTTTGTTCAGATATGCATAATTTTTTGGGTTGGTTATGGTCACTCAAGATGTAATGTGTTCTCTTGATCAATAGTAGGTGATTTATGTGGAGGTTCTCCAGAGAACACTGTAGGATGTACTAAAAACACTTGGAAAGCCTGATTGGTTGCTGTTTGAGTTCGTATTATAAATTGCATTGTGGTCGTCAAATTTGTTACGAAGAATCTACAGTCAGCAATCTCTTAGATCTTGCAAAAAGATACAAATCTTGTTCACAGATTTTGTCTACAGTAGCCGACTTTTTGGATTCAATGGACGAGTAAGTTGATCTTTTGACTTAATTAACTCATACTCATATGGCTTAACGTTGAGCCCATACAAAAATTTTATTCTTAATTTCTGTGTTCTTTTATTAACTATTGAATATCATGCAATGAAGGTCTACCACTCAAGTACACTAACATCTGTAGCAAATTTCACCCAGAGCTGGAAGCAGGGAAGGTTGTGGATGCATTGGCCATATTTGCCGAAAACTTGTGCCATGCAGACAAGTGGATCCGTCTTTCTACTTTGAGAATATTGTGCCACTATGAATCACTGACTTTTGAAGATTTCACAAAGAATCATCCTGCAGAGAAGAAAAGGAGAACGGAAGTTTCTCAGACTATCCATGAAGATGACCGTGGCAGTAATGTATGCAACTATCTTCTTTCTGCTCTTTTCCTATAATTTTCTGTGTAGTTAATGTGAAGTACAATTTTTTTTTCAGGTTCTCCAGCTTATACTATCTATTGAAGCAACTCCTCTTTCAATTACCAACAGCAGGAAAGTTATTCTACTTATATCTAGAGTACAAATGGATTTGTCTGCTGCAAGGATATCTGAACCATACATACCAATTCTATTGAATGGAATTGTTGGCATCTTCCACAACCGATTCAGCTATTTATGGAATCCAGCTGTAGAGTGTCTCTCCGTCATAATTGGTCATTATTCTGGAATTGTATGGGAAAGATATGTTCAATATCTTGAAGAATGTCAGTCTATTTTCTTAACATCTCAAGATCAATTGGAGAGAAGCATTACTGAATCATGTAGCGAGTCGCATGGTGGTACGTGATGTTGACTTTTTGTGGATCGTTTTTTAATCTTGAATTCAATAGGTTCCAAGTCTTATCTTGATTCATGTGCTATGCCATGCATGTGTTCGACCAATTTTTTGTTCTGTTCAATTTTATTTAAGGAGAGATAATCCTACAAACTGTGGAAAATCAACTGAAAATAAAACGATGAAAATTGGTGTACACATATCAAATAAGTCATGTATGGGTTAATAATACTATAATGTTTTACTGGGTTGATATTTACCCTGTGGTGTTGTTTTCCAGATTTGGTTAGATGCTTCAACTTATTTGTATCTCCACCATCTGATGGCACGCCATGCGCAACAGTCTTGTCCTTATTGATTCAGTCTTTACAAAAAGTTTCAACCATCTCTGAATCTCGGTCTCGCCAAATTATACCCTTGTTCTTGAGATTTTTAGGCTACAATAGTGATGATCTTGCGAGGTGATAACTTTTTCCTCGTATGTATAATAATGAATACACTTTCCTTTTATTTTCACGTTGAACTTAAATTATTCGCATATTTTTTTTTGGATTACAGTGTGAAATCATACAACTCAAAGGCTTCTAATGGGAAAGAATGGAAGGGTGTCCTCAGAGACTGGTTAAACTTGTTAAAATCAATGCGAAATCCGAAGTCCTTTTATCAGAGTCGATTTCTGAAGGAAGTTCTTGAATACAGGTTGGTAAAGTTTGATGTTAACATTTTTTGGTCATTAATCTCTCTGGTCAGACACTTTTTGACGTTTTATTTATAGAACTTCCAACCTATATTTTGTTAGTTAAGAATATTTCAAAAATTTATTTTGTTATCTTCCATTAATTTCTAGGCTTTTGGATGCAAATGATGCTGAATTACAAATGAAGGCTCTGGATTGCCTATTAAATTGGAAAGATGATTTTTTACACCCATATGAGCAGCATCTACAAAATCTGATCAGTGTTAAAAATTTGAGGGAGGAACTTACAACTTGGAGTTTATCCCGAGAATCAAATCTTATTGATGAACAACACAGACCTCATCTTGTACCTATAGTGTTACGAGTCCTTATACCAAAAGTCAGAAAATTAAAAACACTTGCGTCGCGGAAGGTATATTTAGTCTGTCTACAACCCCATATTTTGTCTAATATTCTGCATTAATTTTCTTTGCATGTACCATTGTTTTTACCACTCAACTTGATGAATTTATTCTGTAGCATGCAAGTATACATCAGAGAAAGGCAGTTCTTGGATTCTTAGCTGAGCTAGACGTTGGCGAGCTTCCACTTTTCTATGCCTTGTTAATAAACCCTCTACAAACCATTTCACAAGGTGTTGATGCCATTGGTAATTGCCTTTGGAGTTCACCTGAATGTTCCAAAGATGAGTTCGATGCATGCAGTATATTGAGGCAATTTACAGTGGACAACATAACTACCCTCTCTTGGAAGAAAATATATGGTTTTTTGCATGTTGTCGAAGATATTCTTGGAGTTTTTGATGAGTTACATATTAAACCTTTTCTTGATTTGTTAATGGGATGTGTTGTCCGTATATTGGCAAGCTGTTCATCAAGTCTTGTGTGCACAAAGAGCAGTGACACATATCTAGTGGAAAATAAGTCTACCCTCCTGCATGTTAGTGGGAAAGATAGTAGAACAGAGAATCAGATCACGGTAAGATGCAGATTAGTTGGATATTCTCTTGTAATTTTGTAACATGTATAACACTGGTAAGCAATTATTGTCACGTGGTTCCTGAGGCTGTTGCTTTTTAGTCTGTCACATTTGTTACCACGACAGGAAGAGATACAAACAAAACACCAACACTATATTGGATGTGGGGATAGATATTAAACTGGGATCTTAACATATGTTTGATAAAAATAGAAAAACAGAGTAGTATCCATTCATTAAATTGTTATGATAGAAATCCTTAATTATGCAAAGATGCAAATAGTAAACCACAAGTTCCTAACAATTTATTTGGTTGGGGTGCAGACTACCAGGGATGTAGAGCAGTTCAAAAATCTGAGATCTTTATGCTTGAAGATTCTCTCTTTTGTTCTCACTAAATATGATGATCATGATTTTGGTGGTGAATTCTGGGATCTATTCTTTACATCTGTGAAACCTTTAATTGATGGTTTCAAGCAAGAAGCCTCCAGCAGCGAGAAGCCAAGTTCACTTTTTTCTTGCTTTATTGCAATGAGTAGAAGTGAAAAACTTGTATCATTGTTGAACAGGGAGAAGAATCTTGTGCCTGATATTTTTTCAATTCTAACTGTCTCAACAGCATCCGAAGCCATTATTTCTTGTGTTCTTAAATTTATCGAGAACCTATTGAATCTGGATATCGAGCAGGAAAGTGATGATAATGCTGTCAAAAGAGTACTACTTCCCAACCTTGGCACACTTGTCTGCAGCTTGCACTGTCTCTTCACATGCACAAAAGCAGCAAAGAGGTATCAAATTCCATAAGTTGCTTCTGTTCTACCTTCCTAACTTAAATCGTCCATGGTGAAATTCTGAAATACTTTATGCTTATATGTGCCTCAGTTGCGATACGATTGTAGGTTTCCAACTAAGTTTTACATCCTTAGATGCAAGTCACCCATTATGTATGCTGATGAGATTTGAATACTACAACTAGAAATTTGCTATGCTAGATAAAGTAGCTAGAATAAATGTCTACTTGCCTTACCTTTGCAGCTACTGCCAGTTATAATTATATTGCACTTGTAGAATTGTAGGGAGGAGAGAAGAATTCATGTGAAAACTAAAAGACAATAAAAGACAATATTATTCCATATAAAAAGAATTCATGTACAATGAGAGCCTTTATATAGGCCAAGTCTCTAAGCTATACATGGAAAGGAAATCAATTAGTTATTACCACTGATCCCTCCTATAATTATGCTACTACTGACCACTCCTATAATCACGCTACCACTAATCACACTCCTTTAATGATGATTCTAGAATAATTCTCTAACTCTCCCCCTTAAGTTGGAAGTCTCATACTACGACTTACAACTTGTTACATAACCTAATCCTCAAAATAAAAGACTCAAACCAACCACAACACGAAACTATTTTTTCAAAACTACCCCTCAAATTGAGGCCCTCTTCAATTTGCACAGGAAAAAATTGATTTTTTTATGTTCAAAGTTGGATTTCTCACCCTCAATATATAAATTCACACATCCACTTTTTGAGAATATCATATGTTAGCAATAACGGTGAACACTCAGTCTCTCACAATAAATGTGAAGGACTCCCTATACTTCAAAAATAACTATGCGACACTTCTTGCCCTCCTCATTGTTGGGCTCTCTAGCCTTAAAAAAAACAGAAGGACACACTTTCCTAAAATCAAAATCCTTACTTTGCAGTCAACCATCCATTTACATATTCAATCATAAGGAAAAACTATCTTTTTTTCACCATAAAAATAAACAACCACCATGGACTTTTTATTTTGTTTTGTCTAAAAATATAAAATAAGAAAAAGAACTGCAAGAAGAAAAGACACCTACCGCCAGCTATGTGTTGCCAGTGGCGGAAGCAAGACTTTTAGTTGGCCTCCCAAGATCAAACTAGCTCTGATACCATGTAGAATTATTGAATTTAAGATAATTATTGAATTATTAGATCAAACTATGTGCTGCCGGCTATAGTGTATATTTAAGACAATTATTGAATTATTTGATTTTTATTGGGGAAAATTAATTGAATTTTATAGTAAGGTTTCTTCGGCCAATTATTAGGGTAAGCAATTGGATTCCTTGATATTTACTCGGTTAAGACCCTAAGAAGGTAATTATTATATTATTAAATTTTTATTTCAGTAATGAGAATATATATTAGGGTTTATATTGTTTTGGCTATCTAAATAAGGAATTTTCTTAGAATACTAATCCAAATAGAACTTTGGAATTCAAACTTTAAAGAATTTTAATTTAGTTATGACACTAGTTAGGAATCCAGTATTATTAGTTTAACTAATTTCATGGTTAATATTATTACAATCAATTTGTGGTATGATATGATTTCAAGTTAATTTCGTAAGTCTTATATTTTATTATTTTTGTTCAAGTTACTTGTAATATGGAATGCAGTGCTTGTAAGTTGGATAGTTTATTATCTGCTTGATATTTTTCTTTTGTTTATGTTGCCTTTAAGTGTTTCATTTTGTTGGAAGAAACAGCATTATTTCTTAATTTTGCCCATGTTTCTTAATTTTGGTTCTTCTGCCAGTTTGTTTTTTTCCTTCCCATAAAATCCTGCTAGAAAGCAGAGAACCCCAATCGGCATAGATCATATGTTATATATTACGGATTTTTGCTACATTGTATGGAATAGTTCAGTTACCCTTTATGAGATGATCTAGATGATTCCTCTGTGTTATCTGTAATGTTTACCATCAATATTCATATATATTGTTCCTACTATCCTACTGCTCTTACTAATGGAGTAAAATTCTGAAATTCTCAACAGCAACGGGCAAGCTAACCTGATATTCAGCTAAAAGCTTTTCATAATTGATTCCTCCCTTTATCAGCTTCACAAATGTTTCCTCCGTTTGTCTTTTGGCTGAACAATCTTTTCTTCGTCGTTTGTTCTCCTTGGTGTGCGGAAAATTGTAGCCAGTAACCTAAATGTCTCCAAATAATAGAGTTATTAACTATATTGAGTTTTTAGTTAGATAGGAAGGACCAACTTGGTTGATAAAAAAGTACCATGTAGTTTTTCTGTATAATTATGTTGAATTCTTAATTATATGGGAAGGACCAACCAGGTTTTGGGAGGAAAATCATCAAAGTTTGTCTCTTTAATTAAATAGTTGATTTGATCAACGATGTTGAAGATGAATTGTTGGCATTTCCTTCAACTGAACCAAATCTTTGCAATCTACGATGGTGAACTCCTCCCATTGCACAACTTTAACTGTCAGAAGGATTTGATTACCAAGTTCTGATTGATATTCAAAATATGGATTATATCTTGGTGTTGTAATATGATTAATTTAAAAGGACTTTCCTGCTTTATTCCCTTCATAACATTGGTCATACTTTCAGGTTGAGGCACTGAACAGGTGAAAAACTCAGGATTAACTTATTATTTCTAAACATAAGCAAACTTTAATCCTCTATACTCACCAACAAGAAACAACAGCGGAAATGGCCAAAGTATATGTTGCTGGAATGAATTTGAGTGCCACATTTAAGTATAAAAAATTTCTAGTTAAGTGGACCAAAGAAAATATTTATGACAGACTGGCTATTAAGAAAAACTAAATATCTAGAATAGTCCTATAAATGGTGTTTAAACAAAATGGAAAAAAAAACATGGTAAGGGTAAGTGAAAGCGGGGACTATGTAGGAAGAAGGGAAAGGAATAGCTTTGAAGGGCTTAATGTTATGATTAGAATATTAGATGTAAATAGACGGTCTCAATTTAATGGTATCCAGAAAAATTCACGGGCCAAGATACATGCAAAAGATGTATCATGAAGTGTAGTGAATAAAGATGCAAATATAGAAAGAGAACATCCACTGTAGATTAGGGTTGACTATCTTTGCAAAGGTACAAAAGGAGACGAATGAAGGAGTCCTAAGAGCTTGACGTTTAAGATTTTAGTGTGGCTTCTACACTAAACCGCTTGCAGTCTAAGATAGAAAATCTTTTCATAGGGACTTGTGCATAAGCTTCTTAGCTTCTTTTATGTTGCTTGTCTTGATACCGTCAGTTTTTTTCTTTTATGAAGATGTGTAAGAAAAATAACCATGCATGATATTTTTCTTTTATGTACGCACTATAAGAGGGATGAGCACCTCTGGTGTCCTTTACTTTCTCTTGTATTTTTTTTTGTTGGGGTTGTTTGTTTTTCCTTTGGGGGAGAGGTTGTTTTGGGGTTGAGGAATGGCTTTTGGGCCTTCAATGTGTGTGTACTCCCCCCCTCCTCTTTCTCTCCACCATAATGCGCTAAGTTACATTCGAGCAATGATGCTATGCAGCACTGATTTTGAAAATGCTATATGCACATATGTAGCCTATTTTGGGTTAGTTGAAGTTACAACAGGATGCATCATGATCACAATTTATTAATTAATGATATTTGATCTATAGGCGGACCTTAAATTTTTTTAATGAGCTTTGACGGTTTAAGTTTTGCTGCCATGAATAAGAAGCAGTTGTGCCAAATGTCATTATTGGCATTCAAGTTATTTTTGCCGGAATTTTGTGCAGTTATATTTTTCTCTCTTCTAGTATGTGGGTATGTGAATGTGTGAGGGTGAGAAGTAGTACATACGGGCTGAAGGTTTTGTTTGGAAATGTGAGGCATTTGGGTACGAGTTCTACTATGTATTACGATAGTTTTGTATCGAATTATGATTGTGACGTATATCAATACATTGGATTTGGTAGGATTATAAGATTGACCCACAATATCAAATACATCGTTAAAATATTACTATCTATAGTTTAACTCGCAATAAAAAACTGGACATATAAAGTTCAAGATATATTATTTTCCTTGTATTTAGTGGGCGTAGCAACTAGCAAGTACTCAAAGTCTCTGATCAGGAACTCAAGATTGTATAATCTTTGAGAATCTTAGACACCTTATAGCCATAAATAAGTTGCGATATTTTTATTTTATGATATCGTATAACCTAGATAGTGAGTTTCATTTCATATGCAGTTATGCACATGGACTTGCAAGCGGAGAGAATCTAAATATTACGATAATTATTTTTATTTTATTTTTTTTGATAAAAGAATGCATGACGAGGACAAGAAGTCCTCCCAAAAGAAATTAAAGAAATCATAATGCGAATAACTTGATATTAGCACTGCCCGTTAATATCTTTGAAGATCGGATAAAGAAATTCCTCTAAAAGCTCCTATTGCTCCTAAAACAACTCAAGATTTGTAGTCCGATGGCAATTTTTTGTAGCATTCCTCTTAATCCAAATTTCCCACAAAATAGCAAAACAAGTACATCTCTAAAGAATTCTTCTATCACTCATAATTCTATCACTATCACTTGTAAGACCAAAGCCCCTGAATTTGCATAGTAAAAGATCTTTCACCGAAGAGGTACATATCCAACTTTTACCCATCGCACTAAACAAACAGTACCACAACCTCCAAGCCATCGAACAATGAAGAAATTAATGAGAAAAATCGGATAAAGAAATTGCTCCAAAAGCTCCTGTTGCTCCCAAAGCAACTCGAGATTTGTAGTCCGAGAGCAATTTTTTTAGCATTCCTCTTAATCCAAATTCCTCACAGAATAGCAAAACTAGTATATCTCCAAAGAATCTTTCTATCACTTGTAAGACGAATTTACATAGTAAAAGATCTTCCACTGAAGAGGTACATATCCAACTTTCACCCATCACACAAAACAAACAGCACCACAACCGCCAAGCCATCAAACAATAAAGAAATAAATGAGAATGAGACTCATTATCCTTCAAACACATTACACTCATTTGGGGATAAATATTTATAAAGCCTACGCTTTCAATGCATATCGTTAGTGTTAAGCTGACCAAGATTTAAGGACCAAATAAAAGTCTTAATTTTTGAGGGAGCCTTTGCTTTCCAAAAATAAGATAGTAGAGGAAAATGATGAACTGGACTATAACCCAATAAGTGAAAAAGAACTACATGAGAAGATTTCGAAGAATCAAAACACTAAACACGCCTTTCCAAGGACTGAGAAAAGGAAGTTGAGTAAATAAAGAGAATTCCTCCGTTTCCCTATCATTTAAATTACAAAAAAAATGGAAAATTCTTAGAAATTGAATCCCCCTCCCAAGTATTAGAAATAAGAGAATTATGCTCAGACGAGAGGTAAAAAATACAATGAAAAACTAATAAAAGAGGAACATTTTCTATCCAAATATTCTCTCAAAATCGAATACTCATGTCATTACTAACTTGGATCTTGGAGACGAACAAGAAAATGAAAGGAAGTGTAACTTTGGGAGATAATTTCTAAGGACTTGAAAAAGTAACACAAGAAGGACAAAGATTTGCATCCCACCCATTTTACTGAATTCCATACTTCCTTCTAATCACTTGATGCCAAAAAGAGTCAGGTTCTAAAGGAAAGCGCGATAGCCATTTGCCTACCAGTTCTTAGACACCAAGTTCCCAGTACCTAAACACTCTTACTCTCTAGGACGACACACAAAATCGCAATCAACGAAATGGTACTTCCTATCATCACTATCCCCAGCCCATAAAAACATGCACATAATACGTTCAAGAGATTTGGCTACCCTTACCGGGATCTTAAACAAGAAGAGATAATAAATATGAATACTCGCTAAACACGCCCCCAAAGAGAAGTAAGCATCTTTCCAACAATCAAGTCTCCTGCAGGTGAAATTCCGTGGGGGGGTTGGATATGGTTTTGTTCATATTTAAATATGATTCAAGCTCGTACATGATTACCAGCGTATTGGTTAAAATCTAGGTAAAAATGTGATATCTATTGGAAATCATAATACACATCTTAGATCGTTCGTAAGATTTGAATATGATTTATGTTTTTGTTTCCTCCCTCTCTATATCTTTATTTTACAATAACCACTTTCAAGGTCTCATATTGTATTTTTTTCTCGGAAGAGATTTCATTAATTATGGCTATTACTAGGATTGGACTTTAATTAGTCATTTTATTGGGGAATGCACTACTTTTTTGTCTTCTGTTACTTTTACTGTTTCCATGGTTTCTATATGAATGCTAATCTGACAAATAATATATATTTATACCAAATTGTCAAGTTTTAGTTTAATTTATCCACTATATGACTAACCATTTTGCTATGCTAGGAAATTGGTTAAATGTCCTGGGGAAAGAGAACTCAGTGTATTTAAGTTATTATCAAAGTATATAACGGATCCTAAAACAGCAGGGAAATTTGTTGATATATTGCTCCCACTTCTAACCAAGCGACCTCAAAACTCAGGTTAGAAGCATCTCATGATTTTTTATCGTGCCATTAACTTATTCGATCATCGTTAAAACTCATTAAAATTTTTCTTGAAGATGCACATGTGGAGACTTTGCAGGTCATTCAACATATAATACAAGTATTAGGCATCGAAACAACTGCAAAGATTCTTAGTACAGTTTCTCCCCTTCTTATATCTGCTGGTCCAGATGTTCGACTGTCTATTTGTGATCTTCTTAACACGCACTCCCAAAATGACTCTTCTGTGCTCTCTGTGGTAATACCAGCACATCAATATTTCTTCTGATTGTTCTTCTGGAAATGTCTTTGATTTCTCATTTCAAGGGGTGTTGATTTTTTTATTTTTCTTGGGTAAATTGCAGGCAAACCTTCTTCGTGAATTGAATGCACCATCGATTTCAGAGATGGGTGACCTTGATTATGACACCATACTCGGTGCATATGATAAGATCAAAATAGACTTCTTCTACAATGTCCGAGAGGAGCATGCACTAGTCATTTTGTCTCATTTTGTACATGACATGTCATCTGAAGAACTGATTTTGAGGCAAAGTGCATATAGAGTAATGCTTTTGTTTGTTGAGTTCTCTGGCCAGATTCTTGATCAAGATGTTCAGAATGAGAAAGGATGTTGGTCCGCAGCATGTATTCAATGCATTATAAACAAATTCCTTTTGAAATATATGGGTGATGCGATGAACAAAGAAGCTTCTGTTCAGAAGGTATCCATCTTGCTTCAATCTTTTATCCTCAACCCCCCTCTTTCCCTCTTGTAACTTTCAACTAGTTGTTTGATTTTTGTTATTATTATTATTATTTTTCTATTAGGGTGCGCGGGGTTTTTTATGGGGGAGTGGGTGGGTTAATAAATGGTTTGAGGGGAGTATACAAATGCCTTTTCCCCTTTTTGAATTTCAAATGAACTTCTTTCTTTACAATGATTAGAATCTCTATGTACATGGTTTCAGGTATGGATTGACCTACTGCGAGAAATGGTGTTGAAGCTCTCAAAGGTTCCAAACTTGAAATCATTTCAGGTTCTATGCAGCACAGATGCTGAACAAGATTTTTTTAGCAATATCATTCACTTGCAGGTGCGTTCTTTGTATGCATCTTCTGATGACATACATAGATCTAACTGTTCATTGACTTGGGTGTTTTGGCATATTATGTTAGAACTTTTTGATCGTCAGTCTGTACTGTGTCATTTTCATCCATGATTCCGAATTGTTATTATTAATTAAAAAAACATACATGACATATATCACTGTCTTTGCAAACATGAACAGAGGCTTTGGATTTCCTCATTATGATTATTTTTAATTTATCAAAACTCACATGCTATGTTTGTTTGCAAAAATGATGGATGGGATATAATTATTTTTACTAATTTAATACATTAGGGACTATCTTATCCCATGGACTATTTGTTATCATTTCTATGGTCATTTGATAGCTCAAAAGGGGAGTATATAATTTCACCTCTCAACTTGGGATTATACCATCATCAAATGAACTTAGAAATGCCAATACATAGTCCATGAGATTAAATAAAGGACTAATCATTGGATAAAATAGTCCCTAATAATATTAAATTAGTACAAATAAATGAATAATCCTTTCCCAGCCATCATTTTTGCAAACAAACGTAGCCATAGTTTTATTTTCTCTTTTCTTCAAAGTCTAATAGATTTACTTCAACCATATTGTCTTTTTAAATAAGTAGAGTTCAATGACTTTGTATGTAATTTGTATCATGTGTTCATTTTGTACTTGCAGAAGCACAGGATAGCAAGAGCATTGTCTCGCTTTAGGAGTGTTGTCAGTTCTGGCAGTTTGTCAGAGGTAGTTCTTTAATCATCTACTTAGCTTAACTAAGAAAGCTTTCTTTGTTCCTACTAAGTTGCATCGGTGCTATTAATATTCAGGTTGTTACGGCTAAGGTGTTTGTCCCGCTCCTTTTCAACATGTTATTTGGTGTACAAGATGGGAAAGGAGAACATCTCAGAAGTGCGTCCTTGGAGGCTCTTGCAGCTATTTCTGGTTGTATGGACTGGAAAGCATATTATGAATTACTCAACAGATGTTTCCGGGAAATGACGCTTAAACCAGACAAGCAAAAACTGTTGTTGCGGTTAATCTGTTCCATCCTAGATCACTTCCATTTTACGGGAACTATTTCCAGTATTGAAGCGAAAGATTCGGTAGGGGATGTTTTAAATCCCAAAACCTTGGGAAAGACTTCTTCGATGGTGTTACAGAAATGCAACGGTTCTACTGAACTTTCTGACACACAAACATGGCTTTATAAAAATTTGCTCCCGAAGATACAAAAGTTGTTGAAAGCTGATTCTGATAATGTAAATGTGAACATCAATTTGGTTGCATTGAAGCTGTTAAAATTGCTGCCTGGAGACATCATGGAGATGCAGCTTCCCAATATTGTTCATCGCATTTCTAACTTCCTAAAGAGTCGTATGGAGAGTGTTCGTGATGAAGCTAGGAATGCTTTAGCTGCTTGCTTAAAGGAGTTGGGGCTGGAGTACTTGCAGTTCATTGTCAAAGTGTTGAGAGCCACCTTGAAAAGAGGATTTGAAATGCATGTACTCGGATACACTCTCAATTTCATATTATCGAAGTGCCTTTTAAATCCTGTTTGTGGAAAGTTGGATTATTGTTTAGAAGAACTTCTCTCTGTTCCAGAGAATGATATTCTTGGAGTTGTTTCAGAGGAAAAAGAAGTGGAAAAGATTGCTTCAAAAATGAAAGAGACTAGGAAGAACAAGTCTTTTGAAACACTGAAGTTGATTGCCCAAAACATCACATTCAAAACTCATGCCTTGAAATTACTTTCACCCGTCACCGCTCATCTTAAGAAACATCTGACACCAAAAGCAAAACTGAATCTGGAAAGTATGTTAAATCACATAGCTGCAGGCATTGAATCCAATCCATCTGTAGATCGTACTGATCTTTTTATTTTTATATATAGTCTCCTTGAAGATGGAATTACCAACGAGATTCGTAAAGTTGAAGTTTCCTCTGTAACAAAAGGAAGTAAACAAAATATAGAGATAGGGAGTGAAACAACTACCTCTCAGATGTTGGTCTATGCTGACTCACAATGTTCACATCTTATTACAGTCTTTGCTCTTGGAATACTGCACAATCACATGAAAAATATGAAACTTCACAAGAATGAAGAAAAACTTTTATCAATGTTAGATCCTTTTGTACGGTTGTTAGGTGACTGCTTGAGCTCCAAGTATGAGGATATTATATCTGCTGCCCTTAGGTGTCTTTCTCAGCTGGTGCGCTTGCCTTTGCCATCTCTTGAATCCGAAGCTGATAAGATAAAAACTTCACTGTTGGTTATTGCTCAGGAATCAGTAAACGCAAACAGTCCGATAATGCAGTCTTGTATAAGGCTGTTGACAGTACTTCTGCGAAGCACTAGTATTACTCTTTCCTCAGACCATTTGCATATGTTGATCCAGTTTCCACTATTTGTTGATCTCGAAAGGAATCCATCAGTTCTTGCCCTTTCACTCTTAAAGGCAATAATCAGCAGAAAGCTGGTAGTTCATGAGATATATGATTTAGTTACTCGGGTTGCAGAATTGATGGTAACAAGCCAAGTGGAACCAATTCGTAAGAAAAGTAGTCAAATTTTACTGCAATTCTTACTTGATTATCGTCTCTCGCAGAAACGCCTGCAACAGCATCTTGATTTCTTGCTTGCAAATTTGAGGCAAGGATATACCACCTACCAAGAAATAAATTTACTTGTGTAATTCTTAACCTATCTTAAATATTTAATTTTTGTTTCAGGTATGAACATTCCACTGGAAGGGAAGCGGTGCTTGAAATGATTCATGCTATTATAATCAAGTTTCCTAAAAGTGTTCTGGATGAGCAGGCCCAGTCTGTTTTTCTCCGTTTAGTGATGTCTTTGGCTAATGATCATGACCAAAAAATCCGTTCCATGACTGGTGCTGCAATAAAGCTTCTGATTGGGCGTGTGAGCCCACATTGTCTTCATTCAATTCTTGAATACAGTCTCTCTTGGTATGTGGGTGGTAAGCAGCATTTGTGGAGTGCTGCAGCACAGGTAAAGTCGTGATTATTTTTTTTAATTACAAATCATAGTTATTGAAATATTGGGTTCCGTGAAGATGCAACGTGGTTTTGTTATGACTAGGATTCCCATATACCCTTATAGACCTAGTGAACTGAGTGGTACTTGCGTTCCCAAGCACAACACTATTTCGTTTCGAAGCTCTAAATTTAGTGTATACTCATACGTTCATTTTACCTTAAATTTCACAAATATGGATGCACAAACATCACATTAATATTAAATTATCTATATTACAATCAATTGTTGATACAACTAAAATCTTAATTTAGCTATATTGCATTCAGATTTTAAGTAAATACCTAACTAGAACTGTCCATTTAAAGCTATCCCTAAAATACCATATTTTTACCTATGTAGCCTACTGCCGCATTCCTTTGTTCTGGTATCAGTTATAGAGCCGCAACGATATGTATTCCAAGTAACATTGGTCATGACCCTCTTACTTTTTTTTCTCCTTTCTGGATTAGTTTAGCCATAGACATTATGTACATCCACTGGAATCATAATTTCAACTTATAAGATGGTTAACTTGTGTACACGTGTTGCAGAAACATTGGGATTTGATCATATATTTATGAAATTTGTTACATTAGTATTATAAAGGGACTAGAGGATGAAACATTGATTAACTGATGCGGTCTACCTAACTGACTTTACCTGAAATTTCAAGAGTGGGACTTGACCCATTAATTCTCTCATATTGCAGGAAGAGGAGTGGAAGATCTTTCCGAAAATAGCCTTTTATTTTATTCATTGCGAGGGTTTTGAGCGTTAAGTTTAAAATGTTTTTCAGACATCTTATAGTTTGTCATTTCAAATTCAACACTAGCAAGCTAATATGCATCGTACTAAATAATTTACAGCTCACCTGCAGGATATTAGAACGAGCATGTCATTGTAACTTGTTAGTTTATTTCATTTTTTGGGAATGGGGAATTGTTGTAGTGATGCCAAACAAGTTCGGATAGGATTAGAAACAATATTTAAAAGAAGATTGAGGTGACACTTGAAGAGAAGATGAGGTAACATTGGTTTGAGATGGTTTGGTAATATCCAATGTCAAGCTATAGATGCACTGGTGAGAAGAGGATAAGCAGAGGGTGGGATAGGGCTGAAAAATACTGGGTGTTGAAAGTTGTACGGTGAGACAATGAATCGGATATAACTGAGGACATCGCCTGGGGTAAGAGTGAGTGGAGGAATGCAATCGAATATTGTAGGCCGAGTACAATATTCTACCATCTTTTTGTTTTATGTTTCTCTCTTTATCCATTTCTTTTTTTCCCCATTTTTTTCTCTAAAAACTTTTATATTTATATATGTAGTGATATTTCTAAATGTGAATGTGTTTCTATTGTACTTGTCCTCCAATAATTTCTGTTATTTATTTTAAATTATTCTTTTTATTCTTTTCTTTTCTTATTTAGTTTTTCTTTTTTAATTTATTTCTTTACTTTTTACATACGAATGTAATGAGATTCATTTTGAGCCTACCACAACTAGTTTGGAATAAAAGTCTGACTTGAGTAGGTAGTTGGTACCCTTGATTATTATTATGTTCTTGCAATGAGTGTGAAATTGTATTATCATCTATATCTGATGTTACCCAATAGGTATTAGAAAATTGATTTACAAGCAAATATATGAATATGAGGATGATATTATCATGTGAAATTCTTGATTATTAAATTCTTAAGTTTTTCGTTCTTTACAAGTCAGTGGCATTGCAAAGGGCTTCTAGATTCTTTTCTTTGTTCTAGAGCAGTACAAAAGTATGTTCTATTGAATTTGATGTAAATTGAAGAAGTCTGTATGCATTCTTCTTTTTTTGGTGCTATCAACTTTTTGAAATACATGCTGATGTATACTTGGTGGTTCCAACACATTTTTATAGGTTCTGGGACTACTGGTGGAAGTGATGATGAAAGGCTTTCAAAGGCATTTAAATATTGTTTGGCCTGTTATGAGAAGCATTTTGCTGTCTGCTGTTGATGTTAAAAATAAGCAGCTAGAGCTTTCTGATGAAGCAACAGTTTCCTTTTGGAAAGAGGCATACTATTCACTAGTTATGTTGGAGAAGATACTACATGAATTCCCTGAATTGCTCTTAGAAAAGAATCTTGAGGTACAACCCTAGTCCTGTGTAAATATGTGCATATTTATTTTTACATTACTCTCGTTTCTTGTGCATATTTATTTCTCAGGGGAATTTTTTCCTGATAAGTGATCAATATTTACAAAAATTTCAAGTTCTAACTGAAGATGAAGTTCTGGATACCTGAATTAGTGATTTCTAATATCAATGCAAACTGTTGTTATTGGTTCTGACAAAGGCGAGCTGGAGTATCTTTAGTTCCAATATGTAATCTGTTAAGTTAAATGTTATTAATGTCAACATTGGACCCACGACATTGTCAGAGTGAATAGTTGAATGCCAGGGAAATTTTCCAAGTTCAGTTTTCTGGAATATTTAGCAGACAATTATTGTCGAATTGAACACATATGCAACTCAGAAATCATAGAACAAAATAAAAGGACTTGGTCCCGCTAGCATGCGTGCACATCACCGATATTTGGAAACATTTTTAATACAAATCATTAGTGTTGTGCCTATTCAGCAAAATTGACCTAACAAAAGCGCTAATCTTAGCATAAAACTTGGAGCTTTTTTCATTCTCCATGTAATAACTAGACGGAAATTAGAGAATGTGCTACTAATTGAAATGGAAAAGAAAGATCTGCAAGACCAAAAACTGCTGAGTCAAAAGTACTAGAGAAGCAATAGTGCATAAGCTTTTAGTCAGAAGAAGTTTGGGCAAGAGACGAATCTTCATCACCCTCTCTCTATCGGTAAAGTTACGTTAAAAGTGAAAATTCCAGAACATCATCATCCAAAAAAACGTGAAATTTCAGAGATGTTTCTTAAAATTTAGTAATGAGGGGATACATCAAAACATGTGAAATCCACAAGGACGAGAGCATCACCTAAACATATATCCTCCCAAAAGCTATGTTACTGCCATCCCCACCTTTATGGTGAACCAAAAGGAGAATAACTAGTTTGCTAAGGAAAGGTCAAGCTTTCAGTCTGAGGCAATCTGGAGCCAATCTCTAGTAGCTCAATATTTATATTTTCTTTAGACTTTTAGTTGATTATATAAGCCGAGCATTAGTGGATCTTGTCATAATAACGAGTTCAAATTTGATATCAAGTGTAACACCTCAGTCCTACATTGAAACATGTGATTTTTTTTTTGCTCTTGCCGAAATTTCACAGGCCAAAAAAGTGGTTGCTCCACAGTAACCAGTTGCTGTGGATGGAACCCCATATATATATATATATATATATATATATATATATAAAGGATTCAAGCTATTATTAATAATACCTTTTGTCATGACATTATGGGTAAGCCTGTGGAGGTGGTTAGTATTATCCCACAACAATAGATAGAGGATCGAAGGTGTGGTTATGTGTTTGGCCTAACGAGGATGTTAAGTATATAAATGGGGGAGTTTGTAACTCCCTAATCCCACATCGATAAATATGGGATACTTAGATATGTAATAAGGATCCTAGCTACTATTAATAATATCTTTTTAGTCATGACCTTTTGGGTGAAATGATATCTCTAGTCATGACCTTTTGGGAGAGCCTATGGTGAGTTAAGATGACCTAAGAAGATACTATTGAGACAGTGTATTGAGTCTTGGTACATTATGATTTGATTTGAATCGGGATTTGATATGAGCTGATGTTGAAAGACCTTAATCACCTTGTGTAAGAGACTAATAGGTTCCAAAGTCTAATAGATATGTTTTGGTACATTGAATCTATGAGACAGGTCTATGAACTTTATTAAAATTTTAATTTGTGTAAGTTTTCATTGCATACTGTAAAGGCTGATGTTTGGTACTTAAAAATAAAATGGTTATTGGTAATTTTGACACTAAATTTATTATTTGTTGTTCCCTTTGCTACTATTCTCTTTTAGTAATCAGTTGTATTTTAAATTCTTGAGCTATGATGACCATGCTTGTCATGCGCTGATGGTTTCTGACAAAGTTCCTATTAAGGACATGTTTATACTCTGTGTTTTAGTAGTACTTGCTGTAGAGTTAGGCATTGTATATGAAAATTTGGTCATATTTGGTTTTTTGATGTTCAAAATATAGTCTTCTTATATTCGTGGTATGCCACTTTGCCATGTAATTTGCTTCTTTATTATACAAACAACTAAGCAAAAAAAAAAAGGGTCTATTTTTGCCCTTTTGGCACTTTACATATTTACAAATATTGGATAGGCCTGTAGGGGTGCCAACATAGATTTTCAGTATCCAAAACATGACTTGCTTGCTGAAGTCTCCCCCTACTTATTGGAAATGAGCTATGGTTAAACATTTTATTCATCCTTTTTCCCTTCAGGATCATTATCATGTTTTCATAAAATATGGAAACTCCTTTAACTGTACTGAGGAAATGAAATTTATGTTAAACTGCATTCATCACTGGGCTTCAGCTGATTTTGCAAAGGGACTGGAAAGCCATCTTTCTTTGATGTTTTCCCCTTATTTTTTGGTGGATGTCTTTTCCTCACTATATTTATCTATTCACGTCAAATTTCGAATTTTTTTTACTGAAAACGAAAGATTCTGTTTCTTACTGAATTTATTTTATTTCAGACCCTCCTTCCCTCCCTCTCTCTCTCTCTCTCTCCCTCCTCACTCGATCTTTATTTTTTTTAATTGTCACAATTGACTCCCACTGGAATGCACTAAACATTTCATACTATTGTAGTATTGTTATGAAAAAGGACAAAAAAACTACAAGTTTCAAGGTTACTTATAGGTGCTGGTATCTTTATCTTTTGTCCCCTTTGTTCTTTCTTTGTTTTGGGGCTTATGTTTTCTCCATTCTATGACCGACAGGATATATGGGAAATGATCTGTGAGTTCCTACTGCATCCACACATGTGGCTACGCAACATATCGAACCGCCTCATTGCAGTGTACTACTCTGCAGCAACTGAGGCCTACAGAGAAAATCATGAGAAATCCGTACACTTTTTCTTGATGAGACCGAGTAGACTTTTTCTTGTAGCTGTTTCTCTTTGCTGCCAGCTTAAAACCCCACTTACTGATAGCACGGCCAATATAATGATTGGACAAAATCTTGTTTTTGCAATTTGTAGTTTGCATGCCTTGTTAGGACAAAGTGAATACGCCCATTCTAAGTTCTGGTCTACCCTTGAGCATAATGAGCAAGGCCTTTTTCTCAGAAGTTTTCACATGCTTGATTCAAGAAAAGGAAGGAGCATGTTTGCGTCTCTGACATCTGGTGTTAATGGAGAAAATGACCAAGCAAACAGTGAGCAGCATAGTTCATTGCTAATCTCTTATTTGCTTAAGAGATTGGGGAAAATTGTGCTTCAAATGGAGGCTATTCAGGTGGGTTGGCTGGAACAGGGCATCTTACTGTTATCAATATGTTTAGCTTATTAGATAGTGCAATCACTTCTAAACGATGTGGAATCATTGTACGAGTACTATATGCCTAATCTTGAAGAACTATCAGAAATCTTTGCAAATAATATTATTTTTCCTTTTGTTTTTTCATCTTCTGAAGTAATATTGCTAACTGTATCAATAAAAACTTTATGCAGATGAAGATTGTTTTCAATACTGTTAGGTCAATTGCGCCTAAGATTTTTGACCAATTTGACGTTTCATCGAAAATTGGGGAGGATGACTGCCAGAATTATGCATATCAGATGCTCCTTCCTTTATACAAAGTTTGTGAGGGGTTTGCTGGAAAAGTCATCCCAGGTAGGTTCTACGTTTTTTTTACCTACTTGAGTTTTTTGTTCGCTTGGATGCTTGTGATATTTGGTGATAGTGTGATATTTTTGTATTTTCCTATTTCAAGGAGATGAAGAAATTATATGCTAAACACAGTTTTGCAGTTTTTCTTCTATATATTTTGTCTCTGTTCTTCAATTTTGAGTTGCCTTAAACTGTACTTAGGTTTTATTAAGTCATGAAGAAGATGCTGCATAGGATTTGACAACATCTCACAAAAGATAATGGTGATAAAATATAACAATGATCTGTATAATTAATTTGACCCAAGGGAATTAGTATGTGTAGTATAATTTTAATAAATCTGAAGTCTGAGGAATTAGTCGTGTCATGATAGTGAGAATATAGAGGTCCTTCATGCATGTATTTGGGTGGATTGTATTTTTAAATATTGATTTTACTACTGATTGTTTTGGTTTGAAAATATAAAGAATGATGCATTATCATATTCAAAACTAGAATTGCCTCACCAATATATCAACTAGCAAATGGTTTCTCTTTCTTACACAACTGAGCTTCTCGTTTGAAGTAAGACTTTGACTATTATTAGCTTCCACTTTGTAGAAAATTTTCCCTTTTTGAGATTGTCATTCTGAAAGCTTTGGATAGGATAACTGCATATTTCTTTACCCACTCCTACAATTCCAACACGCATCACTTCTCTAACCATCTATGTATGAGGACTATGGTCATGATATCTAAAAATGTTGTATGAACTGGCAACGTAGGGATATTATATTCTTTTAGATACTGAGAAAAATAAGTTTGCATGGTTAAAGGACTCAAAATACTTGATACACCTTTGACCTCGGATGAATTTATCGAACAGAACTATCATTCTAGAAGGAAATAGATGGGTAGAGTACAGTTTTCTATGAACTTTTTTTGTTTTGTTTGTGTATTTGGGGGGTGGGGGTGGGGGTGGGGTGGGGCGGGGTTGTGGAATAACATCGCGGTGTTCTAGATCATATCATTAGCAGTACCAACCTCACTTTGAGATTGAAGGTTTCTTTTGATTCAGAATAGAAAAAGAAATCTGTTCTTTGGGTATACCAACATTGGAAGTCAAATCTGGAAATGTACTTCTGATTTTGTTCAGACTCCTTTATATTTACTTGAAATGTCCTTTGAATATTATTTACTTTTTTTCTTGGATAAGTATATCCTGTGATATTATCAAGTCAATAGTGATGAACTTGCATGACAAATTTGTATCCTTCATCAGATGATGTGAAGCAGCTTGCTCAAGAGGTTTGTGAGAGTATAAAAGACACTATAGGAACACAGAATTTTGTTCAAATTTATAGCCAGATCAGGAAACTTCTCAAGACAAAGAGGGATAAAAGGAAACAAGAAGAAAAGCTCATGGCAGTTGTTAACCCCGTACGGAATGCTAAGAGGAAGCTGAGAATTGCAGCCAAACACCGAGTCAACAAGAAAAGAAAAATAATGACTATGAAGATGGGAAGGTGGATTAAATAGAAACACAAAATGTATATAGTTCCGGATACATAGCCATTATAGCTGTGCGATTGATTTAAGGCTCTCCATATGTCGGTGCTCTATCAAAATGTATATGTTTCACCTCTTCAAAAGTGCGCGCGACAGATGTCATGGGAATTTGGACCACGGGCACCGACCCTGCTGCCCATGTTGCCAACTATCATAAGAGAAAAATTCTCTTCTTCTGGGCTTTAAAAGAGATTGGTACATGATCTTTCATGAATAGTATGTCCCACATTTGAAAGTATCATTTTTTCATGTAACAATACTTTTAAATAGGCATTAAGAAACCAGTTAAATATTTTAGGCTATGTTTTGATTTTTATACTCGAATGGTGATGTGTGAAAACATGTAAATCTCATGTGGTTACAATTTTTGTAAGAAATAAGAAGAGTTAAAATGTGAATGGTGAAAGCTAGGAATGGCTTTGGCATTGTATTATTGTCCAAAAGTTAAAAATCTTTCTATGGCTCGCTTCTAAAAATAAATTGTTTACTAATGTGGAAAGATTTAGAAGGCAAATGTGGGTCAGCCATCTTGGTTTGAATCTGAATTTGCTATTAATACCTTGTTCCCTTCCCTCAAAAAGTTTCTGTCCAAAAGTTTAGTTGCATAAAGCTGTTTAGTCAAGTTTTCAGATCATCAAACCAGAAAATGTATCAGGTGAATGGGGATGTCATTAGTATATAAAAATATATATTATTAGTAATTAATAAAATTTTAAAAATCTTATTTTTTATAAACTAAAATCATACTAAGGTTGAGTTACATTATTATTAAAAGTGATTAATTTTAATATTAAAAACCGATTTATTAGATTAATTAACCAATTTTATTGTCAGGTTAACTGATTTTTGACCAAATCAATAAAACTGGACTGAACGAATCCAATCTTCTAGCTCAGAATTGTAAGCATAGAGAAGTCAACACTTGTGCAGATAGACCAGCTAATATATATAGGACATTTTAATGATTTTGTGAGGATCTTCATGTGGAAATCTCAACATGGCTGACTAATGATTGTAATGACTTTAGTTAATTTATTTATTCTAGCCTACGAGTGAATTTACTGTTAAAGGAAATTTGATTAATAAACTACATTAAAATTTTGATTCAATTTGCCATTATGTTTCTTACTCCATCCGTCCCTTAATATATATTATTTTATCTTTCCAAAAGTACTCCTTATGAAAAAAAATGTTAAAGTTGAGAAAAAAGAATGAAATACGTACGATAATTATGAGAATTTAAGGGTATTATAAATAATTGATATTATATTTAATATTATATAATTATTTTTTTTAATTTTGTACACATCTCTAAAATAACATATATTAAGTAACGGGGGAGCAGTTCTATAATGAGCAGAAAAGAAATGAATGTGTCTTGTTCTTTCTTTTGTTATTGAGTTTTTTAATAAACAAAAAAGAAAAGAACAAAAAAATGGAAAACTTGTTACTTTTATCCATGTCCAAAAGATGGATGAATTTGAACGAAAACTAAAAGAGTGATGCTATAGACACAAACTATTCTACAAATATTTTACAAACTGCTGAAGTGACCTACTCCACCTCAGCATATTGATCAACAAATTGCTTCAATGTAGTCTTCGGTCCCGCACAATATACTGAGGTGGAGTATGTCACATCAACAATTTATAAAATATTTATAGAATAGTTTGTGTCTCTAGCATTATTCAAATTAAAATAATTAAGCAATCTTTTGTAATCTTTACTGTAACATCTGCATTACAAACATAACAAAATTAATAGAACAGTAAATAATAATTTAAATATAAACTCAATTTTTTTTTCTTTCCCTTATAAATTTAACAACAATATGAATATGAAATATGAAAGAAAACTTGTATTTTTTTTAATTTTTTTACTTATCTTAATTAGGACCTGAGAGGGTCCGATACAAATATCCGGGCCGGTCCGGACCCATTTGCAGACCATGATCGAAAACAGAATATTCCAACCCGTACTGTACAAATCCCGCAGAAACCCTAAACCTCTTCGACAGAAAGGCGTGAACGGCTGTTTCACAGTAGGGTAAAGCTTCTTTCTTCCTGATTTTATTTTTAAGGCACTGTTCGGGTGTGTGATTGTTTTATTTTTGATTTTTCTGAGTACTTATTGGGTATTTGTTTATGTGATTGACAGATTTGATCAGAAAAGGAAGGGAAAATCTCTCACTGTGGAACCATGGCTCTGGTAAGCTCTTTAGATCTTATAAAGATATCTGTGTATGGTTTATTTACGAATGTTTTGATTGGTAGCTTTTGTATTTGTTTGATTGAATTATTATGTGGGTATTTAGTTCAGTTGTGTTGTTTCCCTGTTTATAGAGGGGGAAGAGTGAGTGAGTCTAGATATAATGTGGGTTGGTATAGGTAGCTCCCACAAACTATCATGACATTCGGTAGTGTAAGATTAGATTTTCAGATTGTTCCAATTGTACGTAAATTGTCTTAGCTTATCTAATAATCTAATGCAATTTTAGGCGTTTATCCTTAAATACTGAATAGTTCTTATAGTCAAATACTTCTCCTTCCATTCCACACACAGTTCTATTTGTAAAAAAAATTGTTCCACAAAAAAGTTCAACCTTTTGCTGATGGTAGTATGTAATGACATAATGTCAATTGTCAAGTAAAATAACACAATTTCACTGTTATGCCACCACTACTAAACTATTTAGGGAATTGGAAGATATATATATATATATATATATCTTTAAAGTTTTTAAATTTTGCTAATGGGATTCTTTTTGTGAAACAGAGAGTATCTCTGCCCAGAATTGAGTCTTTTTTTTGTTTGGATACTAATGGTTGCATTTGACAGACGTGGACATAATTTTTCTCAATTAATGTTTCATTATAATGAAGGTTACTATTTTGAGTTTAATTTTAAAAATAAATCCCAATAAATTATGTCCAATGCGAAGAAAAAAGTGAACTAAATAAATAGGACTCTCAGGATCGGGAGGGAGTATAATAAAGCAATCTATTAAGGTTGCAAACTTGCAATTATTATTTTTGAGATATGAAAGATGATGTGGTAGGGATTTGAAGTCAAAGTTCACTGGAAGATGGTCCTGATTTAATATAATACCCCTTTAGTCTCAAAAGTCAAATCATTTGTTCACCTTCTCTTTGAAGGATGTTCCAAGATCTTTTGACCTAGTTTTTAAATAAATAAATAAACTCTATTTTCTAAAATTACATCATTATCCATTGTCATAAAATGGAGAAATTTTTGGTGGGATCCAATACATGACAATTTTGTAACACAAGATAACTTTTACACCATTGGAGCCTTTTCTCGAGTCCATTGTTTGTCAACTAAATTGTCAATACAGGCATAGAGGCAAATAGAGTAGCAGGTATTTTGTCAAGCCTCCATGGAAGCTGAACTCAATTACCAAACCATAACCAAAGAATGGGGACTAAGAAGACAAATAATAGAGTATGGGACTGAGAAAAATAAAAGAACTTGGCAGAGAAGATAAAGGAGACTCAAATGAGTTCTCTCAATTCATTTCATTTTAAAAGCATGCTTACAATATTACACTAGCTCAGCATATATAGAGAACATAAAAGAAAGAAAAAGACTCAAGTGCCCCTAAATGACTCACATGGCATGTGCTGCCTTGATTCTTGAAACTAATAACTAAACCCTTCAAGCAATTCTCTACCTTAACAGCTAAACAGATAACTCCTAATACCACAAGTAGTAACATTAATTTCAGCCATGTCTTTGACCATATTACTGAACTTGAAATCTTTTATAGAATCCGAGTAATTTTATTTACTACTATGCCAATGGTCTTGACATATTTTTTTGCCTAGGCTACTACTGTTTGCACAATGTCTATCAGTTGTGTATTGATGTCCCATTGTTTCACTGAAATGTGCTATCTGAATAGCATCATAGGATATGGAACCCCATGCAAAGTCCCCAACAATCTCTAACTTAACCTTTTTATTTTTGAGAGGAGGATTTTTTTTTCCTTTTCAACAACATAATAAGGCAATAGGACTATTTATGGGAATTGGAGGAGTGCTAATAGTGTACCAATTATTGTGATGTATTTTATTTCCTAGTACCTTGTTTTTTGTTGACCTAAGATGGATACTTTTGGAACAACAAAATTATCTGTAAATTAGCTTTCTTATCAAAAAAATAGTATTGAATAAAAAAGCAATAAGATAGTTATTATTACTTATCAAGAAATATAAAAACCAAGAATAAAAAATCTGTTAGTTAGGTATTTACAAATGTCCCCATATCTTATAAGATAAGGTTGGTCACCTCTGGATTGAATTGCTATCAAGAAGAAATTAACTTTTTATTCAAAGAAATCTTTAAAGTAAAGAAAGCAAAACTCCTATGTCAGGACTCCAATGGAGTTCCTGCACCCAAACAGTTAGTGACCAGAAATAGTTGAGAAATTAAGGAAAAAGAGAGGTAAGAAATTGAAGTCTCAAGAGAGAAGGAGATGAGAAGCTCTGAAGGATTGGAGAATTCAGACGAATGAGGTAGGAGGACGAGAAGGATAGGGATAGGGTTATGATATCATACATTTTCATTCATATAATCGAGCATAAAAAAATACATCATTCTCTTTATATTTATCCTAGATCTTCTTAAAAGTAAAGCTAAACCTACACTCATTCTCTTGACCTTCACCCAGATATAACTAACTTAACATAAAGCACACTTGCCACTGCTAGAATCTACTATAATAGCAAACTGTCCATAATTCCCCTGCCTGACATCTTATTTGAATTGAAACAATTTACTTATAGCTTTTTATTCAGATAACGTTTGATATCGTTATATAGCTGCCTAAATATAAATGCTGAAATTTGTAAGGCTTAAAATGACTATTTTTATTATAAACTTACATAAACTAAATAAATATATATCTAAATGATAAAATTTTGAGTGTTACCTAAAGATCCCGTTCAAAAAAATTTGCTATTATAAATATGCATATATCCATAAATACTCTTTTTTTGAGTAAAATTGTCTTATAAGCATGTTGAGCGACTTAAATTTAGGTTGAATGCCTTATGCCCATATAATACAATTAATGCATTTATATATTTGTATACTATTTATATTTCGTAAAATATAAACATTCACCTTTGATCAACTCCGAGGGGTGGGAGAAATGCAGAGGTCTTGAGGAATAACCTCAAGGTCGCTTGTTACTTTTCCTATACTTTGGGCTAAGCACTTGCCTATATATATAAAAAAAGAAATATTCAATACTGATGTGGCAGGGGATAACATTTAACATGTGTACTTAACACTTACCAAAAGTATTTGTTGTTATGCTTTGCAGATTTTGCATGCTGGGAACCCAAATAAAAATGCTTGGAAGGCACTCATAGCTGCAGAATACTGTGGTGTGAAAGTTGAACTGGTCAAGGATTTTCAGATGGGTGTATCAAATAAAACACCTGAGTTTCTGAAAATGAACCCAATGGGAAAGGTGCATGCTATTTTAATAAAAAAACTTCTGCTAGGCATCTGGTTTGCAACTTGTTTCTATACTAAACAATTTCTTTGTTCTTGTAGGTTCCAGTGCTTGAAACACCTGATGGTGCCATTTTTGAGAGTAATGCAATAGCACGTTACGGTGAGACCAAGTCCTCATGTAGGTATTCGAACTTTTGATCAAATGTTCTAACTGTATTCTTTTATTGCTTTCTGCAGTTGCTCGCTTGAAGCCTGATAATTCCCTTTTTGGCTCTTCGGCGATTGATTACGTAGGCCATTTGGTTTTACTTTTTCTTTCTCTGCAGCTTTCTGTTTCAACTTGTTACAATTAATATTATAATAAAACTAACAAAATTTCTTGTGAACTTACTGATGTGGTCATTTATCTGTTATTTGGCAGGCCCACATTGAGCAATGGATTGATTTTGCATCGTTGGAGATTGATGCCAATATATCGCGAAGGTTATATCCACGATATGGTTTTGCTATATACCTTCCTTCGGTAATTTACACATCATTTACTCCTTCAGTATTATTTACATAGTTCTTGCTGTCTATATTGTATCGTGATTGTTAGTCTCCTGTTATGCACAAAGGCGGAGGAAGCTGCAATTGCAGCATTAAAGAGAGCACTGGGGGCTTTGAATACCCATCTTTCTTCCAACACTTACTTGGTTGGGCATTCCGTCACTCTGGCTGATATTATTATGGCATGCAACTTGGCTTTGGGATTTAATCGAATTTTGACCAAGAGCTTTACCACGGAATTTCCACACGTAGAGAGATATTTTTGGACCATGATTAATCAGCCGAACTTCTCCAAGATATTGGGTGAGCTCAAACAAGCAGATTCTGTACCACCTGTTCAGTCAGTGAAGAAGCCCGCACAGCCTAAGGAACCTGCAAAACCTAAGGTTCAGGATGAACCTAAGAAAGAGGCAAAGAAAGAAGCAGCGAAGCCTAAAGTTGAAGAGGCCGGTGAGGAAGATGAAGCACCGAAGCCGAAGCCCAAGAATCCCCTGGATCTTTTGCCTCCTTGTAAAATGATACTAGATGACTGGAAGAGGCTGTACTCCAACACCAAGAGCAACTTCCGTGAGGTTGCCGTTAAAGGTATATCTATATATCTACCCTCCCCCTCCCAATATGTCATCTTTATCCTAGTAATTGTAGAATATATTGATGTGGCATAGTGGTCCATATTTTTTAGTATTATTAATTTTAGAAACCTTGTTGACTTGCATACGGCATCACCAGTGGTGTACAGTACCTATCTGTTTATGTTGGCTGATTCCATGTCCATTATGCTTTTGTTTTTCTTGATTATTGTCTTTTTTCAGACCCATCTGCTGGTTTTATTTTACTATGGTGATTTTCTAAGAGAATATGAGTACGTTTGCAAAATCTTTTTCAATTTTGGAAAGAGATTTACACTTTTTTATGCGAATACTTTCCAAGAGGTTATTTTTCCCTAAACATATACCTTTAATAAAAATGGCTCTAGAAGAAGTTGTGCGTGAGTGAGAAGATTTGTGTTACCCTTTAACTATTCCTTGTTTAAACCTCAAATTGGTGGTGGGATTTGTTGAAGATAGAACGGGAAAAAGATGATGGTAGAGCCTGATTGATCCCTATTTAGCAGTAGTGGTAGTTGATATATAAATTATGTTTGAGATTCAAAGTTGAGGAGTAAGTTGGGGGTTGAGCAGTGTGTTAGTAATTCTTTTTCTGTTTGTATGTTTTAGAGTTTGTTGTGGGTCTGTGATGCTTGGAAAAATCTGTTTAATTTTTTATTTATTTTCGATTTTAGTTGGATCTAAATATTTTATTGTTTTTAGAGTAGTTTAGTATATTATTTTTTTGGGAGTTTATAATAATTTATTAATTTTGGGCCCTTTTGTATTTGGGCTTATTTTTATTTCAATTTTATCTTTTAGGGTGGTTTAAGTAACCTAGGCGGTGGAGGGGGTGCCTAGCGCCTAGGCCACCAAGAGTGCCTAGGCGGACTAGGCGTTTTCTTAAGAGATCTCATTTATTTATTTTTCTATTGTATTTACTTGTTATACTACACAAAACATATACGATGTGTAATTTTTTTTTTAAATTTTACATGAAATATTACCAAAAATAAAAACAATCTTTTAAAGCTTAACAAATTCATTTAAGTATTATAAAGCTTCAAAGTAGAGATTTGATTCTACTTAGGCAAGAGCCTTAGGCGCCTAGTCAAATCAAGACGATAGAAGACCACCTGGAGCCTAAGCGGGGATTAATAGGACCACCTATTTTTAGAATACGGTTAGGTAGTATAAATACTCTTTTATACTAGATTCTTAAATAATTAAAATAAGTTTTTTCTGGATTGGGAAGTTAGTGTGAAGGTTCTTAAGTTTGAGGTCTATGAAGTGGTTGTGATCTTGATTTTGTACTTCCCCTACTTCAGCTTATTTTATCAAATTTATGTTATAGAATATTTGACATTTATGCGATTTCGATTCTATGAAATTGTCCCCAACTTATCATCGGTCAAGCCTATATGAATGAGTTGCATTATGTAAGCAAGAGAGTTGCAATTGTATAAAAAAGGCTATTGAAGGATAGCGAATGCAACTCTTTTGCTATACTAAATGCAACTCATTCATATAAGTATGACAGATGGTAAGTTGGGGACAACTCCATGGAATTAAGATCCACATTTTTGCTATCATTTAAAAGTCCTGCTACTGTAGTCCATCGTTGTACTTTCTTTGTGTGTGCGTGTGTTCTTTCTTCACTTTGATTAATAGCCCCTCCAATGTTATTTTATTGAACTCGTGCTTTTGTCAGCACACAGAATTCCTGCTACAACTAAACGCCATTGTTGTACTTGTTCACATCCCTTCTTTTCACTTTTCCTTTGCGGACCCACGAAATACAGATATATAATGCTCTTCTAGCTATTTTTTTCGCTAAATAATGCTCTTCTAGTTTTGAACAATAGGAAGGTATGGGTTCAAGTGTTTAACTATCTTTTGAAATTTCTTATTTAGAGAGTTTGAAGATGTAGAAATTTTTGCAGTGCTGTCGCCTGTCTAGACCAGTAAATATTAGTGGTTGTCCATATTTCACTCTTTTATTAACCGCCCTAACTCTTACTCCTCTCAACTCTCAATCAATCATATTAGTTTCTGTTTGTTACTGATCATATCTTTACCTCATCTTCAGGATTTTGGGATATGTATGATCCCGAGGGATACTCTCTCTGGTTTTGTGACTACAAGTACAACGATGAAAATACAGTCTCGTTCGTGACATTGAACAAGGTGGGTGGCTTTCTGCAACGGATGGATCTGGCACGGAAGTATGCATTTGGGAAGATGTTGGTCATCGGCTCAGAGCCACCATACAAGGTCCAGGGGTTGTGGCTTTTCCGCGGGAAGGAGATTCCTCAATTTGTAATTGACGAGTGTTACGACATGGAGCTGTACGAGTGGAAGCAAGTCGATATCACCGATGAAGCTCAAAAGGAGCGTGCGAGCCAAATGATAGAAGATCACGAGCCTTTTGAGGGCGAGGCTCTTTTGGATGCCAAGTGTTTCAAGTGATGCATGAAGTTGCGGTCGTCTGGCACTAAAATAAAAGCAATCTCAATTAGTTTTGAGGTTGTAGCCTACTGTAATTTTATAAAATTTCTTTTAGGAGTGAATGTAGGGATGTTGTCTTGTTATGAGTGTTTGGGATTGTTTAAGAAATGTGATTAATATTTTTGATTAGTACGGTTGATTATAATTAAATTTTAAAAAGTATTTTGTGTTTGGTATAAAAAAAAAATAGTAAATCACTTATTTCTAGTGTAAATTATTAAAAAGGAATGTTTTGAAAAGTAATTATAGGTAATGGTTATGGATAAATTAATAATATATTTGATCAAACGTGATTATTAGAGTTTTTGATTATTTTTATAAAAAGTGATTATAAGCAGTTTAAAATCAGGTTGTCAACCATTTTTTATTTTTTGAAATTAATTATAAGTAAGTTTGTTTGCAAGTGATTTCAAACACCATCTTAATGTGTTTCTACCATAATAATTCATGTGGAGCGGGCATGGATATATTTTAACATGCCCCTACAATTTTGTTATCTTATACTCTCTCCGTCTCGGGATAAAAGTACTGATGGACTTTTTACGCATATTAAGAAATTAAATAAAATGACAAAATTGTCCATAATAATGTCATTAAATATGGAGAGAGAATTAGAATAGAAAAAATATGAGATATTTAATGCTACGGGTATAATAGGAAAATAGGGGTAAAAGTTTGATTATTAAAGAAAAATGGACATTTAATATGAGACTACTTAAAATAATATTAAGGACTTTTATCATGGGACGGAGGGAAATTTTTTTATATACTCCTCTTCTTGTAAGTTATGACTTTGCTTGTGAAATTTTAAAAGTAGAGAAGAAAAAAAAAAACTATTTCCATTCCACTTTGTATGTGAGATATTGAGAGTAATTTTAAGAAACTAAAGTTGTGATCAAACTAGGAATTATAGGCTCTCTCTTTTTTCATTAATTTCCAATTGGCTCTTCAATTTATGTTATATATATTACTTTAAGACAAATTTGTTCCATAATAATAGATTTTTTAGAAATACAAATTTGTTCCAATTTATTTGCAACTTTTAAGGATAATAAATTATTTAGTTTCCTATATTATTGGTAAATACTTTTATTTTTTTAAATTATTATATCTTGTATTAGTATTTCAACTTCTCATAAAACAGTAGTGATTATATGTTATATAAATTGTAATTATCATGTGAAAGTATTAAACGATTTTCTTCATCCATGAAGCTAAAATAACTATTATATGAATGACAATGGGATTGGATGGGATGGAGCAGAGTCGAACACATCTCACCCCATCCCTGGTCTTATAAAAATTCCTTATACCCGTCCCATTTTCCCATTTTTCACGGGGATTAAAACTTAATAACCATCCCCATCTCCATAGGAAATTTATATCACCACAGAATTAATATTTTGTGAATTTTTTAAATCAGAAATAATAATTTTAGTTATATTTACAATAATACATATTTGAAATCATATTTTAGTACATACATGAGAAAATTAAAGAAAAATCAAATAATATATATATATATATATATATATATATATATATATATATATATATATGGGGTTCCATCCACAGCAACCGGTTGTTGAGAGCAACCCATTTTTTGTCAGCCGGTACAAGCTGTACCGGCCTTAGAATTTTTTTTTTTTTTATAAGCCGGTACAGCTTGTACCGGCTGACAAAAAATGGGTTGCTCCCAAGAACCGATTGCTGTGGATGGAACCCCTATATATATATATGTATATATATACACACACATCCCCATAAATAGCAATCGGCGATTCCCCATCCCCATCCCCATTCCCATTCCTGGCCAAAGTCAAAATCAGTGTCCCCATTCGAGGCGGGGCGTGGGGATCACCATGGGGAATACACAAATTACTATCCCTAGAAACTAGAATGGAGACGGTTTATAAAAAAAACAGAAAAAAAAACATATTCAATATATAGGATAAGAATAATAATAACAAAAACAACTCTCGACCATGTTCTTATGCTCCAAATGCCAAAAACTTGCTACTACACCTAGTAGTAACTATAAGAACAGAAGACACCAAATAGCTCGATAAAAAGACATTCTATAACTTCAATTTCTCCAGTCACTAAACAGTGGCAAGCTGCTGTATGTTCATTGGGGTAACAACATCTTGATTTCCATTGAATGCCTTCCTTGCCATGAGGATGTTCACAGCTTCTGTTGGGTGGAATGCATCCCAGAACACATATTGATCCCTGTTCGGACATGGCATTTGCATAGGAAGGCACGTAATCTGTCCTCGGTTTCTTCCGATGCCACAGCAACCGCGATCTAGAACACTAAATCCTACGAAAAAAGCGGAGTTTTAACGATCGGGTGATGCTAGGGGGTCTCAAAAGTTGTCTCAAATGATGTGTTACCATAATATTGGTTAGACATATCTTATGCGACTGTTTATATCATAAATTATCATTAAAATATTCAATGTCATGTTATTTGAGACCGCTAGCATTACTTTTTTCGATAACTACAACATTTTCCGTACTACACGTGTTTGTTCAAAATGAGAGTTTCATTTGACTTTTTTTAAATCCCGATCCTTAAAAGTAAAATGAAAAATTACATACCATAGGATCCAGAGTTGGAGAGGATATCTTGGATCATATTGTGAATGTCAATAAAAGTTAATTTGGCACCGGGAAGATTTGTGTTTAAGTTATTGATCATTGTCTTCATGTTGGCATTGAATGGTGAAACTAATTGATTCACTTCCTCTGAGCACTGACCAGTTGGACTCTGTGAAAGGATGCTTGGAATACAACCCATTAATCCCAGCCCTGCAATGATGAACTTTCTGGCTCCAAGATTGTAAAGTTTCTGTAGTTCAGCAAAGCAACATATGAAAAATATATATATATATATATATATATATATATATATATATATATATATATATATATATATATATAGAAACAATGGAATGGAAGAAAAAGGAAATAATTAGTTCAATCAATCTTTACTGTGAGTTGGCCTGTATATTGCTGAATCAAGAAATCTGCATATTGTTGACCATTATATTGATTCCGGGTTTGATAATTGGGCATGAGGTAGTTGTTCAAGTAGTCATTGCTGCCCATTCCAACAAAGAATATGCACCTTGTAAGAGCTTGTGCTACATCAGCTGCTCCTAGACTGTCTGTAATTTGATTAAGTGTGTTCTCAAAGTTCTGAAGTTGTTGATTGAATGGTATTCTACCAACCTATAAAAAGAAAAAACAGCAAATTAAGCCAATTCTTCAAACTAATTGCATACATGATACATACTACTGCCTTTGTCTCATAAAAAATGTATTAAGTACACTTTTTACATAATTAAATGTTGAGATTGACTTATACTTCTGCGGGTTCGACTAATGGCCACTACGACAGGTAGTCGGGGGTGTCGCTCTTCGGGTGAGCGAGCGGCTGCCCAGCTCGTTGGTGAGTTGCAGATGTTGCAAGTGGGCAGCGCCCCTTGGAAGCCAAACGCAAAGTGCAATTGAGCTTGAGGATTTATTAGTAGCCCGATCTTGAGTTTTACTAATGTATTGGTTTTCATATGTTTGAGCTCATGTTATAGCAGCTGAGGTTTTTCTAGTTATTATAAAAATATTGTTTGGTGTGTAAATCATTGTAGAGTGTTAGATACCTTATGAATACAATAGACAATCAGGACTAGCAAAATTGGTGAACCTGGGTATATTGTGTGTTGTTACTTTTCGTCTTTCATATAATATTACAATATTATTCGTTCTTAAATTCTAACATTAAAAAAAGTATAAAAAATAGGAGAAAGAATAAATAAGTTCTCATTTTATCCACAACGGGCCTCATATAAGTGCAGTAAAAATTCTCTTTTTATCTTAAAACTAGTTGACCATAATTAAGTATTTTTGAAGGCAAAATAGACTTTATACAACATTTGTATTTAAATTGTGTACGTCGGACTTGGACAAAATCTTTTAGTTCTTTAGTCATCTTATATGACAAGAGGGAGGGAGTAATGAAGGTGAATGAATTCGAGTAATATTTGACCAAACATATTATGTTTTTAACATATTATTACTCCATCCATTCCAAAAAGAGATATATTTTGTTTTTTAATATTCAAAATCGATATGAATTGATCACTTAGGTTTTGAAAGAAACAATTATGATAATTTGCAGTAGTTTTCTGTTTATTTACAATAGTTATAGTGCATGTTTGGTTACACTGGAGCAATTGAAAATCTTGTTTGTCTAGAAACAACTTATTTTAAACGTAATTTATTTAATTTAACTCATAAACGCAGCGTTTAGTGCTCAACTCAACACACCAAAAATGGTGTGTTGCATTTGTACATCCTAATGCACCAAACGCTACCACACTATTACCACCGCAACCGCTGCTAACAGTAATAACCGAACAAACCCTACAGATAAAAAAAATGAAAAATTGTACCGATTTCGATCTTTAAGATTTTACAAACTTAAAAAGTTAAGATTAAATAAAAAAAATTATGTCAGATTTTGAGTTTCAAGATTTCACAGATTGACTTTAGAAGTTAGAATGTATTTTTAATTTTGGAACGAATAGACTATATAACTAGCTAGCTAGCTGGCTATTTAGGACTTATAACTAAAATGGCATGTAATTTTGTTCTGCTGATTATATGTCAACAAGTAGTTTTAGGGAATGTTGTACTCACAAAGTTTCTTCCTGTAATATCAAGAATTCCAGCAGCAGCTGAAGCAAAATTGACACCATGAAGCATTTCATCTGCAGAAGCTTCAGAGTATGGAGGAAGCAGAGGTAGTCCCAATAGATCAGCTGCATAAATATGTAAAAGCATCAACCCCAGTCACAGCATCCCAATTTGTGTGTCATACTGAAAACTGTGATTTCCACATAGTTTTTTTAAGAAATTGTAAACAAACTCATAATTTATGTTTTTTTTAGTATATTCGTTTATGGGGAAATTATTTTTAACATCAATTATATGTATATTTATATATAACAAGAAAATATTTGATCCAAACTTGCATTGAAATTGGAACTGAGGGAAGGTAGATTAACATTACCCTTTACCCTCTAGCTATTTACAGTACAGATACAACAAAATTAAATAAAAAAGTAAAGAGGTAATCTAAATTTTAAAAACATTTTTTTTATATAAACTCACAAGCAACTAAAAAGAAAACCCTTTTTTTTGGGGGTCCAAATTTAAGTTTCCCATCCAAAACTCACAAGCATATTAAAAATAATTATAAGTAAAATAAATGAATAAATAAATCAAACGAGACTCTTATTTTGGCATGCCTACATAATTAACATGAATGAGTGAGTATAGAGAGTAGTTACCAATTTCATCAACAATGGTGTAGCCGTTGGAAAATCTACCAGTAGCACCACCCTTGAAGTCAATCCCATAAGGGTAATAGTTAGCCTTTGCCAAAGAAGCCAAATTATTATTATTCCCATTGTCAATCAATGAGTCTCCAAAAATGAACATAGCAGGCACCATCTCTCTTGTATCAGCTGCTGCTGCCGCCTGTGGTGCTGGTGCAACATCTTCCACTTCTTGTCCCAAAATCAAAGTCACACAAAACAACATTAACACAAACAAGCAAGAAAAGTGCTTCAACTCATGAGCCATTTTCCTCAGTGTGTGTGTGTGTGAGAGAGAGAGAGAAAAAGAGAGGTGAGTAATTGTTGTGAAATGGCTTGGAGGGTAGAATTATTAATATAGACTGGGTATGCAGTTGGATAGAGAGGAGATAGTAAATGCATTCACCTGTTAATTTCCACTGCAGTAAATATGTAGTAATAATTGAGACCTGCAGGAATGAATGAATTTATTTTCACATGACTTGACCAGTAGTGACCACCCTTCGTTCTTTCTCTCTCTTTTCCAATGCTTGTTATGTCTAATTTCTAAACTACTTGTAGTAAAGTAATTTTGAAAATGACATGTTTGCTGGTTACTTAGTCTTATGAAGCAGTAGTATATTATAGGAGAATCCACGTGTTTATAAGTTTGTTTGGCTACTAACGTTTATAGTGATGGTTGCTGTAGTGCTTGTAGTGTTTGAAACTTCAAACATAGTACTCCATTATTTTTAATGCATTATTGTATTTGAGTCGGATGCTACTTTTGAGAGTTAAATAAATTGCGATTGACTAGACGAATAAAATTTTCAAATGTGTTTCAAATTTTCAATGCTTCAAATGCACCAAACCCTAAATAACCAAACATACCCTATTGTCTTAAGACTTCATTGGTTCATAAACTTGTTACCCTATTTATGAATTTTAATCTTATCAGAGAATTTTATGAAGGGATCCTTTATGTCTCTCCATTCATTCACTTTTGTTTTAGTGCTGGTTTAGGATAGCAATGCGGTGTGTTGCAATAATAAGAAATTATTACATACGTGTTACAACAAATTATGGTTAAACATAAAAATTAAGAGTTTAAAATAAGGATACGAGATTTATGGGGTTAAATGCTTTCTAAGACATTGTACTTTACGTCAACTTACAAATGAGTCGCTAAATTTTTTTTTCTTACAGTCAACTCACTGAACTACTTTTTACTAATAAAAATTTGAATTTTTGTATCAGGCGTTAATTAATTGAACGGGAAAATGGCGTGTAAAACAAAGGGTCCCACTTAATCCTAGCTGGAGCCTATCTGTAACTGATTTTAACACCTAAGCTATAACCCACCCATGAAAAACTAACCTACCCAAAAAAGATCCGATCCACTCAATAAAGATCCGATCCACCCCAACAAATCATTTTAGATAAATAACGAGTAGATTCAGAAATGGGAAAAATTAATGGTTCATGGTTGTTCTTGCATTCAGTCGAACAAAAAATCAATTGCTATTAACAATCCGTTGTTGCGTTTCTTGAGATGACTACCTCAAGTGGAGTAGACACTTCTTACAAAAGGAAATCGGTGAGTAATTCTTTAGATTCTGAACGCGAGTCCACGTTTTCTTCTCCAATCGTTTGTCGTTGTGGAATCGTTGCACCCATGTGGGAAGCTTGGAAAGAAGGAACCCTAGATCCAGGTAGAAGATTCGTTGGATGTAGCTAATTTTCCCTCACTAGATTTGTTTGTACGTTTTAGCTAATTTTCCCTCACAAATTATTTTATTGTTTTGTTGACAAGGATAAAAATAGGTATTATGGATGTTTCAAGTGGTGTGATCCTCCATTCACTGAAAAACTAAGGGAAGTTATCAAAAAATTGAGGGATGAGCTCATAACTGCTAATGAAGAAGCACAAAAGCGTAGCTTGATTGAAGATGGAAGTGAGTTAAAAGTGGTAAAAGAGTTGATTATGGAAAATGTTCAGTCATATGGAAAACTCAAGAAAATGTGGATCATTTTAATTTGTTCATGGTTCATTTTTCTCTATGTTTTAGTAATAGTAATATAAAACAACATTGAGGAAAACACTTTTTGTTTTGTTATTTGTGTTGTGAATTCAGAGATGTCTAAGAGTGGATGATTGTAAATCATGTATGGTTGTGTTTATGGATTAAAGGAAATGAAGAAGCAGAGAATTTAGCTTTTTTTGTGTTATTGTTATTATGTTTGTGTTATTGTTATTATTTTTGACTTAATGGTGACAACATCTCAATTTGTTGTTAATTGAGTAATGGTTCTTGTGTTGTCATGTGTTAAAGGAAATGAAACATGAGCACATTTTTAGCTCTGTTTTGTTGTTAGAAACAAGACTCATATATGTAACTAAATGAAGCAGCAGGGAACTCTTGATATTCACAAACTTAAAACAGAGCAGGTACCATTTACCATGCATCAATGTATTCACAAACCCAAATCAGAGCATGTACCAGTTTAACTTTAACTAGTGAAAAGAAAATGATAAAAAACAATATCAAGTGTTTTTGCAACCATAACCATACAACAATAAAAGGCAACCAACAACAAAACATTAAAGCAAAACTGTTTTACCCAAAAAGCAAATAAACCATTCTTGTTATAACATAACTTGAATCAGTATCAAGCGCTTTTTACAAACTCCCTGTATTTCTTGCCACATTAAGTAGCCCATAATTATATCAAAAGTATACAAATTTATCCCCCAAAAGTATTCCCCATATTCCAGTAGTCAAGGTACACCAAATCAGAAGCTATACCAAAAGATTACAAAAGTTAAGATACCTATACCAAAACAGAGCTATACCAAATACCTACTAAACTACCATGCCATGAACTACTTAGTGGGCTATAAAATAACTTAAATGCAACTATTTAGCAGGGGTTCCATCCTTCTTCCTTGGTGCCTTGAATGGCCTACTAGTTAAATTCTGCGAAGTTTGTTGACATGCTTGCCTTTTCCTTGTATTTATCTGGGTTGGTGGTGTAGAAGTAGGTGGAAGTGCATCCTTGGACTGTTGTTTGTGAAGACTGCTTCTTCCCTACAAGTCTAGGAGTTGGCATCTACAATACAACTCATTATTAGTTACCCTAAGTGAAATTAATACAACTTTTTGAATGAATGAAATTGTACTTACAAATATAAATCTTTCCTTTTCTTTTCCTGAGTCAACCACCATCTCTTTTCCATTTTCAATGTCAATAATCTATATAAAGCAACATGTCAAAAATAGAGTTAATAGCTATATCAAATTCTGACATTGATGGACCCATTTTTAAAAACTTACATTACTTTTTGAATGAATGAAATGTACTTACAAATATAAATTTTTCCTTTTCTTTTCTTGAGTCAACTACCTTTTCCTTTCCCTTAGCAGTGCGAACCACCATCTCTTTTCTCTTTTCAATGTTAGTAGCCTATATAAAGCAACATGTCAAAAACAGAGTTAATAGATATATCAAATTCTGACATTGATGCATACATTTTTAAAAACTTTCATTGCCACTTGCATCTTCCTCCCTGCCCTGATCAGTGCTTTGGACCACTATCTCTTTTCCCTTTCCAATGGTAGTAGCCTATAAAACAACATATAATATGTATATCAAATTTGAATGTGTCAAGCATATATTTAGAAACATAGAAACATATAATAGTTATATATTGTGAATTACCTTCTTCTTCTTTTCGTGTCCAGGTAGAGTTGGGTGCTTTGGACATTTAACTCGATTGTGACCCTCTTCCTTGCACAAGCTACAATGCATCTTCCTCCCTTTCCTTGACACCCTAGTCACATTATTGCTAGTAGTCCCATCTTCCCAGTGCTCCTTCCTTCTCAATCTTTGTGGCATTCCCTTCAACTTTTTCTCCATTGATCGTGGCAGCATTATATCACACTCAGTAAAATCCTAAAAGTCTTTCCAATTTAGAACTTCTAGTGTGTGAGAATAAGTCTTAATATATGTATCCTAGTGTACCACTTAGCAATATATTCTATAAGGTTTCCATATATAGAATGGATGACTCTAACTGCATGAGCACAAAGGGTTCCTCTTAAATCCCATACCCTGCATGCATAACTTCCCTGCTTTAGGTTGACAATGTACCCTCTTTTTCCTCTCTCCTTCACTTAGAAATTGGATTGTACATCCCATAGAGCATCACAGTGTGCAGATTATAAAATGTTAGCATCCAGTTTCTTTTTAATCCTTGGGCATATTAACTCTCCAGTCTTTAACATTGCATCTCTCTTTTGGTGCAACCTCACCATAAGTTGGTCATGAATTTCTGCTATCATTTGAAGAACTGGCATATATCTTCCCTTAATTATCCATGCATTAAAGCACTCATTCATGTTGTTCTCTACACTGTAAGTTTTTGAATGAGTCTCAAAAAATGCTTTGGACCATACCTTTGGATCTTGCTCAGCTAGCTTGTCATGTGTAGGAGTAGACAACCTTTTTACCTCCTTTATTACCCTTTTAAAAGCCACAGGGTGTGTAGCCATGGATGCCTACCAGAATGCTTGTGAGGGATATTTTTTCCTCAATTTGCATATATGTGCCTTACACAGTTTCTATGCTCTGCATGAGGAAGAAGGTCCTGAATAGATGCTTTCAGTCCCTGCAACAGTCATCATATGAGATTGTTAAAAAATGCCAACTTGTTAAAACAAAAAATGAATGCAATTAAAAAATGTTAACAGTCACCTTTTGTTGATCAGATATGACAATGATCCCACCCATCCCCATCCCCCAAATCTAAGTCAGTCACCAACAATTGGAGAAACCAATTTCAGCTATCCAAATTTTCACTTTCCACTACTCCCATAACTATTGGAAACATTTGATTGTTTCCATCCCTACCAACTGTAGACAAAAGGTGACCACCAAAACCTATTTTTAGAAAGCAACCATCCAATCCAAGAACATGTCTACATTCTTCTTTCCAAGCCTTTTTCAATGCATCATATCACACATAAAACCTTTTAAATCTAGGCACATCTTCTGGATTCAATCGAGTTGTCTTGATATCAACTGTATTATTTTTGTTACTATTTACTATCTCACCACTAAAGTCCCACACCCTTGCATAATGGTTCTTCATCACCTTGTTGAATCCATTGCAATGGCAACTGTCTAACCCTCATACACTTAACCTCTGTTACATCCAACTTTAGTTTGAGTTTTATTTCTTCTTGCATTTCCCTTAGTTTCCAGCTAAGATTCCTCCTAATCCTACTGCCATAGTAATCTACCAAGTACTTAACTGTAACCAGCTTGTTTTGAAGTTTCTGCAGCAACTGTGAGTGTCCAAAATAGACTTCACTTGCCATGTATCATTCCCTTGCATGTAACTAGCTCATAACCTCCACGGACATCCTTTCTCACACCTCACTTGACATCTTATGGAGTCATTAACTGGATACCACAACTTCCTCCCATTAGTAATAGAGTAGTCTCTTATGACATCTATAAACTCTCTAATGCTGCAAATGTCATGTACTACTTGAACTTAATCAACTTCTTTTTTATCTTAGGGTTGTAAGCCTCAACTATTTTCTCTTTTTTCTTACTACGAAGAGGCCCTGCATAGCACACATCTTCTTATTCTTCACTGCTCTCAGAAAGTGACCTGAGAACTTCACTATTGTCATAGTCACTATGCCATTCTTTCTCATCTTCTTCACTGTCTGAATTGGTTCTTTCACTAGTAGGTTATTTGTCATCACCCTTACCCTGCACCTGCCTTTCATTGCCCCTAGTAGTATCTGTTCCCACATCCTCTGCATCTGCAGTTTTATCTTCCACATTGTCTCCTTGATTTCCACCTTGCTCTATATCATTACTTCCTTCCTCATCCACATTTTTTCTCATATCCATCTTAAATTCCTTAGCTTTCCTCCTAGCCTCTACCAATTCATCATCACTACACTCTTCATGATTGATGTCATCATCAGTACTATTCTATTCTTCAGAACTATCATCCTCAACTACCCTTTTGGACCTCCTCTTACCCCTCTTTTTCATACTTTCATTTTGTTTAGATATTTTTCGATCTCTAACATTGTCAACTGTCACATTGTCTTCATTATCCCCATCATTATCCAACAAAGCATCCCCCTTACCCCCAGCCTCACCTTCACCCTGACCCTCAACCTCAGCCTCACCACCATCCATATTATCAGCCACAATTTCATCAACAATGAAAACCACATTATCATATACATTATCAGTCACATGGTTACTATTGTGCTTATCCAATATAGAGGTTTGATCAAGATTATATGGTATACATGGTCTACATATTCATCAATTACACCATGCAGCAAACAAATATTAACAATATCTCTTATACTAGCATCACCATAAACAAGTCTAACCCCATTATTTATATATACTCCATCAGTTTTAAAATAAACAGTTGATTGAGGATGATAACTAAGTTCAGTAGCTAACTCATTAATAGCACCCATACAAATATAATCAGCGTCCAAACGTGGCATATGATAAACTGTACCTCCCACATAGTCACATAAAGGAGAATAGATGAATTTCCCACCATGGTATACATTAAATTGAACAACAATAACCATCTGTAACGAATGAAACCATATGCAAACAGAGCATAAGAAATAAACTTTTGAAGGAATTTTCTAAATTATAGAGCATACATGTGGGGACAAAAGAGGACTAAAATTTTGTAAATAATGATTTTGTAAATCTTAAAACAAGAATCAATAAAGAAAAAGCCAAAGCTGAACATTGAATAATACATTTTAACTCTAGGGTTTAGAGGTTTAGAAGTAAAAGGACAATAGGACAACAAACCCAAAAAAGAAATCAACAAAATCAGAAAAGGGGATAAGAGGGGGCCATAATATGGGACATACCTGTCGACCGTTACTTGATGTCGAACTTCAAATGACTTTTAACCAACTGTGAATCACACCAAGATTCACCTAAATAATCGATTTTGTTAGCTTTTTAAATTGGATCGATCAAATTAACAACTACTCGTTTTTTGCTGAGTTTTTCAATTCATCGATCACTTTCGAAGGGTTGGGATTAGGTTAGGACTCGATTGAACAAGCTGGAACAAATTTGAGACAAATGACGATTCAATTGCTCCTAATACACATGTGGGTCAATCCACTGGTAATTTCGTGGGAGAATTTCCCTCCATATCCACGTAATATTGGCCACATGAACTGATCCGTGCCACATCAAAATTATTTTACACGTCTGCAAGCTTATTTGTCCAATTCCGTCTAAAGTCAAAATAGTTAACGGAATTGCAAATGTTTTGTTAGTAAAATGTAGTTCAGTGAGTTGACTGTAAGAAAAAAATTTCAGTGACCCATTTGTAGGTTGACCTAAAGTACAAGCGACCTAAAAAACATTTAACCCGAGATTTATGTGAAAAACTTAAATTAAAAGTAATTACAGGGTAAGAAGTAAATTAAAGATATCGTGTGAAAATTTTAATGTGGAGAGAACTCTCATAACTTCAAAACTTGAATACACATAAATTATTTCTCTTTGAAGGCGACTAAAGCCGAGAAAGAAAATAATATAGAAACAAGTCTATATATAGCAAGTCCAAATTAAATAACACAACAAATCCATATAGTGCCTCATATCTCCGTGAGAGCAGATCCTTTGTCCCCATTTTACATGTCACCCACCTAAATTTTTGACACCTCACCTCTTACTTAACACCAATTAACTCTAAAATTAAGTAAGAGGCTAGGTGTCAAAAATTTAGGCGGGGACATGCAAAATGGGGACAGAAGATCTGCTCTCATATCTCCGCTACCACCACTAAATTTCTTGATCTCATCTTCTTCTTTTTTCATCGAGTCGTCGCAAAATATTACTCGAATATTGTTAAATACCTGATCTCAAATTTGAGTTCGAGACACATAGAACACTAATAAATATAAAATATTTGATAAGATACTTATAAATTGATAAGATTATAAGAGCGACTTATCATATTACATATCTCTTTCAAAGAGTTACCATTAATAATTTATTATTTATGTTATTGACGATAAAAAATGAATAAAAAATTCGTAATATATATCATTTCTCATAATTACTTTGTATTCAACGAGGGAAAAAAAGAACTCTCACTAGCTCTCATAGCCTTCTATTTCCCGCAGCACATGATCAGACCTCTAATTGAACGCTCATAAAAGTTTGTTTGTACATTATGATTGTGTTTCTAAAGGGAATTAATTAAAAATTAGGGTTCCTCTTGTGCTTCCCTATTTTTGTTGTTTCGCCGTATCCATTGCTCATGTCTATTTAGACTAGGAAAAGAGCATGTATCAAATGTGAGTAATGGGTTAAATACTAGGTATTGAAACAAACATAAGATTAAGTTGTCCAATCATCTTTTCAGTTAAAATTTGGTATGCTACATTCTATACACGAGTGAGACTAAGAATATGACATATTATTAAAATAAAGAAATTTTATCCAACAATAATAGTGTCATAATCTGAAGATGTATCAAACTTTAAGCCTTATCTTTTTACACGACTCATCTGTACTCAGCGACCACAAGTTATTCATGTAAATTAAATTTATTATTAGAATTATTATTCGTTATATATATTATAAATATACATTTGCCAAATCGCTTTAGTATAATTAAGTTTCAATTATATAAATTCATCAACTTTAGTATTATGTATCTTCTTAAGTTTTGTTAAGATTTAGGGTTTATAAATTTCGGATTATATGTGTGTATATCTATATATATCTATATATATATACACACACATATATTTGGCTATAACTTATAGTTTTAAATATTTATTAACACTTGTACTATAGCTAATGAAAATTTTATGAGAACTCTTTAAAATTTTAAACTTGTTGGGTATGATTTGATTTTAAATTTGTTGATATAATTTTTTTTTATAAAAAAGTTGTAGTTTTTAAATTGTAAGTGTTAACGCCAAGATCTTTTTCACGTCCCAATCACGTAAGACGTCCTGATCCTGCACAGTAAACACAGTCAACACCAAAAGCTTGACGGCTGGACCGTCGGGGGATAACTTAGGCGTGAGAGTCAGTACAGGCCGTTACAAGGGTTAACAATGGAAGATAAAATGTCTAGTGTTAGAGAGATAAGAATTGTGTGTGTGTGTGTGTGTATGTGTACCTTTTCTTGGAGATTTTCTTGCTAGGTTATACTCTATTGCCTGGTTTACCATGCCACCAACTCTTATCTGACACAGCCTCTTACCTCTCCCTGATCTCAACCGGATGCATGCATGTTGTCACCTTTTTCTCCTACTGTACATGTCACCGGCCGGATAAAATCCCATCCACATTAATGATCTGCAGACTTTTGGTCAACAGCCTTCCTTTTTCATCATTACAAGTCAAAGACTTGGATATTAAAAGATCTAATGGATCAACCCATTGACCCGACCCAATATTAAGGAGATATAATGTAAGGATTAGGCCTAATAACTTTAAGACCTAATAGTGTAGACCTAATGGACTAATTAAATAAATAAGCCCAATCCACAAGGCCCAATAGGAGAAATATCATGACCCAACATTGCCCCATAGTTTTCTGTCAAATAGGATATTTAATGGAACCGGTTGCGGATAAAAATAAACTGAAAAGGTGGATTAAAACTGGAAGCCCAATTGAAGGGTCCAACCTGCTAAATGTTTAAAACTCAATCCGGACGCAACCTTTCGAATTCGTGATCATGATTATCAATTAAATGTCCTGCCCTCGAATACTGTGTAACCGTCAGTATAAAATATAAACTTTACCAAATTTGACAGTTTTACCTGTCAATTTGAATTTCAGACCTTTGAGCCTTCTTTTTACCTCTCGAGTTTATTTCTCTTCTCTGCAAATCATTAACAATGGTGGTCATTGGTACAAACCAGACTTCCCCAATCAAGGCAGTCCCTCTCACGACTGTTCAACCTAACCCCAATATAGAGGCTTCGAGCTCCAACCCTCCAATCGTTACCCCTAGCAAGAAGAAAGTACTCTCGAAACCTCGGCCCACTCCTTCTAAATTCTTTGTAAGCAAGGAAATGTTTACCCATGCGAATACTGCATCTAGTGTCACCGAAATTGAATTACTAAAGCTGCGAGATCGATGCCATATTCCGGATACTCATCCGATAAGAGTTCCTAGGTCTGAGGAAAGAATGTATCAAAGGCCTGAAGTATGGACGACTGTCCAGGTGATAATTCTCGAGAAAGAAATTAGGTTCCCTCTACACCATTTCTAGTGACCATTCTAGGGTTCGTCAGCGTTGGGTTCGCCCAATTAGCGCCAAATTCTTATATTCACATTCTGGCCTTCATTGCATTCTGTCATGAAGTTGGAGTCGAACCCACTCTTGACTTCTTTTTTACTGTTTATAAAATCGGTCAATCTCGCGAAAAAGGATTCAAAGTTATAAGTAAGTAGGCATTGAGAATATAGAGAAATTTGAAAAACGTTCATTGGTGAACACTCCTTCGAGCAACAGAGGGTGGCATGAAAAATGGTTTTACGTCAAGGGACTTGAAATTTCCTCCTTACCGAACTGGGCCACTGATGAGAAGATTTCTGTCGATTTTGGAGACATTTCCGAAGAACGCGAGGCCAAAATAATGGAACTATTTGACAAGTTTCCCAAAGGAAGAATGAAAATATGGACTTCTTTCTAAGTAAGCGTGGTTATACGACCACAAATGTAAGTATGGATTTACTTTATCAATACTTTGAAAATTGCTGTAGTATGGATTTTGATGTAAAACTGTTAATCTTCTGTAGTAACTTTGAGCAAACCATCGTCTTCGGAGGTGAAGGAGTTGGAGGATTTTTTAGCTGGAAAGTCCGTAGAAGTCACTGCCGAATCCTCCCAACAAGAAGTCCCATCCGAAGATAATGTAGCCGGGAAATCTGTAGAGGTCGATGCTGACCCTTCCCAATCGGAGGCCACCTCTAAACTCAAACCACCTACTGAACCACCCATATCCGAACCCTTACTTCATAGGCTAGAAGCTGATGAACCCATTCTTCCGGAAGTAGTTCTTAAGCTTCGTAGAAAGAAAAGAGCTACTTGAAAGCCCAAACTGATCTCTATACCATCAGATTCTTAAACCCTTTCTGAATCTGAACCAATTATCGACCCGATACCACCCATTGTCAATCCAGTACCACCAATTATCGACTCGATACCACCAATTGTCAACCCAACGCCACCAAAAATTGACCCGATACCACCAATCGTCAACCCAATGCCACCAACTGTCGACCTAGTATCATCTTGAAGAAGTTTATTAGATCTACCTGCAGATGATCGAAGACAACTTCTTCGGATAAAAAAGCTTAAAAACCAAAATTACCCCTTTAACCCCCGATGAGCTTAGGATATCCTCCTTCAAAAATTTTCCCCCCAACAACTCCAGCGAATACTTAATCTGTTGATGAAAGGGAACGAATTAAGACCACTGTAACACCATCTCGGAAAAGAAAGCAACCGTCTGACAGTTATCCAAGCTTGAAACCTGTACCTTCACCAGTCCGCGACCCTACTCCAGCTCGATCTCCCTCCCCCGAAAATATATACACGAACCCTTCTCCCATTCGTGACCAACCTATGCCTTCCCCCCGAGGCCTTCATCACAAAAATTCCATGACGAGGCTACCGGAGCACCGACCCTGTGGCCTCGGTTCAACATAAATTTTCCTTTCCGGCTCTTTGATGCCTTCGTTCAGGAAACTGAAGATCATCTATTCAATAGCCATACGAACGGGAATTTTCTTGATGAAGGCATAAGTTATTTGGCAAAGGTAAGTGATAGTTTCCTTGGTTGAACATCTCTTTTCCTATTTTAAGTATCTGAAATTGACTGGATATTTTCGAATATGTGCAGGCCAATGCAGTCTTCGGGCGTTTACGTCCCAGACACTTAAATGCCAAATCCGATGAGGAGACCATGAGAAGGGAGATCAACATGTTGAAGGCTTCATTGGCTCGGGAGAGAGATGAACACGAATCCAGTTCTTCATGCCAATGAAAGTCTTCAGAGGGAATTGGCCCAAAAAAAAGATGATCTGAGGGAAACTCATGATGTGATGATCTCAGTCAGAGAAGAATTGAAGACAACAAAAGCCAGCGAACAAAAATTGGCTAACATGAATTTTCGCTTTGTTGCAGAGACCGAAGCTCTGAAGAATAACAATGAGGGGCTTGCTGCAGCCAATCAAGAATTATCAACACAACTCGGTGAAGTTCAGACGAAGGCTCGGGATGATAGGAAAATATATAGGGCTAAACGTCGTAAACTTCGTAGCAAGGTAAGTGTTCTTAAATAGCGAGATCCTCCTTTGACCGACGAGTTACGTAAGAAGATACAGGCGGACTATCGTACGTCTGATGAGCTTGGCGCAGAAATTCTGAAGGTATACTACGAAGGATATGAAGATTACCGAGGTCGAGGTAAGGAAAAGCTGGTTGCAGCTCAATTAGACCCAGCCCTTCTTGACTCTGTGAATGAGGGTGCAGCCTGAGTCTGATGTTATTTCATTTTAGTTTTTAGGATCTCTGTCTTTTGCTGTTATCGGATTTGTTTTAAAAATTTTGTCTGTAAAGAAATTTAAGTGAACTTGTTTAAGTGTTAATGAAATTTCAATTTTCTTTACCATGACTTCTGTTTACTTCGTTTCTTGTCAATAATTCAGCTGTTATGATCTTGAATGAACTTAACTCAGACTGTGAATCAGATAAGGCATATAATAGTTAAGTTGAGAAATAAAATGAACTGAACTCAATGAGCTGAACTGAATGAACCGAACTCAACACTTGAACAAAATAAAGTAATGCATACTTATCGTTTCTGAAGTGTGAGGCAAGTTGTGTATAAGGTGAATTTGGCTGATCCTCCTTGCACCATCAAGATCTTGTTTACCGTTTGGGGTAGAACAAGTATATAAGGACATTTGTTTACCACTCGTGGTAGAACAAGTATATAAGAACATTTGTTTACCGCTCGGGGTAGAACAATTTTGTAAGGGCCATGGAATTTGTCTACCACACGGGGTAACAAATTCATAAGGACACTCCTGACAATAAGGCTGCCATCGAATGGTCAGCAAGTTCGACCATACCTCCTTACTTCAGTGTCTTTTGTTTACCACTCGCGATAAATCAAAATTAAAAAGGATCATGGAATTTGTCTACCACGCAGGGTATAATAAAACCATAAGGACACTCCTGCCGAAGAGGCTACCATCGAATGGTCAGCGAGTCCACCCCGTCCTCCTTACTTCGGTGCCTATTAATTTACCGCCCTCGATAAAAGCAATATAAAAAGGACCATATGATTTGTCTACCACACGGGGTAACAAATAAATAGGCTACCATCGAATGGACAGCGAGTCCGACCATACCTCCTTACACCATTGTGAACTTAGTACAAATAGGAAGAAGATCAGTTGTGAAAAGGTGAATTTCTATTGATGCTGAACAATCATATACAGACTTCCGGTAAACTGACTCGATCTCTACTGGAAATATTTCCTAGGTCTTCCAGCATGCCAAGTGTTCTTGATCTCGGACCCATCTAATGCCTTTAATCGATAAGTCCCTGGCTTTGGTACGTCGGCCACCTCATACGACCCTTCCCAGTTCGGTATCAGCTTTCCCGTGTTCTGAGGCGTAGATGCTTCAGCTTCTCTGAGGACGAAGTCCCCTACTTCAAATCTATGAAGCTTGACTCCCTTATTGTAATGCTTAGCTACTCTTCGCTGGTAGGCTGCTAACTTGATCAAAGCTACTTCTCTGACTTCTTCTAACAGATCCAAATTGGCCTTTAGTCCTTCTTCATTATAAATCTCTTTGAACTGACTAACCCGAAGACTTGGGGATCCAATTTCGACTGGGACTAAGGCATCAGTACCATAGGCCAATCTGAAAGGTGAATCCCCTGTGGTAGTCCTCGGTGTATTCCGGTAGGCCCACAATACACTGAGTAGTTCCTCTGGCCATCTTCCTTTAGCTTCAGTCCAGTCTACGCTTAATCCCAGTTCAGTAGTGTTCTGTTTGTCACCTCAACTTGCCCTTTTGACCGTGGATGAGCCACTGAAGTCTTTCTGTGCTGAACCCCCAACTCTTTCAGAAATCCTTCAAATTTTGATCCTACGAACTGGCGTCCGTTGTCCAATATCACCACTTTAGGAATCTTGAATCGAAACACTACGAATTCTTTCATGAACTTCAAACACTCTTGTTCCGTTATCAACCGAAGTGGCTTCGCCTCTACCCATTTGGTCATGTAATCAATAGCAACTATGACAAAGCTGACTTGACCTTTAGCTTTAGGCAATGGACCCAATATATCTACCCCCTAGACAACAAAGGGTATAGGAGATAAAATCGAGTATAGCTCTTCTGCTGGCTGATGAGGGATCAGGACTGTTGAGCTGACATTTGTCATACTTTTTCACATACTCTGTAGCTTCCTTAAAAATTGTAGGCCAATAGTATCCCTGTCGAAGTACTTTATAAGCTAAAGACTTGGCAGCCATATGATCACCGCAAATACCCTCGTGAACCTCCCGAAGAGCATACTTGGGCTCGGATGGAACCAGACACTTCAATAATGGTGAGGAAAATGCCAATCGATAAAGATCCCCATCAATAAGAACGAAATTGGCACTCTTGTATTTGATCTTCTTTGCCAACATCTGATCCAAAGGAAGGACGCCATCTGCCAGATAGTCAATGTAGGGAGTCATCCAACAATTAGACCTCTCAATGCACATCACCGCTTCGTGCTGGATACTCCGGCTATTCCAAAACATCCAAATAGACTGACCCATTGAAAACAACTGCATCCGTAGTGGCCAATTTTGACAATGCATCAGCAATAGAATTGTCAGTTACGTTCTATGCCCTGAAATTCATAAGAGACGAAATACTGAAGCCGATCCTTCAACTCTGCCAGATACTTGATCATCCTCGTTCCACGAGCTTTATAATCTCCTCGATAATTACTTGACGACCAGTTGAGAGTCACTAGTAGATGACCGGCTTCTGTACTTCTGGACTTTTTGCCAATCGGACTCCTGCCAACATTGCTTCATATTCGACCTCGTTGTTCGTCGCTCTGAACCCAAATCGGATGGTCTGCTGCACCTTGAATCCTTCTGAACTCGTCAAAATAATCCCTGCTCCACTGACATCCGCGGTAGAAGATCCATCTGCATACAACGTCAATGAATTCTGATTGTGTTGAAGAACTGCTACTGTTCGATCGGATGTCTCAGCTTGTGGCAGCTCAGCATCTGCTTTGGAGAACGAACATTCTATCATGAAATCGGCTAAGGCTTGACCTTTGATTGTAGTTCGGGGATGATATTTAATAAAAAATTAGGATAATTCCATAGTCCACGCTGCTAATCTCCCCGAGACTTCTGGTTTGCTCATCACCTTCTTCAATGGTTGATCCGTGTAGACGATCAGGAGCCGACCTTGAAAATATTGCTGAAGCTTTCGACTAGCAATTATTAAAGAAAAGGTAAATTTTTCTATATTGGGGTACCTGGTTTCAGCATCTCTTAGGACATGGCTGACATAATAGACCGGATGCTGCTTCCCACTGACCTCCTGAACCAGTACTTCTCCAACTGCCAATGAACTAGCTTTCAAATATAAATACAAAGTCTCAACTAGGGAAGGTTTCATCAATAAAGGAGCCGAAGACAGATATGTCTTTATGACTTGGAAGGCGTCTTCACACTCCGAAGTCCACTGGAATGTCTTCGCAATCTTTGGTCCCTTCAGTGTGTCGAAGAATGGTAAGCACCTCTCTGTGGATTTAGACATGAACCTCTTCAAAGCTTGAAATTCGACCAGTCAGACGTTGAACGTCTTTGAACGACTGAGGAGTCTTCATGTCTAGAATGGCCTAGATCTTTTCCTGGATTGGCCTCAATGCCTCTTTGACTGACCAGGTAGCCCAGAAACTTCCCTGCACCGAGGCCGAAGGTAAACTTTGTAGGATTGAGCCTTAATTTATGATGGCGGACTGTTTGAAAGCATTCCTCCTAGATCATCCAAATGCTTCTGAACCATCATGCTCTTTACGATCATGTCATCCACGTACACCTCTATGTTCTTTCTTAGCTGCTTCTAGAAGACAAAGTTCATCATCCTCTGATAGGTGGCTCCAGCATTTATCAGGCCGAAAGTCATCTTCTTATAGGCGTACATCGATCGGTGTGGGATGAATGCTGTCTTTGGGATGTCCTCCTTGCACATAAAAATTTGATGATAACCTAAAAAAGCATCCATAAAGCTTAGTAGTGCATACCCCGAAGTCGCATCAATAAGTTGGTCAATATAGGGTAAAGGATAAAAGTCCTTTGGGCATGCTTTGTTTAGATCTATGTAGTCAATGCAGACTCTCTATTTCCCATTCTGCTTCTGTACCATCACTACATTCTCCATCCACTCCGGATAGTCGATCTCGAAGATGAAGTCAACAGCTATCAGTTTCGCGATCTCCTCATCAATGATTCTTTGATGTTCGGGTGCAAAGATCCGCCTTTTCTGCAGAACTGGCTTCTTTGACGGATCCATTTCCAGCCGATTCTTGGCAATCTTTTGACTAATCCCAGGCATGTCCTGTGGCTCCCATGCAAAGATGTCTGCATAGCAGCGAAGAAGTTCCATAAGATTTGTCCGGAGAGGTTCCGGCAAACCTGAACCAATCTTCACTGTCTTGTCTTTCTTTCCAAGGACCAGCTCGATCTCCTCTGTCTCCCCTGTAGGAATAACCAATGGCTTCGAACTGCTTACAGTAAAGGGCTCGATCTTAATCGCCATGGTTTGCTTCTACCTTTCCCACTCCATGTGCCGTAGGGAATTTGATTTTGAAATGAGGGATGGAAGTCACTGCTTGGAGAGCAGTCAAGGTAGGTCTTCCTAGTATGGCGTTGTAGGCAGAATCTACATGCACAACATAAAATTTACATGTTATTTCTACATGTTGTGGAGCAATACCGAAGATGACTGGTCGCTCAATAGTCCCTGCAACTCTGACCGGATCGTTGCTGAAGCCATATAGGGGAGCCTCTTGCCCAACCTCCATTTTTTTCCCATCAAAATGCATCCTCTAATAGGCATGGGCATACAGAATATCCACTGAAGACCCGTTATCTATCATCATATGTTTCACATCTACTGAACCCACTTGTGTAGTGATCACTAGTGCTCTTTCATGGGGTTCGATGGGTTCTGATGGGTAATCTGCATCGGTAAAGGGTATAACAATCCCGTGAAATGGTCTGTCAATCTTCGGGGGAACACCCGCCATAGACATGACCGAGTCTAGATATCCCTTTCTCTTCTTTCTTACTAACTTCCCTGCTGTCCCCCCGGTTATTACATCAACAATGTGCCTTGGTGGCTGATTTGGAGGAGGTTGTACGGGGGGAGCTGTTTGAACCATATGAACAGGTACTTGTCTACGTTTGGCTGGTCTCTTCCGACCACGTATTGGACTAGCACAACACTTTGAACCTTCCTCTCCACAAAATCTTTCAAATTGCAGCACTCGTTAGTATCGTGACCCGTAGCTTGATGATAGCCACAATATTTCTGAGTATTGCTTTGTCCTGGCTTGAAGTTATCACAAGGCAGTTCAAAGAACGGCTCGCCCCTGATCTGATCCAAAATTACTGACCTTTCCGTATTCCGCTTGGTGTAGAATTTATTCACCTTTGGGGCAGAAGTAGGTGGGACGATTATTTCCTTGTCGCCATGTATTATTATACTTCTTCGAGCTGCCCTCCGACCGATCATTATATCCCCACCTTTTTCTGATCGCTCTCGGTCTTGGGAATATCGGCCTCCCTTGTTTGGTTCGAGAAAGGTCGTTTAAGGGTATTCATGGTATCCTCCACCATGATATAACCTTCTGCCTTATCGAAGGCTTCTGTCAAACTCTTCGGATGGTGAAACATCAGCTTCTTCACCAACTTTTCAGACTTTACTAGATCCAGCCCGTTCTGAAATAAACCTATAGCCTGCAGATCGTTGAGGTCCGACACCTGGCCAACTGCTTCCCTGAACCTCTTTCACGTACTGACCCAAAGACTCATCGGTGAATTGTCTGGCCTGTGCCAGAGAACCTGTGGGCTTCCCTTCTTCTTCGGTTGTTCCCGAAACGGGCATGAAATTTGTCACACAGCTCGGACCATGAAGACACTGAATTTGTCGGTAGAGTCCCCATCCACTGTCTTGCATCCTTTCTTAACGTTGTAACGAACGTATGACATTTAGCAGCATCGGTAAAATCATAATAGTCCATCAGCTGGTCAAATGCCTGGCTATGGTAATAAGGATCTCCAGATCCATCGTAACTCTCCATGTGAGGCAACTTCTTGGTGCTGTCTGCGTTCTCCTTAAGGATATCTGAGTAAAATGGGGACGCCTTCTTTCCCGGAGTATCCTTCACCTGTTGAACCTCAACTAACTATTTCCGGAGCTTTTTCAATTCTTTAACCAAATAATCTACCCCCTCCGGTTAAGATGACGCTTCTTTCTTCGGGGAGTCTTTCTTCTTCCGAGTGGATCGATCTTTTACCATAGAACCCCTAATTTTCGAGGGACTTTTACGGTGATGATGGTCCACAGAGCGACGTGCCCCCGGTGGACTTTCTGGTGTACGACCCCTAGATCTGCTTCGTCTTTGGGTTCTATGGCTGTTATGAGAATGCGCAACAATGATCGCTTTCTTTGTATTCTCCGGAGTGTGTTCCCTGGATCGGCCTCTTCGTTCATCTCGATCATGCTCCTTAGAATCGATAGGGTGATGTGCCCTCTTCGATCTTTGAGGAGTAGGACTTTTCGATCTTCTTCTTTCGCGATGCTGGCCCCGAGACTCACTTCCTGAATGAGCCGGCTCCTTCCCACTCCGATACCCATGCTCTTCGAACTGAACATAACTGGACTCTTCATCCCTCAACTCTGCCATCCTGGACATCTACTCAGCTATATTTTACCATTGTTTCATAAGTGCCTCCATGGCCCTATCTGCTTCATCTGCCATCTTAGCCAGCCGGGAGGCCTTTTTGTCCTGGTCATCTCGGTATCGAGCTTTAGGCGAGGTGCCTTCTACTCGTTTCTGACCGTGACCAGACTCTTTCTCTGCCGTGAAGACTAACTTTCTCTTATCTTTTCCCACAGCCCTTGAACGAGAATCTCCATGCAAACATTTGGACGCTGTGCTGGCAATGAACCCTTAATATAGGTCCCAAATGATCTTTAACAGAAACTCATGGTGCGGATTCACTAACAGCCATCGGTTGTCCTTCATGTGTATCTACTCTACTGTTCTCCTATCTTTGAAAACATAGAACAAATAAATATTTGTGATTGCCAACTCTTGAACACTAGAACTGCCCTCCTTCTAGCGCCAATGTTAACGCCAAGATCTTTTTCCACGTCCCAATCACGTAAGACGCCCTGATCCTGCACAGTAAACACAGTGAACACTAAAAGCTTGACGGCTGGACCATCGGGGGATAGCTCAGGCGTGAGAGTCAGTACAATCCGTTATAAGGGTTAACAATGGATGATAAAATGTCTAGTGTTAGAGAGATAAAAATTGTGTGTTGTGTGTATGCGTACCTTTTCTTGGAGATTTTCTTGCTAAGTTATACTCTCTTGCCTGGTTTACCGAGCCACCAACCCTTATCTGACACAGCCCCTTACCTCTCCCTGATCTCAGTCGGATGCATGCAGGTTGTCACCTTTTTCTCCTACTGTACATGTCGCCGGCCGGATAAAATCCCATCCACATTAATGATCTGCAGACTTTTGATCAACAACCTTCCTTTTTTCATCATTACAAGTCAAAGACTTAGATATTAAAAGATCTAATGGATCAACCCATTGACCCGGCCCAATATTAAGGAGATAAAATGTAAGGATTAAGCCCAATAACTTTAAGACCCAATAGTGGAGACCTAATGGACTAATTAAATAAATAAGCCCAATCCACAAGGCCCAATAGGAGAAATATCATGACCCAACAGTAAGTTATTTCAATAATATATTTTTAGTTGAAATAAAGAATGATACTATTTGAAAGTACAATAATAATCTAGAAGGGGTTTGAATAAATTATTACTATTTAAAAATTTATCTTAGCCCTTTTCAAATTTTCTTTTATTAATTAATTTGCAGTGTCAGAAATTAATATGCAAGATAGTAAAAAAATCAATCACACAATTCACATATATTTATCTGGTTCACAACATACATCTAATTTATGTTGCTACATTCAGGCTTCAGCCTCAACCTCCTCTCCAAGACTTGAGATCCTATTATAATTTGTAATAAACACTTTTTCTACATGCGAAAAAACCTTTACAAAATTTTTTAGATCAACTTCCAACTATTCCTACAACTATTTGTCTTGGACAATAGCTCCCCGCTCCTTCCTTAAATGTAGTTGTACCTGTTTCCCTGAGTTTAGTTCTATTTTATAATCTGTTCTTGAAACAAGAAGTCTGTTCCTCACCTCTTACAAGTTCACTAGACACTCAAACTACCTGTTAACCTCTCTATAACACTGGTCTTAGTCAAATAATCACTCTCTCTTTCTCACAGATATATAAAACAAACTAACTCATTTAAAAACTTTTTCAATAAAATTTTGCTTTGAAGTATGCTTCTTACATAAGCATACACACACACATATAATATATATATATATATATATATATATATAATTCATTTCAGATTTATAAATGTTAACTTTTCCTTTATAAATAAAGAATGTGTTCTATGTTTACGCAAATATAAATTTAAGCTAGGATAAAAGTTTAAATAACTTTTATATTATACAATAAGTATTGATGAATAAATGAATTTATGTTCAAATACTTGTAATATCATATATCAAGTAAAATATATAAATGAATCAATTAAATAATACTTGATATAACAAATAAATTTGTTTAACTCAAATATATTTATATAATAATATATTTGATCTATAATGTGAATACTTTAAATAAGGCCACTTGACTTTTAGTGTCGTTCGACTAATTTCTTCACTTAAGAAGAATATCTCCGCTATAATCCTTAGTGTCTAAGTAATCACTATCTAATATTTATATAAATATTTTTGATAGATCACTTGGGGTTTGAATCCTCTTTCAATTAATTCCCTCACTTAAGAGGAATATTTTCGCTATAATCTCGGTACCTATGTATGAACATACTTCATTATATTTATGTAAATAAACTATATCAATAAACTGATCACTTATATTATTTTGAGTTTTCATTTGGCTAATTCCTTTACTTGAGAGGAATATCTTTGCTATAATCTTGGTGTCTAAGTATGAACATTTTATAAGATGTAAATGGATAAAATATAGATATATAAAAATGTGTATAGCAATTTATATTTGTATATCTATAAATGTAAACAAGTATTAGATAATTCAAATAAATCAATTAAGAACTTATCTTAAATACTATGACTAATTTTCTCTTCTACAAATAACTAAAAATTTTGAGCAGGAGAGAGAGAGAGAGATTCTTGAAAGTTTAGAGAAATAATCTAAGAAAGTAGTGTTTTGCTTTATTTTCTTTGTAAATTGATAAGTTGAAATGTTAGAAAAACCTTATATTTATAGAATTTTCATGTTTAGGGTATAAAAATAATTTGAAAGTTTGTTTTGTAAACTCAAAGACTAGGATTTATTGTTTTCAAAACTAAAGGCTAGGATGGATTAAAAGATGAGCACATGGATTGGCCTTTAATAAATCTTACTCACTTTTAATTTGAAATTTGAATATTTTAGCCTTTAACCAAAATTGCCTTCCAAGTTTCAAGTTTCAAGTTTCAAGTTTCTTTTTCATGCGCATGCTAAGAACTTTTGACAATTCGAGAAGTAAAAGGTTTACTCTTTGTAAGCTAACATTTTAGCTTTTAATTTTTGCGCATTCTTACACATGTTGCTTCTAGAAAGAATTAAATAGGTATGTGAATAATTTGCTTATTTTAGCCTTTTATTTCTTCTTAGTTTATAAATCCTTTTGCCCTTTATCTTTTTTCAAAATAACTAATATATAATATATCATTTATATAGAAAATCATTTAGGGAGAATATGAGTTTCCTTACCTTAGGAAAGGTTACTATGTGAACTAATCTCTCTTTAACACTTGATATTATATTATCAATGTCAAAAAAATAAATTCAATATTTGAAAAGATTTTTGGTTAAAGGAAATAAGATAAGTAAAATCAATTATAAATATAATAAAATTTATAAATATAAGATTAAAAGACATCTTAGATCGACCTAAGATAAATTATCTTAGGCCACTTCCAATACAACATCATTTGATAATCAATTTAATAATCTAACCGTATAGATGTAATAAGAATGCAAAAATATGAGAATATGCAAATATTCATTTGATTTTAGGCTATGCATCAACAACTTTATAACGATAAAAGTTACAAAAATCAGAGTTGTCAAATACATACTTGTATTAAAATTATTTACACTATTAAAAAGATGATATTTCGATCATCAAATCAAATGAAATTTAACATGATATCATATTTTTACATGCTCATTACATCAGTATGGTTAGATTATTATTATGTTGACGATCAAATGATGTTGTATTGAAAGTGACATAAGTTACATGTCTTTTTACTCTAAATTAGTATAAATCCCGTGGAGAGTATTCTAGTTTTTACTATTTTACTTAACCTATTTACTAATTATTGTTATTATCATAAAAGGTGGAGACCTATCACTATTGAAAAGAAGAGTATGGATATGATGACAAAACAATCTATTATTTCCCAAAGGCACAAAAAGATTTAGAAAATGGGTTGAGTAGATCCTTTAAAAACTTTTGCATATTAATAATGTATTACAAGATTATTAATTCATTAAATTAATTAAGCACAAAAAAATATTAGTTTGAAAACCCATTAAAGATTTAATGAAATCTCAACTTTTAATTTATATAATCTTTGTGAATTTAAGACACAAAATAATATAACATATGTTGACAAAAATGTAGATACTAAAATGTAAATGATACAAGAGATTTTAAGTGGTTTGGAGTATAAAAGACTCTTATTCCAATCTTCTACTCTACTAGTAGGAAATTCACTACGGATGCTTGAGGGTCACTAAGACTATATCACTAAGATCTATTACAATGAATTACTAAGATTACCTTCAAGTCACTTAGACTTGGCAGATGTCATTAAGATAGAGGACACTTAGTCCAGTTCACTAAGAACTCTTCAAGTCACTTATACTTGGCATAGAGGTTACTTAGACCAGCGAATCACATGCAGTAGATAAGTTGTTGTCTAAGGTGCTAACAAGTTGCATTTAAGCTTGACTTCTGAAGACTTAGTAGCAGAACAAGTTGTTATCTTTTAGTAGAGTGAGGCTCTTTGAACTTTTATAGAGGTTCAGGTTTTTGATTAGTGATTCACACTTTGATTTGAATAAGCATACTTATAGACTTTCTTGAGAGGTTCCCATAGGAAAGTTGTCGTTTGAGCATTTAATGCGTTGATTTTAGAAGATTTTGATGTTGACATTCAGGGATAATGTGCATCTTACTTTTGGCTTTAACTGGTCACATTAGACTGCAACTTAACCTACCACATGCGTGTTGTCATATTTCCAAGTTAGTTATTAGACACAACCCAATCTGATCTTCAATCTCGAGTTCTTCACTCTACAAGGCTCCTCAATATAGTCTTATGTCAGATCTGACTTGCTTTACGACTTTAACTGATCGTTAAGTTTCCTAAAGAACGTAGAATATAAGGCTTGATCCACTCAATGTTCTGAACTATACGTTCTACTCTACTATATCTTGCTCTACGAGATGAGATCGACATTCTACAACTGCTATACAATCTAGAGCGGACTCTGCGAGCCTTGATTCACTTTACAACCTTAGAATAAACACTACGAAGTTGTTCTAGACTCTGTGATCTTAACTTAACTATGTGAACTTCTAGAAGACTCTACGAACTTCCACTCGATGCTCCATGATAACATAACTAACTCTGTGATCTCCAATAACTTTACAAAATGCAAGAAAAGCTTTACGATTGATCAATCGTACTCTACAATTGATTTTATCCTATCATCTATACATCAATTCAGCTCATAAGATCAACCTAAAAAATTTGTTCTTTCTATTATAAGTCATTGTACATTATATTCTTATTAAGGACTTTACAAAAAAGTACTCAAACAAATATACATTAAGCATCTTATCATCAAATTTAAACATGTAGTTCCTAACAATCTACCACTATTTGATTATGACAAAACCAATAGTTTGTGAGCATTCACCAATTCTACTGATGCACTATACTTAAAAATAAACATGACTAATATACAACGAACAATTATATTGCTAGAGCAAAAGAATAAATTTATTTATATATTTAAATAATTGTACGAAGTATAGAAATTCAAAAATTTATAATAATTATACATTTTATTTCTATCTTCTCCCCCTCTTATGCTTGTGAAGATCTCTCTTCTCAACTTCCACACACTTTATGTATCTCTCTATTACTTCAACATCTCTTCTCTGAATCTCCTTTATCGAATCCCTTGGTCCAACATCAGGCATGCTAAATCTTTCTTCTCCTTCAATGTGAATCCCCTGAAGATTTTTGTTAATGAATGAGGGATTACCATGCGAAAGTTCACGTGCTAGTCGGAGTCACTGTGATATCCCGAATATTTATAAGACTTGTAAATAAGATCTTGAATAATTAAATAAAGATTAAAGTTTGAAACCTAGATTGGGAGCAAAGAAATGATTAATTTTTTTTAAAGAACTTATACGGTTTAATACGTGAAAGAATGTAAAGAGAGACTTTGGTGCAAAAGGTTTTAAGAAGGTTATGGAAAGATGTTGTTAGGACAGTCATTAAAACGAGATAGTTTAGTGGCTTGAAAATATTTTATAAGGTATAAATTATTTTAGTTGAGCGAGAATAAAAAGAATTAAACGTAAATGATGGAACTGTTAAAGAGTGCTAAATAAGGATGAATAGAGAAGATGCCAATAGAAGAAGTCTTAAGAGTAAAACAAGGATGCTATAAAATAGGAGCTTTAAAGAATTTTGATTATTTATATATGATATCTTGTAGACAGTTTCATGAATGGAAAAGGGAATAAGAGAAAATGATAAGAAACATGAGATGAGGTAGGATGTATTATGTCCAAAGTAATGAACATAAAAGAGTAGTAAATGTGGTGGTTATGTAGAGGCAGATAATTTAGCAAAGGATTTAGCCGAAAGAGTGAATAATACTAAGTAGAGTATTATTAGATAAGGTTACATATGAGTATAAGAGATGAAAAGATGAAGATGAATATACATGAATATAGACAGGTAGTTATGAGCCGAAACAAGTCAGATACAACTTGGCCTAAGAGCAAATTTTTGTCTAGGAATTGGATAAGGAAATACCTATGATGAGGTAAGTTGATAAGATGATTTGATGTAAGAGATTGTGTAAGAGTTTAGAAGTAAACTAAACTACAACGTTACGATTGTAGTGATTCCGGGATGTGATCCTTGTAGGTGATGAAGAACGTAATAACTAAGATTATTATGTGACTTGATAGAGAACAATATACGTATTGATTAAAGTGGATGAACTTTGTTGTAGAATTATTATGTGGAATTATATATATATATATGTGTGTGTGTGTGTGTGTGTGTGTGTGTGTGTGTATGTGTTATTTGAATAGAATTAAGTAAGATAGTTAATTTATTTAAATTAAATTAACTAAGGAATGAAAATGAAAGTCATGATGAATAATTAACTAAGTTAATTAATGAGAAGCAAGATAAGCCTATGTTATGAATTTGTATAGCTTGAATGATGGCATTGAATGACAAATGAGAAGATGAATAATCATAAATTGATTAACAAGTATGATTAATGAATAGAAGCTCAATAAATGAATAAATGTTGTTATCCCAATATAGGGTACTTGTATGAATATGGATAATTATATTAAAATTCCAAACAAGCAATGTTAGTGGCCAATGGAATTTAAATGAGGAACACAATGAAAATAAACAAGTAACCCATAGTGGAGCTCAAAATGTTATAAGAATTGGACACATACACACACACACAAATATATATATATATATATATATATATATATATATATATATATATATATATATAAATTGGTATATATATATGTATATATATGATAATATAAGAGGTCAAAAATAAGATAAAAAATGTAAGAAAATGGGAGGAGAATGAGTCCAAATGTTAGTAAAGAAGGCCCGAAGAATTATCAATGTGGTGGCTCAATGAAGAATGGAAGTTTGGTGGGGATATATATATATATATATATATATATATATATATATATATATATATATATATATAGGGAATTAATCCATGGCATACGTATACTACGAGTACTGTTCAGCAAACAAGCTAATATCCGTTGATCCTTGAAATGAAAGGCTCAGATTAAGTCTAAATATTGTCCTGCCGCTACAGGCTCTAGCGGCAGGCTATACGAATATTAAATATGCCGCTACAAGCTCTGGCGGCAGGCTATACAAATATTAAATGATGGTTTATTAGTACACTGCCCCTCACAATCTAATACTACCTTGCCGCTACAAACTCTTGCGGTAGGAGTAATACTAATTTACTAACCCTTTGACCTCCTTTTCAACTTTTATGACACCTTTTCGCTTTTATGATAACTTTTCAGCTTTTATGACTTTTTTGAAAACATTGCACATATTTTAAGTAATGCCGCTACAGCTTGTAGCGACAGTGAGAATTTTTTTTATATACTTCTTCCGTTGTATAATTATCTCTCCAACCTTTCCTCACAAATATTTCTTGGTTTCCTCTCGATATTTCTTTTCTTTTTACAGCTTTGGTTTTTTTGTTGATATAATTGCCCACTTTTAATCTCAAGTCCGTCGTTGAAATTTTTATCTGGCGTTTCTTCCTTCTTATTTCAGAATGGCACAGAACATACCTGTTCATAAAAGGTTTGTATCAAATTCTTCAGATTCTATTGCTAGCTTAAATTATGAAGACGCATCTGAGTTTGTAAGTGAAGTTGAAAGTAGTAAATCTAAATTGGTGCCATACGTTGGTCAATTATTTTCTAAGTTGGAAGAAGTTGAATTTTTTTACAGGTCATATGCTAAAAATAATGGTTTTAAGATTAGAATTGCATCTAGTCATAAATATGCTGGTACTAATGATGTGTCATCTAGGTTGTATGTTTGTAAAAAAGCTGGTACACCAAATTCTGTAAAGAGTTTGCCTGATGATGAAGATGGTAGTAAAAAAATCACTAGGCAGCGAGACTCTATAGGACGCACATTATGCAAAGCTAGAATATATGTTGTTCATAATAAGAAAGAAGACAGTTGGCGTATTTCTACTGTTGAATTAGAGCACAATCATCACCTAGTGACCCCTACTAAGGTAGATTTAATTGAGACACGTATAAATATTACTCCAATTGCAAGATCCTTAATTGATACTTTAAATAAGGCAGGTATTGGTCCTAGTAGGATGATGAATGTTTTGAGCACAATGGGTGGCGGGTTGCAAAATGTTCCTTTTTCTAATTTTTATGTTCAGAATGTGGTTAGGGATTTAAGACGTGATTCTGAAGATGTAAATGATGCACAAGCTGTTGTAAATTATTTGCAAAAACTTGCATCCAAGAGTTCGAGTAAATTTTTTTATCGTGTTAAATCAGATGAAACAAATCGCATAGCATGCATTTTGTGGGTTGACGCTCGATCAAGGTCTATGTATCAACATTTCAGAGATGTTGTGACATTTGACAGTACGTACATGACAAATAAGTATGACATGCCGTTTGTTCCTTTTACCGGGGTTAACCACTATTTTCAGTCTATATTGTTTGGATTTGCATTGTTAAGGGATGAGATAGAGGACACTTTCGTTTGGGTATTAGTGACATGGCTCGAAGCCATGGACTATAAGATGCCTATAACCATCATCACTGACCAAGACAAAGCCATGAGTAATGCTATTGCTAAGATACTCCCTTCTACTTATCACTTATTGTGTTATTGACATATTAGCAATAAATTTCCTAAGAAATTGCATCATGTTTATTCTGAGCACCCATCCTTCAAAGAGCATTTTAACAATTGTGTGTATAATTCATTATCCATTAGGGAGTTTGAAGAGCATTGGCAGATTCTGTTGAGGAATTAAAATTGTATAATAATGAGTGGATTAGAAGTTTGTATGATGTACGAGAGAAATGGATTCCAACGTATACAAAGAGATATTTTGCCGCAGGAATGACAACTATTGGAAGAAGCGAGAGCATGAATCATTTTTTTGATGAGTTTGTCAATGCTTCAACGGGCATGGAAGAATTTGTAGTGCAGAGTCAGAAGGCTATAGCAAAAAAATTTATCAGAGAGAGGAAGGCTGACTACATAACACAACATCGAAAAAGAAATATGGTACTCGAATCATCTTTGGAAGTGCATGTTGCGCAGGTGAACACAAAAGAGATGTTTAGACGTTTTCAGCGTCAATTCGTCAATTTCATAAGTACAATGTTAGTAAAGTTAGTGAGTTGTGTGGTCCTGAAACAAAGGTTTATGCAGGGTATAAGACAGATGCAGCTGAAAATGGTGGAAGATATAAAGAAATCATCAATAATCGTCAGCTGGGGTCGTACACATGTAATTGTCAATTATTTTCATATTCTGGTGAATTGTACAGACACATCTTGAGATATTTCTTGGCTAAGAGTATTTCCCAAATTCCAAACAACATGATTCTTTCCCGTTGGACAAGAAACGCGAACAAAACCAATGTTAAAGAATTAGTCTTTAGCCCAACAACTGCTGACTTTGAACAAGATCAGGTAATGCGTTTTAATCATTTGATGTCTGATTGCACGGAGTTTGCCAGTAAAGCTGCTTGCTCAGTTCGAGGTTACAAAACTCACCTTAAGTTGAATGCACGAGGAAAAACATTAATTGACCAGTATGATCCGGATGAGAATGTTATTGAGTTGGCAGATGATGACATCGATTACATTATCGGTGAAACTCAAACAATGGGCTATGACAATGACGATGAAGATGCAGAGGAAGATGCGGAAGAACATGAGTTTTTACCACCAGTTATTTCTCAAAAAAAGGGTCACAAAAAACTAATCAAGGTTAAAGAGTGCATTCGAAAAAATAGTGGGTTCTAAACCTCATCAAAAATGTGCAATTTGTGGTTTTGAAACCAACCATGATAAGCGCAATCACTATCGAGTGTTAGGGATTCCTGAGCCTAAAAAATAGATCTCGGTTGTGTTATGGTTGTTTTTATGCTTGGTTGTATTATGTAAGCTATGTTTGTATTAATGTTCAGTAGTAGTATGTAAGCTATGTTTGTATTAATGCTCAGTTGTATCATGTAAGCATTGTTTTTATTCATGCTCGGTTGTATTATTATTATTATTATTATTATTATTATTATTATTATGCATATTATTATTATTAAACATTAATAATAACACACTAACAATTGATAAAATAATAAACGTAATAATTATAAAAATAAGCATAATAATAATAATAATAATAATAATAATAATAATAATAATAATAATAATAATAATAATAATAATAATAATAATAACAGGCATTAATATTTTTGTCACACATAACAGGCACGGAACTTATGAAATCTCTCTTAATTGCATTACTTAAAAATTGTACTTACTAATTATTGCTATTAGTAATTATTAATGCTACTTTTTTATGTTTATCAATATATTTACCCAGGCATTCGAGACTGTGTTGGAATTAAACATCGCTTATGGTTCAAAAAAGTCTCCGACCAAAAAGCTGAGGGAATACAAGATAGAGTTTATAAATAATTACTTGTTTGGGAACCAACTTTCGAATCCACCAATATTTCCTGTCACACATCCGCAAAACTTGTATACGCTGCATCACAACACATTCCAGGCCTTAAGCCCTGCATCTTGGATTTTTGAGCATTCGTTGGACGCGTATATGCTATTATTGCAGCATAGAGAGGAGTACTACAGGACGCAGGGAATTCGAAGGTAGGCAAATTTTGGCTTTATGGAATCATTCTTCATGCATCTTGTCAAGAGCGTTGTTTCCCCTAAGCCAGGCGAATGCGGCAGAGAATTTTTGTCACCCTTATGTCCACCCAGATGTGGGTCTGACATTACACGAATGCACGTATATATTCATGCCAGTGTGTACTCAAGAGACCAATCATTTTATCCTGTTTGTATTCTCGGTCCCCGAATGGGCAGTCACTATCTTTGACCCTCTATACGATGATACCCCGTATATGACCATCCAGCAAATGTATAGAGAATTTGTTAAAGTTGCAGTATGTATATTAATTATTAGTGTTGTATTTATATATATATATATATATATATATATATATATATATATATATATATATATATATATATATCCTTTATTAATATTACTTTGTGCACGCAGGTCAAATTGATACCAGTTTGTTTGAGAATTGGTGATCCGCAACGTGAGTGGCCAACACAGGATCCGTGTGTGCTAATACCAAAAAACAGACCTGTGCAGCCAAACAATTATGGCTGTGGTATTTTTGTCTGCAAATATGTTGACTACTTTGTCAGGAGCAGTGTTAATATTCGTCGAGAACAATGGTCCTCAGAAGATTTAATGGTATTTCGATACAGAATTGCGTGGGAACTCTTTATGTCAAGCTAGACTTCTTCCTGCGGATGATATCTAGCTACATTATTGATGCACTTATTATTGAGAACTCTTTAGATGTCTATTATTATTTTATAAATTTTTAGTGTATCTATTTTTATTTTTATTATTATTATAATTATTACATTTAATATAATAATAATAATAATAATACAACTGAGAATTAATAAAAATATAACTTACATAATACAACTGAGCATTAATACAATAAATAAAAATATATATTACATAATACAACTGAGCATTAATACAATTGTAACGCCACTCCATCAATGCTCTTTAGATGTCTATTATTATTTTATAAATTTTTAGTGTATCTATTTTTATTTTTATTATTATCATGCTTATTATTATTATTATTATAATTATTACATTTAATATAATAATAATAATAATAATACAACTGAGAATTAATAAAAATATAACTTACATAATACAACTGAGCATTAATACAATAAATAAAAATATATATTACATAATATAACTGAGCATTAATACAATTGTAACGCCACTCCATCAATGCTCAATTTGCCATAAAGTTGAAAAGGTGGTCAAAAAGCCGGTCCACTTTGTCATAAAACTGAAAAGGTTATCAATTTGCCATTAATGCCTACGACAAGAGCTTGTAGCGGCAGTAAAGAAAGTTAATTGACTACCGCAAGAGCTTGTGGCGGCAGGGTGTATTAAATTTTTAGGGGCAGTATTGTATTTAACCAGTATTTTGAATGACAGGTGTACTGCCGCTACAGCTTGTAGCGACAGGAGAGATAAAAGTTTTAATCCGAGCCTTTCATTCCAAGGATCAATGGATATAAAGCTTGTTTGCTGAACAGTACTCGTAGCATACATATGCCATGGATTAATTCCCATATATATATATATATATATATATATATGTGTGTGTGTGTGTGTGTGCGTGTGTGTGTGTGTGTGTAAAAATAATAATAAATAAAATGGTTCAACAACTCCTACCAACTCTCACCCACTCCTAACCACTATTCCAACAACTTCACATCACACCCATCAATAACTTTAGGAGCCCTAAAATGAGCATAAATCTTGCTAGTAGTTGGCTTTAGGAGCCATTTTCAAGCTGTAGAATAGCAAACATGGTTAATTAACCTAAATCACTGTTTAGCTTAATTAAGTAAGTGTTTGGTGTTAAGCATGTGGGTAGCAAGAATACGAGAAATTGGAGGAGCTTGACAAATGAAGACTAAGAAAGAGGGATCAACTTGTAATTATTTCAAAGGTCTCCTATAAATACCTAGCATACTTCATTTGCCAAACATTGTAGTCATTTTCACCAAGCTAAAAAGCAAAGTTGAAGAGTTGAGAGCAAAATAGCTTGATAGGGATAATAGAGAGGAAACGATTAGTTAGAGCAAGAGAATGAAGGAGGTGAATGTAAGACCCCAACTTTTTATAAATAAAATTGAATTTCTTCTAAATATTATTTTGAATAATAAGGTGTTAATTTGATATAATGCTTTGGTTATGGGTGAAATGTGCAAATTTTGCAAAATAGGCAAGTTGTTATAAAATATTCATTATTGTCGGGGAATATTTGTTTGGTCGTGGAATATTCTTTCTGTCGGGGAATATTCGTACGACGGCGCAGCCATTTGTGGGCCTCATAACGGAAAATGGTCGGATGAAGAAAATGACAAGTTGAGTTTTTATAAATAACATCGTAATTATTACCGTTAACACTGTTGGAATACCCGATGGTTAAAGTACAATAATACGCGTGGTTACACAGTAGCAAACAGTATTGCATAATATTGTTGGATTATTGATTCTTACGTAAGAAGACACTACTCAATAATTGTTATAGTAATGACTGTTCAATATTTTATTTTATAGATTCAATAATTGTTGCGTTGATATTTTATATTATTGTTGTTTCAATAATTGTCACTGCACAATAATTCTATTATCAGATCAATAATTCATATTATTTGAATAATGTTATTAGATAACATTATTGACAATGTCTAAGTGTAACAACCCGATATTTTTTATATAATTAAATTAAAAATTTTGCATATTTTTTTTTATTATTTTAAAGATGAGGATTTGTACAAGATAAGGTGTATAGGTATTTATGTGATAAATAAAAATATATTTATTACATGAATGTTTACAAATAATTTTATTTTAGTATTATTGATTATTATAAATTATATTAATAATTACTTTTATAGGAGAAATGTTTTTATTAATTATTTTTCATGAAAATATGATCATTATATTAATTAAATAATATGTGAAACGACTATTAGAATTATTATAATAAATATTTTATTATATGAATTTATTTCAGATTAATTAAGTTAATTATTTTAACTTAATAATGGCGTATATGAATATTAAATCAGATATGGAATCAAATCCTAATTCTGGATTTGGAATAAGGAAAGAGGATAATAATATAATATTAATTAAATTTCAGTGTTATAAGAATGTATGTTATGTGTGTAAGGATAATGTGTGAAACAGTTTTAAGGTAGCATGAAAAATCTAAGTATTATTTTAATATATAAAACCCTAATTATTGTCTAGAAACCCTAATTTCCAATTTAAAACCCTAATTGTTAAAATCAGTAACCCTAATTATTATTTTAGTAAATTATTATGTTAATTAGGAAATCCTAATTCATAATTTGGGGAAACCTAATAATATCAAGAAACCCTAAGTATTTATAAAACCCTAATTTTCTATAAAAAAACCCTAATTTTGGAAAACCCTATATAATAGTTATAAGCCCTAATTTTTAAAATTTGTAACCCTAATTATCAAATTAGAGCCCTAATTGCTAAATTGGCAAGGTTAATTATAATTAATGGACATTAAAATCCTAATGTTCATGTATGATGTAATAAGAAAATTCAAACATAATTAGAAAACCCTAATTTTCAAAAATTGGACAGTTAATTTTTATTTTATTTTTAATCCCTAAATAAATTCTAGAAAACTAAATTTTTGGAAAAACCTTAGGGTCAAACCCTAAGGGTTTGCAAGTGACCAAAGTGCCATTAAATTGGGAAATCAAAAGACCAAATTTCCCTTGTATGCATAATTGAAGCTAGCAAGTAGGGTTTGACATTAGGTAAAGTTAGTGACCAAATCCAACCACCCCATGTGCTTAAAATTCACAGCAACAAGTCACATATCTCAGCCATGATCATTACAACTTTATATAAATAGATCAAAAGAGAGAGAAAGCCACATTTTTGCTCATTTTATGTACAACACTCAACCTAACTCTGTCAAGCCCCACACCTTCGAAATTCTTTTAGTTTTTCACAAAATCAGCCCCACGAAATCCACTAACAAATTAGAAGCTAGAATCAAAGATTTTTCAAAGTGATGTATAAACCCTAACTTGAAAATCTGACTTTTGATGCTATGTTAAATGTTATGATTAAGTGTTAAAATATGTTGTTTATAATATATAATGATGATCTGGGTTGATAGATGTTAGATCCATAACATCTATAGGCTCAGATCTAACATTTTACAAAATCTGGAAATTTTTATTTTGTGTTCTGACAATGAATGTCAGAGGCTGTAGATCTAATTTCTCTATTTATGTTTTTGGTTGTTTTATGTTTTGGATATGTAGTCTGATATGTGGACTTTATTCTGAAACTTGAGTCAAGGCTGAATGATGTTTAGATTTCATTTTATAAACGGTCAAAACCCGTTGACCGGGCATGACCAGTAGGGGTGTAAACGAGTCGAATCTCAGCGAATACCTTCATGCTCAGATTCGGCTCGACTCGAAAAAATTGAGCTCGAATTCTATAAGGGGTTTATATTTTTGCGTCAGATTCAATTCGGATCATTACTCGGACCTACTCGGCTCGAAAGTACTCGACTCGTTTACAAAGCGAGTTACTCACGAGCCTTCAAATCGAGTTTCGAATATAAACCATTTCACTTAAAACTGAACCACTACATACTAAATTGGTTACTTAACTAATATTTATATATAAAACTTTTTCACTTTTATTTATGTATTGAAATTATAAATAATGTAATAAAAATTGATATTCAATTCATTGATTTATTTTAGTACAAGTTTACACAATTTCATACTACACTTTATAAATTATAAAGATTGATACAAATATCACATATTTAGCTTACTAGAATGGATAAAACCAACATTCGAATATGATCCATCGAGCAGGTATCGAGTATGGTTCGAGAAAAAAAAATAAAATACTCGAACCCTAATATGAGTGAACACTGGTATGCTCGAATTCGAATCGTGTATCATTAAACAGAAAACGAGTATGGATCAGATTCGACTCGAATCAACTTCGAATTCGAGCTTTGGATCATATTTTCGAGCCGATCTCGAGTCGAGTACCGAACTACTTGGCTCGATTTACACCCCTAATGACCAGTCAGATTTCCGGGTAACCCAGAAATGGGATTTCAGCGTCTGACAAGATCTTTGAAGGCCAATTTCTGTAAGGTGATTTACATTTTGATGTTGTTTTTCTAACTAGATTGTAGCATGTAATCTGGACTTTAGCATTTGGCCTTTATATCCCTTAAATCATCAACTTATTGAACATAGTGAGTGGTCAAACCAGGTCACTCCGTCACAATTGCATTTTATGGAGTTTCCAGAAACATGAAGAACACACTTTCTGACAGCCATTGACCGAGATGTATCTTGCGATGTTGATGTTGTTGGACTTATTTGTTGTTGTATTTATGTTCTGTGATATGTGTACTATATGTATGAATCCATAAATCAACTATCTAATGACCAGAACATTAAATTAATCGAGCTACAAGAGGGCTGCTCGGACTGCCCGGGTTTCTGGAAAACCCAAGTTACGTCTGATAGTGAGTTTTGACTGCCAAATCGTCTTGATATTTTGTTGTATGACCAAACTAAGTGTTGTAACTTGTAGAGTTATATAAATACTACAAGATGGATAAACAAGATTTCCCAGAAACGCTTTACACTGAGAATCAAAGGCAGTCAAACAGGGCACCTTGAACACGAACTTGTCAGTGTTCTTGAGGCCAAGAACACCTAAGGCGACAGAAAGCGTCGCTATAGGCTATAGAGACGGATTATTTAATTTCTAATTTCTGATTTTCCAAAAAATGATTAAAAATAGAAAATAAATTCTAAAAATTATAAAAATGATTTTAAAAATTATTTTTAAATTATGAAAAATAACTTTTAATTAGTTGGGATATTTTTCATTAATATTTATAATTATTTGAATATTAATGATATTTAATTTATTTAATTAGTGTATTAAATAAATTAGAGAAAAATGATTTTAATGTTATAAAAATCATTTTAAATAAGAATAAAGTGTTTTAGAATATTTTTGAGTTATAAATGTAACTTTTAATATTTTGTGATGAATTTCATTAATTAATAATATTAATGGTAATTAAAGTTATTTAATAAATGTATTAAATAAATTATGAAAAATAGAATTAATGATTTAAAAATGATTTAAAGATTATAACGATATTTTAAGTTATAAAATATAACTTTTGATATTTTGTCATGAAAATTAAATATTAATTATTTAATATTATTGATATTAGATTTATTTAAAAATTATATTAAATAAATTAGTTTAAAAATGATTTTAATATTAGAACAATCATTTTAAATGAAAATAAATAGTTTAAAAATATTTTAAGTTAAAAAATATAAATTTTAATATTTAAAGGTAAATTCCATTATTTAATTACTATTAATGTTATTATAATTATTTAATAATCATATTAAATAAATTAGTTTAAAATGATTTTATTCATTTAAAACGAAAATAAAGTGTTTAAAGATATTTTAAGTTATAAAATATAACTTTTAATATTTAAAGGATAATTTCATTAATAAGTTAATATTAATGATTATTAATTTAATATTAATGATATTAAATTTATTTAGTAATTATATTAAATAAATAGTTTTAAAATGGTTTTATTACTTTAAAAATCATTTAAAAAGGAAATAAATGAAATAAAAATATTTTAAGCTATAAATAAGGACTTTTAATATTTTGATAAATAATACATTAATACTTTAATATTAATAGGTAATTATTTAAAAATGATTTTAAATATTTTAAAAATCATTGAAGGGTAATATAAATACTTTAAAAGTATTTTAAGTTATTATAAATAACTTTAATATTTTGGCAATAGTTTCATTAATGGTTTAACATTATTTAGATATTAATGATAATAGAGTTATTCAGTATTTAAATCATTTAATAATGATTTCGGTGTGTGAAAATTTATGATAAATTATAATAAATGTTTAAAAATTATTATAAGTCATTTAAAATTAATATGACTGATACTTACAGATATTGAACTACATGATAGAGTCTTAGACTCGATAATTACCCAATAAAGCCGTCGGTACACCGACATGTTTCAGAAATTGATCTGGACATAGATAATTTGATTAGATATGAGTTTTATTTGTGATTCAATGTTTGTTAAACATATGTGACAATGTGATTAGGTTATGTGTTGACTGCGAATTGCAGTACTATGTGTTATTGTATGTTGTTCTAATCGAACGAATGATCTTATTACTGATAGGTGTTATATAAAGATAAAACTAAGTTACAATTGTAAGCAGCGCATCAGACAAGTATCCTACCTTTGCATTTCCATTATGCAATAGACATGAGTAAGAAGTTTCAGAATTATATTATTATTTTACTAGATTATTAAACCTATTGTCGTATATATTATATCCGATCATTGTTTATCAACATGATATTATATTATATAACTTATATATATATATATTCTGTTCGTTAATTTCAAAATATGGTTATACAAGTGTCCCCACTTGGATAGTCATTGTAGTTAAACACAATATTTTTAAACCCGGACCGGACCACCAGTCGAACCGAAAAAAACCAGACCCGGTTCACTCAACTGTCCGGTTTGGACCACTAAACCATTTCTGCTCAAAAACCGTTCAGAACCGGTGAACCGGCGGTTGAACCGGTTGACGCAGTGAACCAGTGACCTGTTCACGGGTTTGCCCGGTTCTCTCCTTAAAGATTAAAAAAAAAATTACGCTATTATGCTTTTATTTTAGTAATTTATTTGAGAATTTATTTGGTATTTTACATATCTTTGCATTCATTTAATCAAATACTTGAACTTGTGGTTGAATTTCAGAATTTGAATGTATCTTAGAGATGTTTAGTTTTTTTGTAGATAAATTGATTAATTTTACATATTTACTAAATATTATATATAATATATAATAATAATTAATATAATTAATTATTTATTATTTATTACATATTAATGATGTCACTGGGTCAATAACGGTCTGACCACTGGTTAGACCAGTGACCCATCCACCCAGTAACTTTTCCGGTTCGATGACCGGTCCGGGTTTAAAAACCTTGGTTAAACACATGTTGATATATATATATATATATATATATATATATATATATATATATATATATATATATATATATATATATATATATATATATCCAAGCTAATTGACCAGCTAGACTCAAATTTTGAAATATCACTGAATATGATAAAACATTTTTGTATCCAATCAAATTATTTTGGTTCGGATTCCAGACTAAGTATGAACATCCCGATTACGAAAAAACTTTTATGCGGCCAAGGCGGACAGAGTGAACAATCCTATCGTTCTTGTAATGTAGTATTGATCAATACAGGGCCCATGGGAAGTACAACCTAACGCCTATAAGTTATGACGGTTTGCAGATGAAGTTCTGCTAAACTTTAGCGAAAACTAAAAAAAATGTTCATAATCTGTCGACTAATACCTATATATATAGTCAATACGTAGTTTCAAAAATTTGAGATAGAATTGTGATGTTGTTATTATCGGTTCAGTTTACTTCACAACTATAAATTCGTTGCAGAAGTGATGTACAAAGAAAACATTTATTTCTTTCAGCTAATTATATTCATAATTGTTACTACTTGCTGGGCACCCAAATGCTCATCCTTTATTAAATTTAAATGTTTTTAGCTAGGCATGCTCAACCCGAAGGTTTAGACAAGAACAAGTGAAAAAGGAAAGCAAACAGAACATGTTTAATGGTGTCTTTTGTAATAGTTAGACAATATATAGACAGTGATATGTATTATATATCATGTAAAGAATTATAGTAAAGGTTGCGTAATTGGGATTAGAATCTGATAAATATAAATTAAGTTGGATTTTTATATTATTTTTATTATTATTAGTATTATTCTGCTCATAGAAATGGTATCGTGAAGCACCGAGTTCGGGTTTCAAGTACCCGAGTTTGGGGGCTTTACAAGTTGGTATCAGAGCTTTAGGGTTAAAAACCTTAGGTGGGTTAGACCTTAGGCTATAACCTTGGAACAGAGGGAAACATTGAAAATAAAATTAACTCAAATAGAGTTTTAAAGAAGATGAATTGAATTAGTTCATCTTCAAATCAAATAAAAGATAACTTGTATAAAACTATTAATTGATGTATGTATATACTATATGCTAGTCTGGATAAACTATGTGTGTAGATGTCAGATAGAAAAGGATTAGGATACCCTCAAATCGTAAAGAAGAAGTCAACCTCCATAACCGAGCCAATATTAAAGCCAATAGCTGAAATAGAGGCTGACATTGAAAGCTAACTCAAATAGGTGGTTATTTTCAAAAGTGTAGTACCGAACCCTGACACGATAGTATAACTGATAGGTAGAATATAGTTAAAGAATATGTGGTCAATGTCGAGTTCTTAAACTCATATGTTTGTGGTGAGTTTTTAATCTCATAATGTATGGTAAGTTGGACGAACTAGGTATAGTTAGGTGTGATTGGATTATTGAGGATGATGGGAATATATAAAATACTAAGTAATTGATCCTTAGCGAATGCATAGAAGATAAGTAGTATTAGTATTAGTTGAATATGTCTGATTTTATGTAGTGTATATGATAAGTATGTCTGTATAAAGTAATATTTTCAAATTTTGTATAAGTTGTGGCAGCGATTCCCGACTTTTGAGTCACAAAGGGATAGCGGATGTTTAAAGAAATATGTGATAATGTATGTCAAGTGTTATGAAAATGAGTCTATGATGGATTAATGAAATAAGTTAGTATAACGCTAGTAGTTAATTATATGAGTACTGGTTAATGTAGAAAACAAAATTTTTAGAATATATAATATTTTGAGTACATGATAATCTGAATATAGAATTTCGTGTTATATGATTATACGTATGCAATAAGAATTAGAATGCAAGATAATAAAGAATAATTTATGATAATGCCGCCAAGACGAAAACGAAATACACGGACAGAAGAATCTGTCAACAAAGCTGGCAGACAACCAGACCCGATACCGAATTTTGCGAATATAGACGATCAAGCTATGCAGAACGGAATACCAGTCGCGGGAAGATCAGTCAGATAATCGATAGGCGAACGTCAAAGACTTCAATTCTTTCATACTGCCAGGATTTAGAGGATCAACTGACCCTATAGCAACGTTTGTAATAGCTAAGATAGCGAAGGGACAAAAGACAGTTTCGTCACCTATACGATAAAAAAGAAAGGAGATAAAGGGCAAGTCTGTGTGTTTTAAGTGTGAATCAATGAAGTATAAAGTGGAAGACTGTCCAGGAAGGAGAAAGGAGGCAAGGTATGTAAATACGAGGAAAGGCAGCAGGACATTGGCAACGGCAGGACCAACATCAATAATCAAACCAACGAAATCAACTGCAAGCGTCTTCAACATGACCGTTCAAGAAACTATAGCAGCCGGGGATGCAACTCCAGGTATTATTCGAACAAATTTTATTTTCTTATATATTATTTTCCTATATATAGTAGATTATTTTATAAATTATTTTGAAGGAGGAAGTTGAGTTCGATTAGAAATCAATTTTCTGTATAAGCAGATAGATAAGCTTTATGCTGAATAGTTAAAGACCGGTTCGATCAATTATGATTGAGATCTACGTATAATGATTGTGTATGCTATGTATTTTGGTATGTGTAGGTTTTAAAACGGGGATTCTGGGGACGAAATATTTATAAGGGAGGGTGAATGTAACAACTCGATATTTTCTATATAATTAAATAAAAAATTTTGCATATAATTTTTTTTATTATTTTAAAGATGAGGATTTATACAAGATAAGGTGTATAGGTATTTATGTGATAAATAAAAATATATTTATTACATGAATATTTACAAATAATTTTATTTTAGTATTATTAATTATTATAAATTATATTAATAATTACTTTTATAGCAGAAATATTTTTATTAATTATTTTCCATAAAAATATGATCATTATATTAATTAAATAATATGTGAAACGACTATTAGAATTATTATAATAACTATTTTATTATATGAATTTATTTCAGATTAATTAAGTTAATTATTTTAACTTAATAATGGCGTATATGAATATTAAATCATATATGGAATCCAAACCCTAGTTCTGGGTTTGGAATAAGGAAAGAGGATAATAATATAATATTAATTATATTTCAGTGTTATAAGCATGTATGTGATGTATGTAAGGATAATGTGTGAAACAGTTTTAAGGTAGCATGAAAAATCCAAGTATTATTTTAATAAAACCCTAATTATTGTCTAGAAACCCTAATTATAAATTAGAAACTCTAATTTCCAATTTGAAACCCTAATTGTTAAAATCGTAACCCTAATTATTATTTTAGTAAATTATTATGTTAATTAGGAAACCCTAATAATATCAAGAAACCCTAAGTATTTGTAAAACCTTAATTTTCTATAAAAAAATCCTAATTTCGGAAAAACCCTAAATAATAGTTATAAGCCCTAATCTTTAAAATTTGTAACCCTAATTATCAAATCAGAGCCCTAATTACTAAATTGGCAAGGTTAATTATAATTAGTGGACATTAAAACCCTAATGTTCATGTATGATGTAATTAGAAAATTAAACATAATTAGAAAACCCTAATTTTCAAAAATTAGAAAGTTAATTTTTATTTTATTTTTAATCCCTAAATGAAATTCTAGAAAACTAAATTTTTGAAAAAACCTTAGGGTCAAACCCTAAGGGTTTGTCAAGTGACCAAAGTGCCATTAAATTGGGAAATCAAAAGACCAAATTGCCCTTGTGTGCATAATTGAAGCTAGCAAGTAGGGTATGACATTAGGTGAAGTTGGTGACCAAATCCAACCACCCCATGTGCTTAAAATTCACAGGAACAAGTCACATATCTCAGCAATGATCATTACAACTTTATATAAATAGATCAAGAGAGAGAGAAATCCATATTTTTGCTCATTTTGTGCACAACACTCAAACTAACTCTCTCAAGCCCCACACCTCCGAAATTCTTTTAGTTTTTCAGTCACAAAATTAGCCCCACGAAATCCACTAACAAATCAGAAGCTAGAATCAAAGATTTTTCAAAGTGAGGTATAAACCCTAACTTGAAAATCTGACTTTTGATGCTATGTTAAATGTTATGATTAATTATTAAAATATGTTGTTTATAGTATATAATGATGATCTGGGTTGATAGATGTTAGATCCATAACATCTATAGGCTCAGATCTAGCATTTTATAAAATCTAGAAAATTTTTATTTTGTGTTCTGACAATGAATGTCAGAGGCTGTAGATCTAATTTCTCTATTTATGTTTTTGTTTGTTTTATGTTTTGGATATGTAGTCTGATATGTGGACTTTATTCTGAAACTTGAATCAAGGTTGAATGATGTCTAGATTTCAATTTATAAACGGTCAAAACCCGTTGACCGGGCATGACCAGTCAGATTCTGGGTAACCCAGAAATGGGATTTCAGCGTCTGACAAGATCTTTGAAGGCCAATTTCTGTAAGGTGATTTACGTTTTGATGTTATTTTTCTAACTAGACTGTAGTATGTAATATGGACTTTAGCATTTGGCCTTTAGATCCCTTAAATCATCAACTTATTGAACGTAGTGAGTGGTCAAACCAGGTCACTCCGTCACGATTGCATTTTCTGGAATTTCCAGAAACATGAAGAACACACTTTCTGACAGCCATTAACCGAGATGTATCTTGCGATGTTGATGTTGTTGGACTTATTTGTTTTTGTATTTATGTTCTGTGATATGTGTACTATATGTATGAATCCATAAATCAACTATCTAATGACCAAAACATTAAATTAATCGAGCTACAAGAGGGCTGCTCGGACTGCCTGGGTTTCTGGAAAACCCAGGTAACGTCTGACAGTGAGTTTTGATTGCCATATCGTCTTGATATTTTGTTGTATGACCAAACTAAGTGTCGTAACTTGTAGAGTTACATAAATACTACAAGATGGATAAACAAGATTTCCCAGAAACGCTTTACACTGAGAATCAAAGGCAGTCAAACAAGGCACCTTGAACACAAACTTGTTAGTGTTCTTGAGGCCAAGAACACCTAAGGCGACAGAAAGCGTCGCTATAGGCTATAGCGACGAATTATTTAATTTCTAATTTCTGATTTTCTGAAAAATAATTAAAAATAGAAAATAAATTCTAAACATTACAATAATGATTTTAAAAATTATTTTTAAATTATGAAAAATAACTTTTAATTAGTTGGGATATTTTTCATTAATATTTATAATTATTTGAATATTAATGATATTTAATTTATTTAATTAGTGTATTAAATAAATTAGAGAAAAATGATTTTAATGTTATAAAAATCATTTTAAATAAGAATAAAGTGTTTTAGAATATTTTTGAGTTATAAATGTAACTTTTAATATTTTGTGATGAATTTCACTAACTAATTAATATTAATGGTAATTAAAGTTATTTAATAAATGTATTAAATAAATTATGAAAAATAGAATTAATGATTTAAAAATGATTTAAAGATTATAACAATATTTTAAGTTATAAAATATAACTTTTGATATTTTGTCATGAAAATATTAATTATTTAATATTATTGATATTAGATTTATTTAAAAATTATATTAAATAAATTAGTTTAAAAATGATTTTAATATTAGAAAAATCATTTTAAATTTAAATAAATAGTTTAAAAATATTTGAAGTTATAAAATATAACTTTTATATTTAAAGGTAAATTCCATTATTTAATTACTATTAATGATATTAGAATTATGTAATAATCATATTAAATAAATTACTTTACAAATGATTTTAATTATTTAAAATGAAAATAATGTGTTTAAAGATATTTTAAGTTATAAAATATAACTTTTAATATTTAAAGGATTATTTCATTTATAATTTAATATTAATGATTATTAATTTAATATTAATGATATTAAATTTATTTAATAATTATATTAAATAAATAGTTTTAAAATAGTTTTATTACTTTAAAAATCATTTAATAAGGAAATAAATGAAATAAAAATATTTTATGTTATAAATAAGGACTTTTAATATTTTGATAAATAATACATTAATACTTTAATATTAATGGTAATTATTTAAAAATAATTTTAAATGTTTTAAAAATTATTTAAGGGTAATATAAATACTTTAAAAGTATTTTAAGTTATTATAAATAACTTTAATATTTTGGCAATGGTTTCATTAATGGTTTAACATTAATTAGATATTAATGATAATAGAGTTATTCAATATTTAAATCATTTAATAATGATTTCGATGTTTGAAAATTCATGATAAATTATAATAAATGTTTAAAAATTATTATAAGTCATTTAAAAATAATTTGGCTAATACTTACAGTTATTGAACTACAATATAGAGTCTTAGACTCGATAATTATCCGATAAAGCCGTCGGTACACCAACATGTTTCAGAAATTGATCTGAACATATATAATTTGATTAGATATGTGTTTTATTTGTGATTCAATGGTTGTTAAACATATGTGACAATGTGATTAGGTTATGTATTGACTAAGAATTATAGTACTATGTGTTATTGTATGTTGTTCTAATCGAACGAATGATCTTATTACTGATAGGTGTTATATAAAGATAGAACTAAGTTACGAACTGTAAGCAGCTCATCAGGCAAGTATCTTAGCTTTGCATTTTCTTTATGCAATAGACATGAGTAAAAGTTTCAAAATTATATTATTATTGTACTAGATTATTAACCCTATTGTCGTATATATTATATCCGATCATTGTTTATCAACATGATATTATATTATATAACTCATATATATATTCTGTTCGTTAATTTTAAAATATGGTTATACAAATGTTCCCACTTGGATAGTCATTGTAGTTAAACACATGTTGATATGTGATATATATATATATATATATATATATATATATATATATATAGAGTCCGAATCAGGTCAGAACTCCCGAATTTTAACAAAATCCGGAACTTTTTTTTTTGCTTTTTTTAAAACAACTAAAAAAAAATTATGTAACTTGAATTTTTACATAATACAGTGTTTTGGGTGTGATTTAGATACGTATAACAAAATATGTCTGTACAGTCTGGGCAGACTGTACATACATTAGTTGGTGTAGGTATTAAAAACACACCCAAAATACTGTATTATGGAAAAATTTTAGTTCCATAATTTTTTTTAGTTGTTCTACAAAAAAAAAAATTGGGTCCAGATTTTGGATCAGGTCCGGACTCCCGAACTTGATCCGTGTTCTATATATATATATATATATATATGTCCAAGCTAATTGACCAGCTAGACATAAATTTCGAAATATCGTTGAATATGATAAAACCTTTTTGTATCCAATCAAATTATTTTGGTTCGGATTCCAGACTAAGTATGAACATCCCGATCACGAGAAAACTTTTATGCGCCCAAGGCAGACAGAGTAAACGATCCTATCATTCTTGTAATGTAGTATTGATCAATACATGGCCCATGGGAAGTACAACCTAACTGTAAGACCCCAACTTATTATAAATAAAATCGATTTTCCTCTAATTATTATTGTGAATAATAAGGTATTAGTTTGATATAATTCTCTGGTTATGGGTGAAATGTGCAAATTTTGCAAAATATGCAAGTGGTTATAAAATAATCATTGTTGTCGGGGAATATTCATTTGGTCGTAGAATATTCTTGTTGTCGGGGAATATTCGTACGACGACACAATCATTTGTGGGCCCTATAACAGAATAACTGTTGGATGAAGAAAACGACAAGTTTAAGTTTTTATAAATAACGACGTAGTTGTTACCGTTAACACTGTTGGAATACCCGGTGGTTAAAATAAAGTAATACGCGTGGATGCACAGTATTGATGAATTATTGATCCTTACGTAAGAAGGCACTAGTCAATAATTGTTACATTAGTTACTGTTCAATATTTTATTTTATTGATTCAATAATTGCTGCGTTGATATTTTATATTATTATTGTTTCAATAATTGTCACTGCACAATATTTCCCATTATCAGATCAATAATTCATATTATTTTAATAATATTATTAGATAGCATAAATGTGATTCTGTAATATTATTTGTGAATAATTAATTATTGATTCATATGATAAGGTAATATTTATTTTATGTGGATATAAATGTTGGATATATTTATTTTGGTTAAAAATGAAAGAGTTAATATTGAGGTGTTTTATCAGTATTTTTGTCGGAATGAAGGTATTAAAAAATTAAACCAGTGTTTTTGAGATATATTGCGTGAGTTATAATTTTTAATCCGACCGTTGGATCGTTGTAATTTTTGGATATGTTATACATATATAAGTTGAGTATATGTCCACAAATTTTGAACCGTTAAAAATGAACGTATGATTTGTTATGAATTTTAAGAGGTGACTGGTTTAGAAATTGTTGAAGTATCCAAATTTAACATTTTGGTGGAAAATTCTAGAATTGAGTGGGCCCCACTTGTGGTTGGTGAAGAAATGTGCTGAATTTTATTTCAAATGTGGTGGGTGGGAATAGTAGCAGGTAAAGCCATCAGGTTGCAGGTCAAGTCTGCTAATATTTTCCTATAAATAGAGGGCTAAGTTAGAATTGAAAATCACACCAGAAAAATAAGCTTTCTCTATTTCTCTCTCTAGATTATTGAGTGTATTTTGTGAGTATTTAGATACTTTGTGAGTTTCTATTCATCAGTGCAAGTTTCCTTCAGCCTTATACCGATATTCCGATCAGAAGTACTGATATTTTGAGGTAAGGGGTGTTATATTCTTAAAATGATATTTTCTTCAATATCCTTATACCAAAATGTTGGTATGAACTTTTTATCAAATTTGGAACTTTTTGTGTTGGGGTTACTATTCACGTATACGACACTATTCACGTATACGGCACTATTCACTAAAAAATGAAAATTTCTTTTTTTTATCCAAGATGTCTATTATGGTTACTATCTTTGATTGTATCCATGTTTTGATCTTTATTCTTGAATTTTGCTTCAAAATTAGTTAATATGGAGTATTATTGATCTTGGATAAACTGTTATACGAATCCTTACTATTTGTCCTTCTGTCTCACTGGATTCATTTTCTTTAAAATATTTTTCATCATCCTCAGTCCTAAATGATGATATTACTGAATATCTTTGGCCTGTAGTGCAAAGATGAATGATTAACTGATGAATATCTTTGGCCCATAGTGCGAAGATGAACATGTGTTGAGATGAATATGACCAACTGGTGATACAAATGAATATCTTTGGCCTGTAGTGCAAAGATGAATATTGATTAAATATGTATATTGATTGTTGTTACAGGGATAAAATTAATGATGGACTTTTAAATCTTAGAAGATAGTAGAACTCATTCTCTACTTAACTCTTCTAATAGATTGCTGTTTCCGCTGCAGTTGTTGATCTAAAACTTGTTGTCTATTATATTTTATCAGATTTTTCCCAGTTGAAGACTAACGATAATTTGTTTTATATTATCTTAGTCATAATATTCTTTACTGGGCTAGTTGAGCTCACCCTTTTCCTTTTTGTTCCATTTTTCTCAGGAAGTGAGAACATAGCAGGAATTAGTCGGGGTACAGAGTGATGGTTCTAGAAAGATGTTTTAGCAGTCCTCACTATTTCTGTAAAATAGTGTTTGAATAATTGTAATGAGGACTTATTTGAGTGTGAATATTGTCTAGAAAACAATATTTGTATTTAAACTCACAGTATGTGTTGTCGTATTTTGCACGACAATTGTATTATTGAAGTTGTAGTTTGCTTTCTGTATCATGTATTTGGCGACTCAGAATGGGTGTTGTATACCTATTTTGGTGGCGTCACACTAACGCCCGTAAGTTGTGACGGTTTGCAGATGAAGTTCTGCTAAACCTTAGCGAAAACTAAAAATAATGTTCATAATCTGTCGACTAATACCTATATATATAGTCAATACGTAGTTTCAAAAATTTGAGATAGAATTGTTATGTTATTATTATCGGTTCAGTTTACTTCACAACTATAAATTCGTTGTAGAAGTGATGTAGGAAAAAATATTTATTTCTTTCAGCTAATTATATTCATAATTGTTACTACTTGCTGGGCACCCAAATGCTCATCCTTGCTTAAATTTAAATGTTTTCAGCTAGGCATGCTCAACCCGAAGGTTCAGACAAGAACAAGTGAAAAAGGTAAGCAAACAGAACATATTTAATGGTGTCTTTTGTAATATTTAGACAATATATAGACAATGATAAATATAAATTAAGTTGGATTTTTATATTATTGTTATTATTATTAGTGTTATTTCGCTCATAGAAATGGTATCGTAAAACACCGAGTTCGGGTTTCAAGTACCTGAGTTTGGGGGCTTTACACTAAAGAAGTTATGTCTAAGGAAAGGGGTTTGGTCATTTAATTGCGCGCTAGTAATGAGAAATCCTTATCAGAAAGCCCCCTCTTTCCTGTGAACGACATGATTGTCATAATTGTGATTCTATAATATTATTTGTGAATAATTAATTATTGATTTATATGATAAGAAAATATTTATTTTGTGTGGATATAAATGAAAGAATTAATGTTGAGGTGTTTTATCAGTATTTTGTCGGAATGGAGGTATTAAAAATCATCCTTATGTGGTTTCGGGCATTTTCTGTTTGGAATTTGGTTAAACTATCTTCTACAAAGTTGTAGAGAATTCGATTTCTTATGGAATAAACATGAGATTCGAATTTTTCTAATAAAAGGGCTATTTATTGTGAATTATTAAAGTTTCAGAAATAAATATTTTTATTTGAAATATGGGTGGGCCCCACTTTTGGTTGGTGTAGAATTGGCTAATTTTGGTGGGCCCTACTGTGGTGTGCTGAAATCTGATCAAAAGTGGCATGTTTGAAAATTTTAGAAATCATTATTTTATTAATTTAGTCTCCTTTGACGTTCTAACATTTTCCTATAAATAGGTGCTTATGTTAAAATTGAAAATCACACCAGAAACATAAATTTTCTCTATCTATATTATCGAGCGTATTTTTGTGAGTATTTAGATACTTTAAGAGTTGCTATTCAATGCAAGTTTCCTTAAATATTTCATCCGATATTCCTGGTCAAAAGTACTGTTCTTTTGATGTAAGGGATGTTATTTTCTTCATAAATGATATTATTTCTTTAAATATCATTATGCTGAAATATTAGTATGAATATTATTGTAAAATTTCTACCTTTTTGTGTCGGGATTACTATTCACGTATACGATACTATTCACGTATATAACACTATTCACGAATACGACACTATTCACCGAAAAATGAAATTTTCTCTTCTTTGTCCAAGATGTCTATTATGGTTACTATCTTTGATTGTATCCATATTTTGATCTTCATTCTTAAATTTTACTCCACTATGGTTTATTATGGAGTATTTTTGAACTTGGATTATCTAAAGTATGAATCCCTAATCTTTGTTCTTTTGTCTCACTGGATTCGTTTCTTAAAAAAAAATTCATCATCCTCAGTCCTAAATGATGATATAACTAAATATCTTTGGCCTGTAGTGCAAAGATGAATGATTACTTGATGAATATCTTTGGCTCGTAGTGCAAAGATGAACAGGTGTTGAGATGAACATGACCAACTGGTGATACAAATGAATATCTTTGGCCTGTAGTGCAAAGATGAATATTTGATTCAAGATATATATTGATTGATGTTACAGGGATAAAATATTGATGATGGGCTTTTAAATTCATAGATGATAGTAGATTTCATTCTCTACTTAACTGTTCTAATGAATTGTTGTTTCCATTGCAAATGTTGATGTGACGCCCCCAAAATAGGTATACATCACCCATCTTGGGTCGCCAAATTCATGGTACTGGATACAAATACAAACTTAATTATATAACATAAGCTGAGAGTTTTTACACGAATATTGTCTTCTAGACAATATCCAAACTCAAATGGAGTCCTTATTACATTTATTGTCACACTATTTTAAAGAATAGTGAGGACTACTATAACACCATCTCGGACCATCACTCCGTTCCCCGACTAGTTCCGGCTACTTTCTCATTTCCTGAAGAGAATAATGGAAGTAAAAGGGTGAGCTCAACTAGCCCAGTAAGAAATATTATGACTAAGATAATGCATAATAAGTTATCATTAGCCTTCAACAATGTTAAACTGATAGAATATAATAGACAACAAGTTTAACTGTAGTGGAACAAGCAATCCATTAGAAGAGTTAAGTAGAGCATGATATCTACTATCTTCTATGATTTAAAAAGTTTTTCATTAACTTTATTGCTGGGACTCAGCTTAATAAATAAATCACATCATCAAATCATCCCTGCACTACGGGCCAATGATATTCATTAGTATCACGTCCATAAATTATTCTTGCACTACTGGCCAAGAATATTCGTGTAATCATCAATGGTCATGATCATACCGAATTATCCCTGGTCATAATCATACCAATCAACAGTCCATCTATGTACATAAGCCAAAAATGACTTTCATCACAATATAAGCATGAGGATGATGACAATGATATAAGAATTCAATTAAAAGAAAGCAAATGATAAATTTTTAAAGATTTATAACTTAATTTATCTAGAATTCAATAATGTCCAAATTATCAACATGTTACTGCTTTGTGGAGTAGAATTCAAGAATAATATTCATGTATCAAAAATAATTTGGACAGAAAAGAAATAAATTTTTCGGTGAATAGTACCATGTGAATAGTACATCAGGAATAGTACCCCGACATGAAAAGTGCCCCAAATACCCGAGTGAATAATATTTGAGTGAATAGTAATCGGGTAAATAGTAATCCGTGAATAATAACTTGTGAATAGTATCCCGGCATGAAAAGTGCCCCGAATACCCAAGTGAATAATATTATAGTGAATAGTAATTGGGTGGATAATAACCCGTGAATAATACCTCGAGTGAAAATATTGATATTTAATAAGAAAATTCAGATCAATATTCCAATAAAATGATACTGGATGAAGCGTAAAACTCAAGGATATTCCACTAATTTCAAGGATTATAGAAGCAATATTTACCATAGTAAGTTTAGATTTAAGAATATGAAAAGAAATAACATACGAAATTGCAAATAGATTTTCACCTGTCATACGGTACGTAATCTGCGTAGACAAGTTATTCCGACATATTAAAGGATGAATACGAAAAGTAGTATTCCTTATGAATACGAAAGAAATAATACCCCTTATCTTAGTAGAAGACTGGATACTGTAATAGTGAAGTAACAGAATACTCTTCTTCTTGTTCTCTATAGTTTTTCTCTCTATAGCTTCTCTTGTGAATCTCAGTGAATTGGTGTAATGATCGGAAATTTCAAGTTATAATATTAAATATTTATGGAATAATATAAATATTTATTTGACGGGTCTATTGTTGAATTGAAGAAATAAATATTTTATTTATGTGATGGATGTTAGTAAATATTTGTGAATATAAATTTATTAGTGAATTTTTCTAAATTAAATTAATATATAATTTAGAGAATTGTAATATAGCATGAAGTGTTATATTGTTAATTAATAATTTCAAATGATATATTAAATTATTAAATAAAGTTATAATAAAAGTTATAATTTTGTGATATTTGTTAAATGCTATATTTAATTAAAATATAGTGTGTGATTAATGTTGTGACACCCCCAAATCCCGGTACTTCATTACCTCAAGATTTGGTGTTCATGTAATCAAAACATTCGTATCTAACTACACAATCATAATATAATTGAATAATAAAACCTGCACATACATGATTACTTTACTAAAAACATTATCTCCCAGGTTCTCTAACCTTTAATACAATTATTCAAGTGCGGAAATAAAATTATTACATCACATCATTAATAAAAGTCTATCATCATAACGATAAAACAAAATTACAAGTCTTCATCACTTGTACATTTTTTCCTTTCCTTTGCTAGTTGTAGGTTTATCTACCTTCTCAACCATAGCTGCAATAAATGTATAAATATGCAAGAGTGAGAAAACAAAGCTCACTTGAGATAAGAATAAATATCTTTACATCATTTGTCAAATAATATGCTCAATAGAATTGAATGATATGTTCTATTATCATTTCAACATTTGTAAATTCATAGACTCAATAGAACTGAATGATTTGATCTATTAACATTCTTAAATATACTACTGAGGGTCAAATGACCATGAACCATGTCTACAGTTATAAGTAATCTTTTAACTTTAACTTTAACAGTCATATGACTATAAGGACTCCACGTACTTAGGGGGATCAATCCTTCATACAATGTATTGTGCACAACTATTTCAACGCTAAGCATAAACCCCTAAACATGGGGTTGTTCATCTCAGTATTTAGAGTACAAGTCCGCACCAAAGAAATTTTGGTTTGGATAAACTTTCAAGGGTAATTGAAGTTTAATGATCATCAATTAGGGAACTAGTTGAATCAACAATGCTTGATAACACAATAGTTGTTTAATAACAACGTGACTTAGAATAATTGAGAATCATAGGTGAACTGACTATATTCTAGACTTATGCTTGAAATAACTAGAGAGCTTAAGTATTGATCAAAATAAAGAAATGGTAAACCTTGGCTTGAACAATAATAAGCTAGGTCAATAATCTTGTCAAATTAAAATTTTAGTTATTGGCATGCATTAGTTGATAGCAAGCTGGAAACAATGCTTACTCCACATGGTAATAAGATATACAAAGTGATTGAACCATTCGACACAAGGAATTAAGGTTCAAGAAAAATTTATTATAAAATAATAAACTAAAGAAACTTGTTTAACTATGAACAAGTTAGAGTAAGTCAAAATGATTAGAATTCCAATAATTCCGAATTTAAAACATGCTCAATGTAATAAATGAGATTTTTGAAACTTGCATCATCATAAATAACTAGATACAAGAGACTTGCTCAATCAAAAGAGTAAAGTTACACAATGTAATAATATAACTAACTCAACGAAAGTGTAGAGTTAGAAAACTTGTCTCGAGCGTAAGCTAAAATATTAAACTCACGTTCACCTATACACAATATTAAAACCATAACATCCATTAGACATACTAATGTTCATAATATGTTTATTACCATTCACATTTCAGAAACTCTAAATGTTTTACTTCACAACACTTGTCTAACTTTCATTATGTATACTAAATAACCACATAACACGTTCTTGATTTACTAATCATTTTTATAATTTTGAACTTATTAACCACAACTCACTATGTTATGTTAGCCTTAACATTACACATTTAACATGCTAACACAATTTCAAACCATGTTATGACACTTTCCCAAATCTGCAGAAATAACAGAAGTCAGAATCTCAAACCAGGGTATAGCACAGCTGCGCCATACAAAGGCTTGGGACCGGCGCAGCTGTACCATTTTCTGCCTTGGCACCGGTGTAACTGCGCCGGTGTTCAGACAGACGCAGACACGGCATGAACAGTAGCCGACTTTAGCCCAACAATCACAAATTTCACCAAATAGACAGTAATATCAATACGTAAAATAAATATACAATTATCATAAACATGATTGTTCACATTTACAACCAATTAGAACAATTTAACACTAACTAAAACTATTTTAATTTCTCAAAACTCATGTTTTTCACATAAAACTCCAATTTTTGATATTCATCCCAAAAATCATCACTGTGAATTCATTATTTGTCCAAATCATCTCATTCCAGTTACGTTATGTTCTTATCTCAATGAACTAACACATACAAGCTTCAATTTATAGTTTCACATACTAATTGGCCACTAAAATTGTTACTTACATAGCCACACATGAAAACATATATACACTGACATTATTTCTACTACTGTCAAACGAATTTAGCATACAACTGTTGTTTAAACATAATCTCTAATCACTATATACTCATATAATCACAAGTACCCAATTATCTAACAATAATTTGAAGAGATGAAATTTATAGAGCATGAAATTTTTGCCGTGAAACACATATACATGTACATACTCATATGTTTTTACTGTAAAAATCAATTTCCTTTGAAATTCATATAATCACATACACGTTTCATCATACAATCATATATATGTTTATATATATATGCTATTACAACTTCATAATTTCATGCTCAACTATTAAATATGAATTTCAGAACTTATACCATAAAACATAGTGAATTTCAAGAACAACAAGACTAAGGAAATATACTATAAAACATATATGTGAAGATTATAGAACATACCTTCTAATTGTTCAGAAATCCTTGCTAAACACAGAAATTGTTGTGAAAATCCTAGGTTTCTCTCAAATTCTCTATCAAGTCTCTGTATGTTCTTAGCAACTGGCCAAAACTCAACACTCAACTGAAAACTTTAAGTGTAAAATAAATATAAAACTGATATGACCTTAATTCACCTATTAAGTATATCACTTAATATGTGAGACCCCAAATTTTATGAATAAAGATTTAAATTTCTCGAAATATTTTTTAATATTATGGTGTGGATTTGATATAATGTTATAGTTGTGGGTAGTATTTATAAATTTTGCAAAGTATGCAATTTGTTGTATAATATTCGATTGGTCGGCGAATATTCTTTTTGTCGGGGAATATCCGTACGACGGTACAATCATTGGTGGACCCCACAACGGAATTATTATCAGATTGAGAAAACGACAAAAATATTTTATGAAAATAACGGCGGAAGTGTTACCGTTAAAACTGTTGAACTACTCGGTAGTAAAAGTACAGTAATACGCTTGGTTACATAGTAGCACACGGTATTGATTATTGATGCTTACGTAAGAAGTCACTCAGTTATACTCAATTATTGCTATAATAATTGCTACATCATATCTCTCATATTATTGATTCAATTATTGTCGCAGTATCATATGCACAATATTTATTATTATTAAATCAATAATTGAGATGACAAAGTTGTGACGCCCCCAAAATTAGGTAAACGTCACCCATCTTGGGTCGCCACTTACATGGTTCATAAATTCAAATACATTTAATAATACAACTGTCGTGTACAATACGATAAAACATAAACTATGAGTTTGAATACAGATATTGTCTACTAGAGATTATACAAACTCAAAAGGAGTCCTTATTACAATTATTATTACACTATTTCACAGAATAGTGAGGACTACTAATGCTATCATCTGGTCCGTCACTCCGTTCCCCGACTAGTCCCTGCTACTTTCTCATTTCCTGAAGAGAACAATAAAAGTAAAAGGGTGAGCTCAACTAGCCCAGTAGGAAATATTATGACTAAGATAATGCAGAATATATTATCGTTAGCCTTCAACAGTGTTAAACTGATACAATATAACAAACATCAAATTTAACTGCAGCGGAACAAGTAATCCATTAAAAGAGTCAAGTAGAGAATAAAATCTACTATCTTTTATGATTTAAAAGGTTTTTCATCACTTTTATCGCTGAGACTCAGCTTAATAAATAATTCACATCATCGAATCACCCCAGCACTACGACCAAGGATATTCTTTAGTATCACGACCATAATTATTCATGCACTACGGGCCAAGAATATTTGTGTATTCAATAATGATCATGATCATGCCAACAACTGTCCATTAATGCACTACGGGCCAATGAGGACTTTTTTCACATCATTTGTAACATTACGGTCATGATTACACCAAATAATCCCTGGTCATAATCATACCAAGTCCATCTATGCACTATAGGCCACAGATGACTTTCAACAAAATATAAATATGAGGATGATGACAATGATATACGAATTCAATAAAACAAGTTCAAGAATTAATTTATCGAGGAACTAATAACGTCCAAATTGTCAACATGATATTGCTTTGTAGAGTAAAATTCAAGAATGCTCAAAAGAATATTTCCATAAAAAGATACTGGATGAAGCGCAAATATCAAGGATATTTCACTAATTTCATGGAGTATAGAAGTCGAAACTTTAACCAACTGAGTATAATAAGGAATGGAATAACAAAAGAAATCACCACGCATGCGATTGACCGCACAGACAGGTTATTCCAACAGAATAATAAATAACGGAATCAGGTCCGGCGTAAAGCGCACAGACATGATATTCCAACAAAATAATAAAGACGGAATCAGGTCCGACGTAGAACGCACAGACATGATATTCTAACAGAATAATAAAGATGGAACTAGGTCCGGCGTAGAACGCACAAACATGATATTTCGACAGGATAATAAAGATAGAATAATAGAAGAATGTCACCAAGTATAGGGTAGCCCGCGTATACAGGTTATTCCAATAGAACAATAAAGAAATAGAATAACAGAAGTTCTCTTCTTGAATACAAAAGAATAATATCCATTACCTTTGAAAGAAACTGGATATAGGAGTAGTGAGGTAGGAGGCTTCTCTTCTTCTATTGATTTTCTCTCTACAATTTCTCTCTATAATAATTGCTCTATAGCTTTAGTGAATTGGTGAGAAATGAAGGAAGAATGAACTTCTATTTATAGGAAAACATAGTTTCGATAATTGCACAGTTTTGGGGCTCAAAAAATTACAGTACAATACCTCTAAATTTTCTTTCATTTTTAATTTAGTCCTACAAGTATTATCAAACTTGCACCAACTCCCCTAATAGTAAATAATGTAAATCAATAGTAAATCATGTGACTCAATAGTTCTAATCATGTGATAAAAACAATTATAGTATAGTACCTCCATCTATACCTCCATTTTAACTTAGTCATGCAAGTATTATCAATCTTACACCACCACCCCTTATAGTATAAGAATGTGAATCAATAGTACCCCGTGAATAATAACTCATGAATAGTAACTTGTGAATAGTAACTCGTGAATAGTAATTTATGAATAGTACTCCGACACAAAAAGTGTCCCGAATACCCGATTGAATAATACTGAGTGACTTCTCACATAAGCATCAATAATCAATACCGTGTGCTACTATGCAACCATGCGTATTACTGTACTTTTACTACCGGGTAGTTTAACAGTATTAACGGTAAAACTTCCGTCGTTATTTTCATAAGGTATTTTTGTCGTCTTCTCAATCTGACAATAATTCCGTTGTGGGGATCCACCAATGATTGTGCCGTTGTACGAATATTCCCTGTTAAAACGAATATTCCCCGACCAATCGAATATTATATAACAAATTGCGTACTTTGCAAAATTTGTAAATATTACCCACAACTATAACATTATATCAAATCCACACCATAATATTCAAAAATATATTTCGAGAAAATTTATACTTTATTTAAAAAAATCTGGGGTCTCACAAAAGTTATTCATATTATTATTTGTAATATTGACAGTGTCTAGAAGTTCTGTCAAGGAGAGGTTTGGTCACCTAATTGCGCGCCAATAAGGAGAAATCCTTATCGGAAAGCCCCTCTTTCCTGGGAACGACCTGGTTGTTAGATATTGTGAATTATAATATTAATGATGAATAAGTTTGTGTTGATTAAAGATGAATTTTATAGTTCCTTTGTGTTGGACTTATTTGTGTTAGTATAATTGATGTCTGGAGGTTATATTGTTCAATCGGTTATTCGGGGCACTTTTCGTGTCGAGTTACTATTCACGAGTTACTATTCATGAGTTACTATTCACGGGATACTATTCACCCATAAGATATATTTCTTTTCAGTCTAAATCATTTTTGGGTACAATATTATTCCATGAGGAGATGTGCTAATTTTTCAGACCGTTGGTTGAAGATATAATAGTAAATCAATATGGACCGCTGGTGGAAAGTTATAATAGTAAATCAATATAGATCGCTGGTTTAAAATTTTAATAGTAAATCAGTATGTACCGTTGCTTTAGGTTTTAATAGTAAATCAATATGGACCGTCTGTTTAAAAGTAAATCAATCTAGACCGTTCATGAATTAGTTACTATTCAGTCCATTCTCCTATAAATAGAAGCTCATTCCTTTATTATTTCTTACTAATTCACTGAAACTCTAGAGAGAGAAACTATAGAGAGAAAGAAGAAAAGTATTCTGCTACTTCACTACTCCAATATCCAGTTTCTTCTAAGGTAATGGATATTATTTGTTGTACTTGTAGGGGATATTATTTGTTGTACTCGTAAGGGGTATTCTTTCTTTCTTATTCATGAAGAGAACTTTTGTTATTCCATTCTTTATTATTCTATTGGAATAACCTGTATACGCGGGATACCCTATACTTGGTGAAATTCTTCTGTTATTCCATTCTTATTATTATTATGTTGGAATAATATGCATATGCAAAGTACTGCATACATGGTTAAATTCTTCTATTATTCCATTCTTATTATTCTGTTGGAATAACCTGTTTATGCGAAGTACCACATACATGGTGAAATTCTTCTAATATTCCATTCTTTATTATTCTGTCAGAATATCCTGTCTGTGCGTTTACGCCAGACCTGGTTCCATTATTTATTATTCTGTCAAAATATCTTGTCTATGCATTTACGCTGGACCTGGTTCCATTATTTATTATTCTGTCAGAATATCCTGTTTGTGCGTTTACGCCGGACCTAGTTCCATTAATTATTATTCTGTTGGGAATAACCTGTCTGTGTAGTCTATCGCACGCATGGTGAATCTTTCTATTATTTCATTCTTTATTATTCTGTTGGAATAACCTGTCAATGTGAATTACCCCATGCATAGTGAATGATCCTTCGTATTCATTCCTTATTAAATTTTGGAAATGATCTGTCTACGTGGATTACCGCATGGAGGGTGAAAATCCATTGAAGTTTCATATATTCTATTATACTCAGTTGGTTAAAGCTTTGACTTCTATACTCCATGAAATTAGTGGAATATCCTTGATATTTGTGCTTCATCCAGTATCTTTTCATGAAAATATTCTTCTGAGCATTCTTGAATTTTACTCTACAAAGCAGTGTCATGTTGACAATTTGGACATTATTGGTTCCTGGATAAATTAACTTATAAATCTTTAAAATTTATTCGTGAACTTGTTTTATTGAATTGTCATCATCCTCATGTTTATAATATGTTGAAAGTCATCTGTGGCCTGTAGTGCATAGATGGACTTGGTAAGATTATGACCAGGGATTATTCGGTATAATCATGACCGTAATGTGACGAATGATGTGGTAAAAGTCCTCATTGGCCTGTAATTCATTGGTGGACAGTTGTTGGCTTGATTATGACCATGGATTATTTGGTATAGTCATAACCATTGATGATTACATGAATATCCTTGGTCATGGAGCAGAGATGATTCGATTTTATTTATTAAGCCTAAGTCTCAGCGATAAAGTTGATGAAAAACTTTTTAAATCATAGAAGATAGTAGATTTTATACCTTACTTGACTCTTCTAATGGATTTCTTGATCCGCTGCAGTTAAACTTGTTACATCATTCCCTCCTTAAAAAGATTATGTCCTCAGAATCACCATTCAAACAATCAAATCGTCATAATCTTCCCTACTCACAAAGATTTTGTCCCCAGAATCGAAGACGTAGATTAAACAAATAACTCAGGGTAATTCTTCATCATTTCAACTTCGAGTTCCCACATTGCCTCTTCGACATTGTGGTTTCTCCATATCACCTTCACAGACGGTATCACTTTATTTCTGAGCATTCATTCTTTCCTGTCGACTATCTGGATATGAGTATCTTCATAAGACAAATCTTTATTGAATTGCAATGGTTCGTACTCGATATTGTGCTTGTAATCGAGTTTATACGGTCATAACACCGAAATGTGAAAAACATTATGAATATTTTCCAATTTTGGAGGTAGAGCTACCTCATAAGCCACTTCCCCTCACTCTTCATAATATTTCAAACGGTCCAATAAATCATGGGCTGAGCTTTCCTTTCTTGCCAAAATGAATTTTCCCATTCCAAGGAGAAACTTTTAGTAAAATAAAATTTCCTACTTCAAATTCGCGATTCTGCCTGTGTTGATCGGCATACTTTTCTGTCGGTCTTGGGTTGCTACCAATCTTGTCCTGATTAGTTTGACAACTTCAGCAGTTTGTTGTACCAGTTCTGGTCCTAACAGTTGGCGTTCACCGACTTCATCCCAGCACAGTGGAGTTCTGCACTTTCTGCTGTACAATGCCTCGTAAGGTGGCATGCCGATGCTCACGTGGTAATTGTTGTTGTAGGAACATTCTACCAACGGTAAATGCGACGCCCCCAAAATTAGGTATATATCACCCATCTTGAGTCGCCAGATACATCGTACAGAATTCAAATACAACTTAATAATACAACTGTCGTGTACAATACGACAAAACATAAACTGTGAGTTTGAATACAAATATTGTCTACTAGAGAGTATACAAACTCAAAAGGAGTCCTCATTACAATTATTATCACACTATTTCACAGAATAGTGAGGACTACTAATGCACCATCTAGGACTATCACTCCGTTCCCCGACTTGTTCCAGCTATATTCTCATTTCCTGAATAGAACAGTGAAAGAAAGGGTGAGCTCAACTAGCCCAGTAAGAAATATTATGACTAAGATAATGTAGAATAAATTATCATTAGCCTTAAACAGTGTTAAACTGATACAATATAACAAACATCAAGTTTAACTGCAGCGGAACAAGCAATTCATTAAAAGAGTCAAGTAGAGAATAAAATCTACTTATCTTTTACTGATTTAAAAGGTTTTTCATCACTTTTATCGCTGGGACTCATCTTAATAAATAATTCACATCATCGAATCACCCCTGCACTACGGCCAAGGATATTCTTTAGTATCATGATCACAATTATCCATGCACTACAGGCCAAGAATATTTGTGTATTCATTAATGGTCATGATCATGCCAACAACTGTCCATCAATGCACCACATGCCAATGAGGATTTTTACCACATCATTTGTAACATTACGGTCATGATTACACCAAATAATCCCTGGTCATAATCATACCAAGTCCATCTATGCACTACATGCCACAGATGACTTTCAAAAAATATAAATATCAGGATGATGACAATGATATAAGAATTCAATAAAACAAGTTCAAGAATTAATTTGTCCAAGAGCCAATAACGTCCAAATTGTCAACATGATACTGCTTTACAGAGTAAAATTCAATAATGCTCAGAAGAATATTTTCATGAAAAGATACTGGATGAAGAGCAATTATCAAGGATATTCCACTAATTTCATGGAGTATAGAAGTCAAAACGTTAACCAACTGAGTATAATAAAGAATGGAATAACAAAAGAAATCACCATGCATGCGTACTCCGTATAGACAGGTTACTCCAACAGAATACTAAATAACGGAACCAGGTCAGGCGAAATTTGCACCGACAGGATGTTCCAACAGAATAATAAAGAATACTTCACATAAACAGGTTATTCCAACAGAATACTAATAAGGACGAAATCAGGTCCGGCGTAAAATGCACAGACAGGATATTCCAACAGAATAATAATAAAGACGAAACCAGGTCCGGCGTAAAACGCACAGATAGGATATTCCAACAGAATAATAAAGACGGAATCATGTCTGGCGTAAAATGCACATACATGATATTCCAACAGAATAATAAAGATGGAATAATAGAAGAATGTCACCAACTATAGGGTAGCCCGCGTATACAGGTTATTCTAACAGAATAATAAAGAATGGAATAACATAAGTTCTCTCCATGAATACAAAAGAATAACACCCCTTACGAGTACAACAAATAATATTTCCTACCTTAAGAAGAAGAGTACTGGATATATAAGTAGTGAAGTAGCATAATACTTTTTTCTTTCTCTCTATAGTTTATCTCTCTAGAGTTTTAATGAATTCGTAAGAAAATAATGAAGGGATGAGCTTTTATTTATAGAAAAATGGACTGCATAGTAACTAACTCATGAACGGTCCAGATTGATTTACTTTAATCTGACGGTTCATATTTAAAGCAAAATCTTTTAAATAAAATATAATATATTCTATTTATAATCTAATAAAACTAATAACTTTATAAAAGATCTTACTATGCAAACACTATGCAGGCACTATGCAAATATTATGCATAATAAAATATAATATATTCTAATTATTGTCTAATAAAACAGATAGCTTTATAAAATTATTCTGTTTTATATAAAAAGATTTTACTATGTAAAATACTATACAGACACTATGCAACACTATGCATAATAGAATATAATATATTCTATTTATAGAATAACTTTATAAAAGTATTCTGTTTTATATAATTTTTTTTTCTGTATTATTACATTAATAATACCAACAAAACTGAGTGACTTATCACGCAAGCATCAATAATTAATACCGTGTGCTATTATGCAACCACGCGTATTACTGTACTTTTAACACCGGGTGTTTCAACAGTTAACGGTAAAACTTCCGCCGTTATTTTTATAAAGTATTTTTGTCGTTTTCTCAATCCGACAATAATTCCTGTTGTGGGGTCCACCAATGATTATGCCATTATACAAATATTCCCTATTAAAACGAATATTTCCCGACCAATCAAATATTAAATAACAACTTGCGTACTTTGCAAAATTTATAAATATTACCCACAACTATAACATTATATCAATTTCACTCCAAAATATTCAAAAATAATATTTATAGAAAATTCATCTTTATTCAAAAAGTTGGGGTTTTACAGTAAATGTTCATCCCAAGCTTCCTTTGAAATCCATGATGCATGCTCTCAGCATATCTTCCAACATTTGGATAGTTCGTTCGCTTTGTCCGTTGGTTTGCGGATGGTATGCTGTACTAATTCGCAACTGTGTTCCCATGCATTCTTGTAGTCTCTTCCAGAAGTTTGATGTGAACCTTGGATCTCTGTCTGATACAATTGACAGTGGAACTCCATGTCTTGACACGATCTCTTTAACGTATAGTTTTGCTAGCTGATCAAGTTTAAATCTAATCTTTATTGGCAAAAAGTGTGCAGATTTTGTTAGTATGTCCACTATCACCCTATATTGCATCGTATCCTTTCTGAGTCGTTGGAAGTTGTAAGACCCCAAATTTTATGAAATGAAAGTATTCAATTTTGTTATAATTATTATTTTATTTCATAAATTGTTAAATTGATAAAAGTTTAAAGTTAAGGGTGATATTTGAAATTTTTTGCAAAGTAGCACACGATATTGATTATTGATACTTACGTAAGAAGTCACTAAGTTATACTTAATTATTGTTACAGTAATTGTTGCATCATATCTCTCATATTATTGATTCAATTATTGTCACAGTATCATCTGTATAATATGTTATATTATTAAATCGATAATTGAGATGGCAAAGTTATTCATATTATTATTTGCAATATTGACAATGTCTAGAAGTTCTGTCAAGGAGAGGTTTGGTCACTTAATTGCGTACCAATAAGGAGAAATCCTAATCTGAAATCCTGCTCTTTCTTAGGAACGACCTGGTTGTTAAATATTGTGAATTATAATATTAATGATGAATAAGTTTGTGTTGATTAAAGATGAATTTTATAGTTCCATTGTGTTAAAATTATTTGTGTTAGTGGAAATTGACATTTGTTTCGATAATAATTGATGTCTGGAGGTTATATTGTTCAATCGGGTATTCGGGGCACTTTTCGTGTCGGAGTACTATTTACGAGTTACTATTCATGGGGTACTATTCATCCGTAAAATATATTTATTTTCGGTCCAAATCATTTTTGGGTACAATATTATTCCATGAGGAGATGTGCTAATTTTTCAGACCGTTAGTTGAAGATATAATAGTAAATCAATATGGACCGCTGGTGGAACGTTATAATAGTAAATCAATATGGATCGCTGGTTTAAAGTTTTAATAGTAAATCAGTATGGACCGTTGCTTTAAGTTTTAATAGTAAACCAATATGGACCATCCGTTTAAAAGTAAATCAATCTGGATCGTTCATGAAATAGTTACTATTCAGTCCATTCTCCTATAAATAGAAGCTCATTCCTTCATTATTTCTTACGAATTCACTGAAACTCTAGAGAGAGAAACTATAAAGAGAAAGAAGAAAAGTATTCTGCTACTTCACTACTCCAATATCAAGTTTCTTATAAGGTAAGGGAGATTATTTGTTGTACTCGTAAGGGGTATTATTTCTTTCTTATTCATGAAGAGAACTTCTGTTATTCCATTCTTTATTATTCTGTTGGAATAACCTGTATACGCGGGCTACCCTATACTCTGTGAAATTCTTCTGTTATTATATTGTTATTATTCTGTTGGAATAACCTGTTTATACGAAGTACCACATACATGGTGAAACTCTTCTAATATTCCATTCTTTATTATTCTGTCAGAATATCCTGTTTGTGCATTTACGCTGGACCTGGTTCCATTATTTATTATTCTGTCGGAATATCCTGTCTGTGCGTTTACGCCGGACCTGGTTCCATTATTTATTATTCTGTCATAATATCCTGTCTGTGCGTTTATGCCGGACCTTGTTCAATTATTTATTATTCTGTTAGGAATAACCTGTCTGTGCAGTCTATCACACGCATGGTGAATCCTTCTATTATTCCATTCTTTATTATTCTGTTGGAATAACCTGTCTATGTGGATTATCACATACATGGTGAATGATCCTTTGTATTCATTCCTTATTAAATTGTGAAAATGATATGTTTACGTGGATTATGATGAAAGTCATAATAAAAGCATTGGACTGATGAAAATCATGGGTATATGTAGTATTAGTAAGTGTTATGATGAGTTATGTTGGTTATTATGTGAAAACATGAAAGTTTCTTAGAAATCACAAAGGGTTGAAAATTAGATTTTGATAAAAATGGAGTATGAAATTCAATTGACCATATCTCCTATTATATTTCGAGTTTTTGAGTGTGGTCAAGTTCTAGAGTTAGATCTATCAGTTTTCTAACTTATCCAAGTGGAATCACTAGGAAATATGTTGTGGATTTTCGTGTGGACTGATTTTAGCAAAGAAGTCAAAAACTGTAAATTACCAAAAAGGCTACTGCCCAGAAGTTCAAAAGGGACATTTTCGGCCACTTAGCTTATGAAATAAATTCTGACATTTTGGGACATGAAAATATATGGTATAAAGTACCTCATGTCTAAAAATGAGCTCATTCCGACTTAAAATGAGCAAGTTATGATTATTTCAATATTTAGGTTTTTTCGACGAAAAAATGCTATAACCGGAGTTCTAAAACTCCGATGACCATGAAATTTAAACTGGAAGCTCACGTTAACATGTTTAAGATCCTGTCAAGATTTGGGAATTTCTGGAGTGAAACTTGAGTTAGCTAATTTATAAAGAAATTAATTAGAAATTGATTTTTGAAAAATAGTAAATGAGTTTTAAAAATTCTGAGAAAAATATATGTTCAGTATGGGACTATATTCTACTAAATCCCAGAAAATAAATAGTTTTGGGAATAATTTGGTAATTTTCATGAAAATAATCTATTTATGAGTAAATGAGTTAAATATGTAATGTGAAGTAACAAAATTGGAAAATAGGATTTTGAGGCTTGAGAATCCTATATAGGGTATATGAAGATTTTTGATAAGGGATTAGATTATTGGTGATGAAATCTGATAAGTATGGCATTTATGAATGATTAAATGCATTATTTGGTAGAGTGTAAACAATTAAAATAAATTATTTATAAGTTTAAGAAGTGATTAAAATATTGTTATAATATTAACAATATTAGATTATGAGTTTATTAAGTGATTGATAATATTTGGATAAATTAAAGTCTTTAATATTTATCCTTGTTTTCGTTTGATTAATTCTTATATCATTGTCATCATTCTCATGCTTATATTGTGATGAAAGTCATCTGTGGCTTACGCGCATGAATGGACTTGGTATGATTACGACCAGAAATTATTTGGTATAATCATGACCGTAATGTGACGAATGATGTGGTAAAAGTCCTCATTGGCCTGTAGTGTATTGATGGATAGTTATTGGTATTATTATAACTAGAGATTATTCGGTAATAATCATGACCATTGATGATTACATGAATATCCTTGGTCGTAGTGCAGGGATGATTCGATGATGTGGATTATTTATTAAGCTGAGTCTCAGCGATAAAATATGGATTATACACTTTTAATTCGTAAAAGATAGTAGATATCATGCTCTACTTGACTCTTCTAAAATACAGTTGTATGTCTTTGGCGTATAGTGCAAAGATGAATTGTTAATGAATATCTTTAGCCGTAGTGCAAAGATGAATTTATTAGAATGATTATGAACAAGAATTGTGATTTGGTATAACCATGATTTTTGATGTTTTAGGTGAAGATAGGTGATGAAAATTATCTTCGTCCTGGGTGCAAAGAGGAATTTAGAATCACAATTATGATTATGAGTTATTCATATGATTGTGGACAGAAATTATTGATTGATGTTACAGGGATAAAACATTATTGGTGGACTTTTAACATGGAGAAGATAATTGACCTGATGGTCTATTTGACTCTTCTAATGGATTGTTCGTTTCGCTGCAACTATGGTTGAAAAGTTTTATCATCTACCATATGTTCTAAATCTCTGTTTATTATTGATGAAAGCTATTGATAAGTTAATTATCTTTAGTCATGATATTCTTTACTGGGCTAGTTGTGCTCACCCTTTTGGTTCACAATTCCTTCCAGGTAATAAAAGTGTAGCTGGGTCGAGAGAAGTATTAAGAGGATTAGAACGGTGATCTATAGTTGTCGAGGTTCTCCCTAAATAGTATGAAAATAATTTTGTTGAAAACTTTAGATAAGTTTGTCGTATTGTATACGTCATTTGATATTTAATTTTGTTGAACCGAATAGGGTGAGGTGAACCCAACTTTGGAAGGGTGTTTTGCCACTATTATACAAGATGTATAATGACATACAACCTCGTGTTATCATAAGACATGGTTGTGCACATCCACTTGCTGAGTATATCTATGAGCACTACCTATATGATCTTGGAGTTTATTTGAAATATAATTTTCACTTGGAGACAACGGAGATAGTTATATGTCAGGAGAAGACTCACAATTGGAAAGAAGATGATAGTAATCTTCTTATTTTTCTTTGGGGACTTTTGGGTCAACCAAGGATAATTCTGTGGACATATGATATCTATCATAACCTAGACGCATGGCCTCCTATGTACGAAGATTTCCTTGAATACTTCCCAAAGATTTTAATTTCTAAAATAGTTTTTGACTGTAATTTTATGTAAAATACCATTATAAGGTTGTGGTCGAGGCACCATGATAGTTACATACATTTGTATTAAAATTCACAGCTTATCTGTTGTCGTACTCTGCACGACAGTTCAACAGTTGTATAAATGAAGTTTGTATTTGATTTTTATAGTGTGATATCTTGCGACTCAAGATGGGTGATGTATACCTATTTTGGGGGCGTCACAAATGGTATCAGAGCTTAGGGATATGGTCGCTGGCGGAGATATGAGTCTAGAACTAGGAGGGAAGAGACGAGTAATATACTTCGCTAGTGTGTGACTTACCTAAGACAAAATTTTTACTTGATAAGTTTACAATTTGTGATATGTCAATTGATCTTTGTTTTGAAGATATATTTTAGAATGATATCTGAAATACAGGAGATGAACAATGGAAAAAAAATCATGATACAGAGGATATAATCGGGAAGGTACAATCCGAAAAGAAAACAAGGTATTCTCATCTCTTTGAATACCAGGTACGTACGTACATTTCGAGGGCTAAATTTCATAAGGAGGGGAGATTGTAAGACCTCGAAATAAAAGTATTCTATTTTGTTATAATTATTATTTTATTTCGTAAATGGTTAAATTGATAAAAGTTTAAAGTTAAGGGTGATATGTGAAAATTTTTGCAAAGTAGCACACTGTATTGATTATTGATACTTATGTAATAAGTCACTCAGTTATACTCAATTATTATTACAGTAATTGCTGCATCATATCTCTCATATTATTGATTCAATTATTATCACAGTATCATCTGTATAATATCTTATATTATTAAGTCAATAATTGAGACGACAAAGTTATTCATATTATTATTTGCAATATTGACAATAGTCTAGAAGTTCTATCAAGGAGAGGTTTGGTCACCTAATTGCGCACCAATAAGGAGAAATCCTTATCGAAAATCCCCCTCTTTCCTGGGAACGACCTGGTTGTTAAATATTATGAATTATAATATTAATGATGAATAAGTTCGTGTTGATTAAAGATGAATTTTATAGTTCCATTGTGTTGAAATTATTTGTGTTAGTGGAAATCAACATTTATTTCGATAATAATTGATGTCTGGAGGTTATATTGTTTAATCGGGTATTCAGGGGCACTTTTCGTGTCGGAGTACTATTCACGAGTTATTATTCACGGGGTACTATTCACGCGTAAAATATATTTCTTTCCGATTCAAATCATTTTTTGGGTACAATATTATTCCATGAGGAAATGTGCTAATTTTTCAGACCGTTGGTTGAAGATATAATAGTAAATCAAGATGGGCCCCTAGGTGGAAAGTTATAATCGTAAATCAATATGGATCGCTGGTTTAAAGTTTTAATAGTAAATCAGTATGGACCGTTGCTTTAAGTTTTAATAGTAAACCAATATGGACCGTCCATTTAAAAGTAAATCAATCTGGACCGTTCATGAATTAGTTACTATTCAGTCCATTCTCCTATAAATAGAAGCTCATTCCTTCATTATTTCTTACTGAATTCACTGAAACTCTAGAGAGAGAGAAACTATAGAGAGAAAGAAGAAAAGTATTATGCTACTTCACTACTCCAATATTCAGTTTCTTCTAAGGTAAGGGAGATTATTTTTTCTTATTCATGAAGAGAACTTCTGTTATTCCATTCTTTATTATTCTGTTGGAATAACCTATATACGCGGGCTACCCTATACTTGGTGAAATTCTTCTATTATTCCATTTTTATGATTCTGTTGGAATAACCTGTTTATGCGAAGTACCGTATACATGGTGAAATTATTCTAATATTCTGTTCTTTATTATTCTGTCAGAATATCCTGTATGTGCGTTTACGCCGAACTTGGTTCCATTATTTATTATTCTAGTCGGAATATCCTGTCTGTGCGTTTACGCCGGACCTGGTTCCATTATTTATTATTCTGTCAGAATATCCTGTATGTGCGTTCTATCGCACGCATGGTGAATCCTTCTATTATACCATTCGTTATTATTCTATTGGAATAACCTGTCTATGTGGATTATCACATGCAGGTGAATGATCCTTTGTATTCATTCCTTATTAAATTGTGAAAAAGATCTGTTTACGTAAATTATGATGAAAGTCATAATAAAAGCATTGGACTGATGAAAATCATGGGTATATGTAGTATTAGTAAGTGTTATGATGAGTTATGTTGGTTATTATGTGAAAACATGAAAGTTTCTTAGAAATCACAAAGGGTTGAAAATCAAATTTTGATAAAAATGGAGTATGAAATTCAATTGACCATATCTCCTATTATATTTTGCGTTTTTGAGTGTGGTCAAGTTCTAGAGTTAGATCTATGAGTTTTCTAACTTATCCAAGTGGAATCACTGGAAAAAGTGTTATAGATTTTCGTGTGGACTGATTTTAGCAAAGGAGTCAAAAACTGCAAATTACCAAAAAGGCTACTGCACAGAAGTTTAAAAAGGCATTTTCAGCAACTTATCTTATGAAATAAATTCTGACCTTTTGGGAAATGAAAATATATGGTATAAAGTATCTCCTATCCAAAAATGAGCTCATTCCGACTTAAAATGAGCAAGTTATGACTATTTCAATATTTAGATTTTTTCAACGAAAAACACTATAACCGGAGTTCTATAACTCCGACGACCATGAAATTTAAACTGGAAGCTCATGTTAACATGTTTAAGATCCTGCCAAGATTTGGGATTTTCTGGAGTTAAACTTGAGGTAGCTAATTTCTAAAGGAATTAATTAGAAATTAATTTTTGAAAAATAGTAAATGAGTTTTAAAAATTTCGAGAAAAATATATGTTCAATATGGGACTATATTATGCTAAATCCCAGAAAAGAATTATTTTTGAGACTGATTTGGTATTTTTCATGAAAATAATCTAGTTATGAGTAAATGAATTAAATATGTTATGTTGAGTAACAAAATTGGAAAATAGGATTTTGAGGCTTGGGAATCCTATATAGGGTATATGCAGATTTTTGATAAGGGATTTGATCATTAGTGATGAAATCTGATGAGTGGCATTTATGAATTATAAAATGCATTATTTGGTAGAGTATAAACAATTAAAATAAATTGTTTATATGTTTAAGAAGTGATTAAAATATTGTTATAATATTAACAATATTAGATTATGAGTTTATTAAGTGATTGATAATATTTGGATAAATTAAAGTCTTTAATATTTATCCTTGTTTTCGTTTGATTAATGCTTATATCATTGTCATCATTCTCATGCTTATATTGTGATGAAAGTCATCTGTGGCTTACTTGCATGAATGGACTTGGTATGATTACGACCAGGAATTATTCGGTATAATCATGACCGTAATGTGACGAATGATGTGGTAAAAGTCCTCATTGGCCTGTAGTGCATTGATGGATAGTTATTGGTATGATTATAATCAGGGATTATTCGGTATAATCATGACCATTGATGATTATATGAATATCCTTGGCCGTAGTGCAGGGATGATTCGATGATGTGAATTATTTATTAAGCTAGGTCTCAGTGATAAAATATTGATTATACACTTTTAATTCGTAAAAGATAGTAGATATCATGATCTACTTGACTCTTCTAAAATACAGTTGTATGTCTTTGGCCTGTAGTGAAAAGATGAATTGTTAATAAATATCTTTGGTCGTAGTGCAAAGATGAATTTATTAGTATGATTATGAACAAGAATTGTGATTTGGTATAACCATGATTTTTGATGTTTCAGGTGAAGATAGGTGATGAAAATTATCTTCGTCCTGGGTACGAAGAGGATATTTAGAATCACAATTATGATTATGAGTTATTCATATGATTGTGGACAGGAATTGTTGATTGATGTTACAGGGATAAAACATTATTGGTGGAATTTTAACATGGAGAAGATAATAGACCTGATGGTTTATTTGACTCTTCTAATGGATTGCTCGTTCTGCTGCAACTATGGTTGAAAAGTTTTATCATCTACCATATGTTCTAAATCTCTGATTTATTATTGATGAAAGCTATTGATAATTTAATTATCTTTAGTCATGATATTCTGTACTGGGCTAGTTGTGCTCACCCTTTTGGTTCACAATTCCTTTCAGGTAATAAAAGTGTAGCTGGGTCGAGCGGGGTATTAAGAGGATTAGAACGGTGATATATAACTATTGAGGTTCTCCCTAAATAGTATGGAAATAATTTTGTTAAGAACTTTAGATAAGTTCGTCCTTCGGTATCGATCTTGTATTTTACATCACTACCCTCAACCACTTTCTCTTTGATCGTTTCGCATTCTTTATCTTTTAATTGAGCATTCTTCACTTTGTCCACCAAAGTTGGACTAGCATCCATCTGAAACTAGTCGTTCATCGGATTCCTTTGGAAATTTGATTTCCAACTCTAGCTTCGTCATTGTTGAAATACGCTCCTCCTGAGTAGCAGCATCAACTTCTCCCGACCTTTCCTGCTCAAAGCATCTTCAACCACATTCGCTTTGCCCGGATGATAAAAGATCTCACAATCGTAATCCTTTATCAATTCCATCCATCTCCTTTGACATATATTCAGGTCCTTCTATGTTAAAATATACTTCAGACTTTTATGGTCTGTGTAGATTTCACATTTCTCTCCACAGAGATAGCGTCTCCATATTTTGAGAGCAAATACTACTGCAGCCAATTCCAAATCATGAGTCGGATAACCTTTTTCATAATCCTTCAATTGTCTTGATGCATATGCAATAACTTTGTCGTTCTGCATAAGAACACATCCCAACCCTTTATGTGAGGCATCACTATGCACCGCAAAATTTCCTGTGCTATCTGGTAATGACAACACAGGCGCCATACTTAATTTCTTCTTTAAGTCCTGGAAACTTTCTTCACACTTCTCCGTCCAAACAAATTTTGAATAAATCGTTTGTAATAACCAGCCAGTCCCAAGAAACTCCTCACTTCCGACGGTGTTCTTGGTTGTTCCCAATTGATTACAGCTTCTACTTTTGATGGATCAATGGAAATCCCATCTTTGTCAATCATGTGCCCAAGAAATTGCACACGATCTAGCCAAAATTCGCACTAAGAGAATTTCGCGTACAACTTTTCCTTTCTTAGTGTTTCCAATGTCAAACGTAAGTGTTCCACGTGTTCTTCTTGAGTTTTGGAATACACCAGAATGTCGTCGATGAATACTACTCCAAACTTGTCTAAGAATGGTTTAAACACCCTATTCATCAAATCCATGAATGCAACAGGTGCATTAGTTAAACCAAAAAACATCACCAGAAACTCGTAATGTCCATACCGAGTTCTGAATGTTGTTCGTGGTATATCCTCCTTCCTCACTTTCAACTAGTGATACTCACTTCTCAAATCTATTTTCGAAAAGTATTTAGCACCCTTCAACTGATCAAACAAGTCATCTATTCTTGGTAATGGATATTTGTTTTTAATAGTGACTTTGTTTAATTCTCTATAATTAATACAAAGACGCATTGACCCATCCTTCTTCTTCACGAATAACACTGGCGCTCCTCATGGTGATACGCTTGGTTGAATATACTTCTTGTCTAACAATTCATGCAAATGTACCATCAGTTCCTTCATTTCTACTGGAGCCATTCTGTACGGGGCCTTCGATATCGGTGATGTCCCCGGCACTAAGTCGATCACGAACTCAATTTCTCTGTCAGGCGGAAGTCCTGGACAAATCCTCTGGAAACACATCCTCAAATTCTCTCACCACTGGTATCTCTTCCAGTTTCCCATTCTTCTTCTGAGTATCGACTATGTAAGCTAAATAGCCCACACAACCTTGACTCAATAATTTCTTGCCCTACATAATCGTCAGACATTTCATTTATCTAGGCGACTTGCTACCATAAAATACTACCTTTGACGGGGTCATAAGGTTTACACACTTCTTTTGGTAATCAATTATCGCTCCATATTTAAAAAGCCAATCCATTCCTAAAATAACATCAAACTCTCCCAGTCTAATCGGAATTAGATCTACCATCAAGATATTCTCCTTAATATTCACCCTACAGTTCTTGTATACGAATCTAACAGGGAATATCTCTTTATTCGCAATTTCTATGTTCAAAGGGAAATTCAGTTCTTCTCTAGGCAATTCTAACCTCTTAGCAAATTCATCAAAGATAAACGAGCAAGTAACACCCGAATTAAATAATACATAAGCATCAATATCATTGATTGGGATAATACCTGAAACCACATCTTTTGATTACACAACATCTTGCATAGTCATGTTGAAGGTTCTAGCTGTGGGTTTTTTGATGATGTACCTCCATTGTTACCTCCATTGCTTCTGGTTGTCACTCCATCCTTAATTTGAACGCTACGTAATCTTTCTTCTTGGATTGGCAGGAATTTGTGTATGCACACTAGATCGAAAGCTAGAAAGGAGCTTCTTACGTATACAGACAACCTTGAGGAGAAGTTCCAGACAGTGCGTTTGAATAGTGAGGTTATACATCTGGAAGAAGACCTGACAACTCAAGAAATTCTCGTAAACATGGCAGAGAACGAACAGAAATCCCTTAGGGATTACGCCCTGCCAAACGTCACGGATTTACAGTCAAGTATTAAGAGACCGGCAATCAATGCAAACAGTTTCGAGATAAAACTGGGATCAATTCAGATGCTACATAATATATGCCAGTTTGGGGGTACTTCAATAGATGATCCTAATGAACATATCTTGAGCTTCTTGGAGGTTTGCGATACCTTCAAATTTAACAATGTATCGGAAGACGCTATAAGGTTGAGGATGTTCCCGTTCACTTTAAAAGATAAAGCACGAAGCTGGTTACACTCCTTGCCTCCTGGTTCAATCACCACATGGGATGACTTAGCTCAAAAATTTTTAGCCAAGTTCTTCCCACCAGCGAAGTCGGCAAAACTACTGGAACGATATTCATACTTTCGCACAACTTGAGGCAGAATCATTATATGAGGCATGGGAAAGGTTTAAGGATATGCTCCGTAAATGCCCTCATCATGGAATCCCTCAATGGATGCAATTAGGGATATTTTGTGATGGTTTGCACGCGTCCACGAGGTCTAGTATTGATGCAGCAGCGGGAGGAGCGATCATGTCCAAAAATTTTGATGAGGCGTATCAATTGTTAGAAACAATGGCCACCAACAACTATCAGTGGCCCATGACGAGGACCAACCATCCAAAAGCATCGGGAAAGTATGAAGTGGACACGCTGACAGCATTAACAGCACAAGTGACTGCAATAGCTAAGCATATAGAAACATGGCATCCACAAGCCACACAGCAGTTAGCGATGGTTTGTAAGTTGTGTGCTGGGGGTCATGCGACGGATCAATGTGCCATAAATTCTGAATCAGCACAGTTCGTAGGAAACTATAATCGCTCAACTCAACCGTATCCAACTCAAAATGCTTATAATCCAGGTTGGAAAAATCATCCAGGGTTCTCTTGGAGTAACAATCAAGCTGCAGCTCAACCACCTAGACAACAACACACCTCCGAATTTCTAAACCAACCTCAACAACCAGAGAGGATACCAAGTTGGGAAGCAGCCTTGGAAAAATTCATTAGAGCGTCGGACAAAAAGAACGAGGAACAAGACAAGAAATTGAATCAATTAGATCTGACTTTGCAAAGCCATGGGGCATCGTTAAAGAATCTGGAAAATCAATTGGGGCAAATAGCACATGCATTGAATACCCGTCCACTAGGAACGCTCCCGAGTGATACAGAAATAAATCCGGGCAGAAATGAGCACTGCAAAGCAGTAATCTTACGAAGTGGGAAGGAGTTGCAAACAGTCAAGGATAAAGAAAAGGGGGACAACGCAACAGCTGAAATAGAAGAAGTTGTGGAAACCGGGAAAGATAAAGAGGAAATAGGAGAGGCAAATGCATCCGGGCCGACTCCAACACTACCACCCATACCATATCCGCAGAGATTTCAGAAATCCAAGTTAGACAAGCAGTTTTCAAGATTTTTAGATATTTTTAAAAAATTGCATATCAACATCCCATTCGTCGAAGCTTTAGAACAAATGCCGAGCTATGCGAAGTTCATGAAGGATGTGCTATCAAAGAAAAGGAAACTGGGGGATTTTGAAACAGTGGCGCTAACCGAAGAATGTAGCGCAATTATTCAGAACAAGTTACCTCCGAAGTTGAAAGATCCAGGTAGCTTTACTATTCCATGCGATATTGGTAATCAGTTTTCGGGAAGAGCACTGTGTGATTTGGGGGCCAGTATTAATTTGATGCCATTATCAGTCTACCGTCAGTTCGGGCTCCAGGCACCAAAATCGACAAATATCAGTTTACTGTTGGCAGACCGATCAGTTACATATCCACGAGGTATCGTTGAAGACGTATTAGTAAGGGTGGATAAATTCATCTTTCCAGCAGACTTCGTTATCTTGGATTGTGAAGCAGATACGGAACTTCCCATCATTCTCGGACGACCATTTTTAGCAACGGGGAGAACGTTAATCGACGTGCACAAAGGAGAATTGACGATGAGAGTTGACGATCAACAGGTCACTTTTAATGTGTTTAAATCAATGTCTTATCCGAAGGAAAAAGGTGAGTGTTTGCGGGTGGATTTAATGGAGGAGATATTTAATCACAAGATTTGCAGTAATTACTCAGAGGATCCTATAGAATCCATGTTGCTTGGAGCAGTCAACGATAGTGTTGATGCGGACAATGAGCAGGTAAAATGGCTAGACACATTATCATTCTACCGGAAGAGTAATCAACCATTCGACACCCTGGAGAGGCCCAAAACTGAAGATGAAAAGTGCAAACCTTTGATAGAAAAGCCACCGGTGTTGGACTTAAAGCCACTTCCCTCTCATCTTGAATATGCTTATCTAGGGAAAGACTCGACTCTACCAGTTATTGTTTCGACAAAGTTAACTGACACCCAAAAAGAAAAATTGTTGCGGGTTCTGCGCGAGTTCAAAACAACGATTGGGTGGACTATAGCGGACATTCGAGGTATTAGCCCATCTTTCTGTATGCATAAGATTTTAATGGAAGAGGGATCAAAACCAACCATTGAGATGCAAAGAAGGTTAAATCCCATTATGAAAGATGTGGTGAAAAATGAAATTATAAAATGGTTGGATGCCGGTATTATTTACCCAATTTCAGACAGTTCATAGGGTAAGTCATGTACAGTGTGTACCAAAAAAATGGGGCATGACTGTGGTCAAAAACTGAAGCTCAGGAGCTTATCCCAACTGAGAACTGTTACAGGCTGGAGAGTATGCATGGATTACCGCAAGTTGAATAAAGCCACACGCAAGGATCACTTTCCCTTGCCATTCATTGATCAGATGTTGGACAGGTTAGCCGGACATCAATTCTACTGTCTGTTAGATGGATATTCGGGGTACAATCAAATTGCCATAGCACCGGAAGATCAAGAAAAGACCACGTTCACATGTCCATACGGTACGTTTACATTCCGGCGTATGTCGTTTGGTTTATGTAATGCGCCAGCAACCTTTCAACGCTGTATGATGGCAATCTTCTCTGATATGGTCGAACATAATTTAGAGGTATTCATGGATGATTTCTATGTGTTCGGTGACAGTTTCGACTCGTGTTTGAAGAATCTGATCTTGGTGTTAAAAAGATGTGTGGAGACTAACCTGGTGCTTAACTGGGAAAAATGTCATTTTATGGTGCAAGAAGGGGTTATTCTGGGCCATAAGGTTTCCGCATTCGGATTGGAGGTAGATAGAGCGAAAATTGATACAATTGAGAAATTGCCTCCTCCATCATCTGTGAAAGGCATTCGAAGTTTTTTGGGACATGCAGGGTTCTATAGACGCTTTATTAAAGATTTTTCAAAGATTTCGAAACCCCTATGCTCACTTTTGGAGAAAGATATGCCGTTTAAGATGGATCAGGCATGCATCGAGGCATTTGAGGTATTAAAGAAGAAATTGGTCTCTGCACCAATCATTGTAGCACCCGATTGGTCTTTACCGTTCGAATTGATGTGCGACGCCAGTGATTACGTGGTGGGAGCCGTATTGGGACAACGTCATGATAAGATTTTTCATACTATCTATTACTCTAGTAAGACATTGACGGATGCCCAGCTGAACTACACAACAACCGAAAAAGAATTACTTGCGGTGGTGTTTGTTTTTGACAAATTCAGAGCTTATCTCCTAGGCACCAAAGTAATTGTCTACACTGATCATTCGGCTATTAAATATCTGATTGAAAAGAAAGATGCTAAACCGCGGTTAATACGATGGGTACTGTTGTTACAAGAATTTGATCTGGAGATCCGGGACAGAAAAGGTACAGAAAACCAAGTGGCAGATCATTTGTCTCGGTTAGAAAATATAGAGGAACAGAGAGAACACAACGTAGTTATTAATGAAAAATTTTCGGATGAGCAACTGTTCCGGGTAACTACCATATTGCCTTAGTATGCTGACTATGTCAACTATGTGGTTGCCAAAGTCTTACCGCCAGATTTGACCTCACAACAACGAAAGAAGTTTCTCCACGATGTGAAGCAATACTATTGGGATGAACCATTTCTGTTTAAAGTTTGTGCAGATCAAATGATAAGACGTTGTGTTCCTCATGAAGAAATGGATAGTATATTAGGCCACTGCCACTCCTCAGATTACGGAGGTCATTATTCCGGTGATAGAACAGCAGCAAAAGTACTACAATCGGGATTTTTCTGGCCTTCTTTATTCAAAGATGCTTATCTCTTTGTGCTGAAATGCGATCGATGCCAACGCGTAGGTAATATCACCAAGCGCAATGAAATGCCACTTAACACAATTCTAGAGGTGGAACTATTCGACGTATGGGGAATCGATTTTATGGGACCATTTCCATCTTCGTTTAAGAATCATTACATCTTGTTAGCAGTCGATTATGTTTCCAAATGGGTCGAAGCCGTAGCGTTACCCACAAATGACGCCAACGTTGTTATCCGATTTTTAAAGAAGAACATTTTTACCCGATTTGGGACACCGAGAGCTATAATAAGTGATGAGGGGACTCACTTCTGTAACAAGCAGTTCACCAAATTGCTTGTAAAGTATGGGGTTCGTCACAAAATTGCAGCCGCATATCACCCACAAACCAATGGCCAAGTAGAGGTGTCGAATAGGGAAGTTAAGAGGATCCTAGAAAAAGTAGTCAATCCGTCACGAAAAGATTGGGCAGTGCGGCTTGACGATGCTCTCTGGGCCTATCGAACAGCGTACAAAAATCCGATCGGCATGTCACCGTACGGAATGGTATTCAAAAAGGCGTGTCACTTACCGGTCGAGCTAGAACACAGTGCACATTGGGCCATTCGGAAACTAAACTTTGATCTAGAAGCAGCGGGGGCGAAAAGGTTACTGCAATTGAACGAGATGGATGAATTCCGGTTCAATGCATACGAAAATGCTAAGCTCTACAAGGAGAAAGTAAAAGCTTGGCACGATAAAAAAATTCTTGACAGAACATTTGCACCTGGCCAACAAGTACTACTGTTCAACTCACGCTTGCGTCTATTTCCGGGAAAATTGAAATCCAGGTGGTCCGGGCCATTTGTAGTTATATCTGTCGCTCCACACGGCAACATTGAGGTCGAGGAACCGAATTCACAGCGTACATTCAAGGTCAATGGTCAACGTCTGAAACATTATTGGAGCGGACCAATCGAACGACAAGCTATGTTCCAGTACCTCTTCGAACCAGTCGACAACTGAACAACACCGAAAAGTCGGGCTGACGACTGTAAACCAAGCGCTTCTTGGGAGGCAACCCATTGAGTTCTATAATTTTGACGTTATTTAATTTTCTTTTAATTTATTTTACTTTTATGTATTTTTATTTTTTGTTTAGTTTTGAAGAATACAATTCTGCTAGGCTAATTCTTAATGTTTTTCCATGTATGGGAATGGTACACAGGTAAACTCAGCGCCACGGCGCCCCCATTACTAAGGACCCAGCGCCCCGGCGCTAGGCACCAGAAGATGCAAACCAAGCCCAGCGCCCCGGCGCTGGCATCCCATTCATTTACAGCGCCCCGACGCTAGGCACCAGAACCTAAAAGATAAGCCCAGCGCCCCGGCGCTGGCTTCCAAGGCATTTCCAGCGCCCTGGCGCTATACCATCCCAACAGACTCTGCCATTCAGCGCCCCGACGCTCTACATAAGGTGAAACCCAGCGCAACGATGGTGGGATCAGGTTAGGCTATACAAATTTAACTCTCAACCGTTTCCTTCTCACCCCACTCCATTCACACGCCGGCAACTCAGGTCAGTTACGCTTCCAAACTCTCACATTCTCCTAAACGCCTCTCCCCTCTCCAAATCACACGGTACTTGAATCTTGGATAATAGTTCTCCCACACATCTACCGCACCTCAATAACTGTGTCGGATTCTTGTTTGCCGAGTTATACTCCTCCAACTTCTTTGAAGGTAGCAACGGTATGATTTGCTGTGTATTCATATTATTACGGATCCAGATTTTTCTTCCTTATTCTGTGCATCTGGGAAATCCAATAGAATTAATAGATAATTCAATACTGTTTAGCATACTCAACCACACAAGGTTAATGAATGCTACAGGAATGGCATGCATAGATATGGAATTAGTGATGGTTGTACTCAAATTATCAGTTGAGGCCTAGGTGTTTGACAAATTGTCTAAGTCAAAAAGCATGTGTAGTTTAACATACTTACCAGTTTCATACCTCTTCCCCGCCTGTGCACTCACCACGCTAATATTTTATACAGTTTCGGGGTAATGATATGCACACATGTATCCAACCGTGAATTCTTTTTAAAGCTAAACTATGACTATGTTTGTATTTGCAGACTCTCTACATGGCATCCAAACGTCACCGTGGTGAAGGGTCCGGGGTCGCTTCAGGTTCACCTCCCAAATTTGACAGCCGGCGTTTTGTTAGTCTCGCAGCTCAAGAACGCTACAGCCGCATGGCCACCCGCTCACTAGTCCCTGAACGTGGTCTCCGTCCCGATCAAACCAAGGATGGAGAAATCGCAGTGATGATTGCTGAACGAAACTGGTTCTCCCTCACCGAACAGCCTGACCCGGCAGTGATCGCAGTTGTTAAAGAATTCTACGCTAACTTGCCCGAACATGACCATTATGGGGTATTTGTCAGAGGTAAAACCGTGGAAATCAAGCGAGGAGGATATAAATGGGTGCTATCAACTACCATTAGAGGGCCTTCATGATGCATATGCTAGTTTAGTGAGTGACGAGCCGAACTATGAACAGATTATTCGGGAGCTGTGTCAACCGGGCACTACATGGACCCTGCATTAGCGTGGTAGCATGAATTTTCCATTATCTCACCTCAGTCTATATGGAAAGGCATGGTATGCCTTCATCTGTGCTAAATTGATGCCCTGCACATATGTGAGTCACGTAACCAAAGAAAGGGCTGTACTATTATACTCCATCATACAAGGCTTCAGCATTGATGTCGGCCATCTTATTCAGCAATCTATGCTCCGCGCTTCTCGCGGCGGGTCCGTCATTGATCTGCGTATTATGTGCTAAGTTTGGGGTCAAATGGAAATCCGACGAGATGATTCAAACTCCTATGCCCGTGTTGGACCTCAACTTGATCCGTCGTTATAAAGTGTGGTCCGATGGAGCTAATCACCCTAGGGGATTGGGTTTCATTATTCCCCAAGTTACGTCTACGCAAGCCCCACCCCCTCAGGTTCCACCTACTTACGGCCCATCGACAGCAGCTCATCGAGGTGTGGTCCCTGCCGCTGTCCAGCGGGAGATAGACGGCTGGTTTTACAACATTGAGTCCCAGAATGTGCGCTTATCGGAACGCCAAGATGTGATTTTCAAGTATTTAGTTGACCAATTTGCTACGCAGAATGCACTAACCGTCCAAACCCATCCGGGCGTTCCACTTAGCCATTTCCCAACGACTCTCGTTCTGCCAGTATTTCCCCCTTTCGATCAAGAGATGAGCGAGGACAATGCTCCACCAGAAGAATAAGCTCGTCAGGGAAGTCCTCTGTTTTATTTTGCCTTATTTTTCGCATGAGGACATTGCTCTGGTTAGTTTGGGGGTAGTTAGGTTTTATTATAAAAAAAAAAGTTGTAGTTTGTTATTAGTTTGTGGATTGATTATGAGTAAAGTTGCATTTAGGATTGCATGTTAATTCCAGTTTGTGATAGTGCGTATATCTGGAGCCAAGGATAAAAGTAGAATTGCATGAACAAGTTTAGTAAGGATTGTTGATTCAGTGATATGATTTTCTTGACATAAAATGGATCTTTATCTGTTTGACATTGATATTATAGGAAAGCACTTTGACAAAACGACCATGTTGGCTATGATAGTTTAAATGGTTAAATAATAGAGTTCTAGAGAAGGATAGCTAGTGATATGGAAGAACAATTTGAATAACTAGAGGAGACTGAATTTATGCATAAACTCGAGTTTGGGGGAAAATATTTGGAATATATATATAAAAAAAATTGTGTTGAGTTTTGTGGTGGGTTGAGGAGAAGCACTCCCCATAAACACAAGCGTGAGACGGAGCGTAAAACGCACTCACCAACCGTCTATAAAAAACTCAAAAAAAAATATACAGAGTGACTAGTCTTGTTTCGGGGCCTTTGTTACTTGAGCAAGTACGCCCGAAGGGGTATCTTAAAACCTAGCGCCCTAAGGTCTTATATGGTCTGGGATTCGTTGGTCGAAAGCTCGCTAAGGGGTAACACTGTTAGCCTAATGAGATGAGACATTGCACAGTCATTTATAAAAAAAAGAAAAGAAAAGCATAAGTATTCCATGTTGACTTTTGAATTCGGGTAAGTGTTTGAATTCAGTTGAAACAAGTATATTTGACTGAGTTCTCCAGTTTACACTGCATGATGCCTACTAAGAAAGTTGTTATTTTCCATATTTTTGTCTTTCATGGGTTAGCATGGTTGTTGGACACACACGCACAATATCAGTAATAACAGATTTAGATCCGTTGATTGTTGGGATATTGTCGATCTGCTTTTGCATGATGAATTAGCATGTTTACGTGATTTTTCTGAGGCATATGGATATACGCGAGCTCTTGAATTGCTGGAATTACGAACATATAAATATAAATAGTTCGCGTTTGCATGATGTTTAGTTTTGTTTGTGAGTTTATGTTTTGTTGCATGAGGACACGCAACGATTTAAGTTTGGGGGTATTTGATGAATGGGTAGTATACCCATGAATTGGATATATTTGGACTTAAATTATTGCATTCTTAAGTTATTTAGTAGCATTTTTATTGTGTGTATATCTTGTTTTGCAGATTTGGAAGCTGGAGGGGGCAATTATGGGAAATTCAAGCAAATAATGGTAATTCGGTAATTATGGAGAAGTCCAGCGCCGGGGCGCTGGAAACTATACTAGCTACAGCGCCGGGACGCTGAGCCTCGGCTGGCGTTGACTGGATTAGCGAGTTTGACTTCTGGTTGGACTTAATTTGGTCATTGGGAGCTAAAATAAAAACCTAATTAGAGAAGGATTGTGGGGGGGGCATATAAAAAGAAACTAAGTGCTGAATTAAGGGCATCTTTGGACTATTATTATTGGGAGGATTCAACAAGTTCTCCATTGAGGGCTACGCGAGATTGCTTGGAGATTACGGATTGGCTACAGAGTTTATTCTTTTTCTCCTTATTTTTACTTTGTAATTCTTTAAGGATGATTTGTCAACAATTAATGGTTTTTATTTCCGTGATGAACTAATTCTTTCATTAAGATTTCAATTGAACCTTTTATGACTATAAATTAGTTATTAACTCATTCTAATTATTTATGTTGAAGTGAATTGTTTATGATGTTTTGATTTTATGGATTAATTATTTGGCCAATAATTACCTTGTTATTCTAAAAGGAATTGGAAAAGGAATTCTAGGGTTAGAACTGGGCATGATAACATGTGACTTGACTATTTGCATGATTGGGTTTGTGAACTGAATGGAAATATCTGTTCACCGCATGTAACACATAGGGAATTGGAATTGGAAAGAGTTTAATTCAATTATTTTGCATAGGAATATAGCAAGATTAATCTGGATTAAATAGAAGGCAATTGATCACTTGGAAAAGGATTTTTGGCATTTGAGAATTCCTGTTAGCAATTCAGTAGACATAATAATTTGGATGAGTAGGTAACTGATTTATAGTTCATAATTGGGGATATTGAAGTCTTAATCTTTATCTATCGGAAATTATTCATTCAAGTATTAGTTTATTTATTCGTTTATTTTAGGAAAATATCTTTTCGTGTTTAATTTTGTGTTAATAATTCTGAAAATCATAATTTATTATTGTTCGAATATAATTGAATTGATATAGTATTAGTAGTTGGGATTTATTAATTAGAATTCTCTGTGGGAACGATACTCAACTTATCACTTTATTACTTGTTGACCACGTATACTTGCGTGTGTGCGTAATTAGATTTTACTCAACAGGCATTCATGAGCAAAATGATCCTTAGCTCTGCACGTGAAGCACACGTTCTTCTTAGCTTGAGTGCAATTTGGGGCGATGTGACCCTCCTGGCCACAATTGAAGCATACTCATTTCCCCATCAAGCACGCACCCTTATGAAACTTCTCGCATGTAGCACATGCTTCAAACTTCTTATTTTGCTGGTTACCCTGCTGGTTTCCAGCACCCATGTTTCCATTCCACTTCCTCTTTAAGTTGTTGTTGTTGTTGTTGTTTCCACCACTACCTCCTCCATTCTTGATTTCCACCTCATTCATCTTCTTATTCTTCTTCTTCTTCTTCTTCTTCTTCTTTCTTCTTCTTCTTCTGTTCTTGATTGAACTTTGTCACTGCATCACCTCCACCTTCAGGGAGTATTGCTTTCTCCATCACTGCTGCAAAAGTCTTCAACTGGAACAGGGAAACCCTACTGTACAACCAGGGCTTCAGTCCTTGTTCAAACCTCTTCGCCTTGCGTTCGTTCGTGCTGACTTGATAAGGTGCGAACCTCACCAACTCGTTGAATTTAGCGGTGTTGGGTAAAATCTATATACGCACAACACGCAAGTATACGTGGTCAACAAGTAATAAAGTGATGAATAGAGTATCGTTCCCACAGAGACTTATTAGCAAAAATCTTAACTTCACAATTATCAATTTCCTATTAATCCTAATTTTATTAAACAAATCAAATTCAATGATTAAAAATAACTGTTCTAAATTAAAAAGTAATTAAACTATCACAAACCAATCATAAATATCAAAATCTGGAATTTCAAACAATTAATGGAGAATTAGACTTATGATTTCACCCTAAGCTTCACTCTGATTTTAACACTTTTATTCCAATTCAAGTCACTATTCCCGTTTATTAATCAAGAACACGAACGTAGTATTAACCACCTCTCGATGCACTAATACCATATTAACGTCAATCCACAATTAAGATAGAAATTCGTTAAACACCTTAAGCAACTAATTCACTATATCTCTATGTGAATTACAATTGAAGAAGGTTGAAGAGTAAATTCTCTATTGATTACATGCGATGTCAAGCATATCTCTACCTTAACATACATCAAGTTTAAGCTATTAACAAAGTCCTGAACACATGCTATATCAACTAGGTCTAGATTTGAATATCCTCTCTCGATTCCATCCAACTCCACAAAGAATTGTTGATCAGGCAATTCATAGATTCAAGCACAAATCAATATAGATAAACTGGAAGATAGCTTATTAAATTGGAAATCAAAGTTTACAAAACCATAGATTCACTCAAAGATCCATCATAAGCCTAAAAAGTGAATTAGTTCATAATAAACGAAATAAGCACTGAATAAATCATGGAAATCATCTTTTCAATTACAAATAATAAACTAAGATGAAGAATATTGAAAAACACCCCTCACGTAGCCTAGAATCGCAATCGTCTCGAAAATTTCCTTGAAATACTCCTCCAATGGTTGCTAGAAAAACTGAGATTAATCTTCATAATTTGCGTTGTGTGTCCCCAAATCTCAGAGTTTTATGTCCATTTATATATTATGACATGTATTTTGACTATAATTCCATGCATATACAAGTCCCAAGTCATTGACATCTCTAAAACTCCACACTTGTAGCACTAGAAACCAACTAGGAGTCTTCAATTTCCGAGTACCCAGCCCCAGCTGGATATTTAGCTTTGTAAAACTCAGCCTCGGCTGGATACCCTTCTACTATTTCTGTCCCAGACACCCAGCCCCGGCTGGATAATAAATCATAAAAGGCCCAGCCCCGACTGGGCACCAAGCTGTCAACCAATTTTGCTGCTAGAACCTCCTATGCTAAAACTGCCATAACTTTCAAACCGGGAGGAATTACGGGGCCCGTGAACTATCAAATCGAAGATATCGACGAGATCTATAACTTTCATCCTTTGAGATTTCAAAAATAACAATGTATGACTATCGAAATTTCATCAGAAGTAGCTGCTACTGTGTAACGACAACCGAAACAACTCAAAACTTTGTATTTGTTGCTAAAAACCATATTCTCGCATCCGAGCTTCCAATTAAAATGATGTAAGATGTTCCGGGATGCCAATAAAGAGTTTATTAACATAATCCAAGTTCCACGCCACAAACAAGAAATGCACATAAAATAAACATGAAAACCCGAACTTTAACCGGAATTGTTTTTCCTTGCAAATTTTATACCAATAGTCGCTCATGCCGCTTCCAAGCATATAATCTACAAAATGGAAACAAAATGCATGAAAAGTAACTAAGAAACACGAGATTAATAAATAATTTAAGTAATAGATGCCGGATAAGTAGGTATAAAACCGACTTATCAAGCGGCATACTCAAATACCGTCATCGTTCTCTGCTTCAGTTCCAGAAACTGCACTTCCAGCTGACCCTTCGAACTCTCTGGAAAATAGGTCTCGAAGAATATCTCCTTAAACCTATCTCAGGTCATCATCCCTGGTCCTTCTCGAGTTTTATTGGCCTGCCACCAATAATTAGCCTTTGCTTTCAACATGAATGTTGCGAAAGCAGTCTTCTGATCATCCCCTACCCTAGCAACATCGAACACCTTTTCTATCTCCATAATCCAAGTCTGTGCCTCGACTAAATTCACTGACCCACGAAATTCAGGTGGTCCAACCGCCTTGAATTCCTTAAACGTTGTTCCTTGGTTCTGTTGTTGATTCTTCAATGCTCCTGTCAGTAATGTCACTAATTATTGAATGGGGTTAGCATCAATATTGTCATTATTGTTGGTTCCTTAGGTGGTTCTCTATCGTGGTGGTTGACGTCTGGGAGGCATTTTCTGTTTAAAAATACACTCATTAGGTTCTTATTCAACTCTTTTAAGTAATTTCTACTTAACTTGCCTCCACAAAAGGAATAACCACATAATCACGTAAAACTTTGAATAAAATAACAACTTTTATTTATTCATAACCTCTTTGAAAACATAAAACAATAGCATCACTGCTATTTACATTACTTTCCTGAACTGCAAAAGTTTCTGGACAACATCATCATCATATCCCATATGTTACATAACACTCGGGATTTACAATTTTTTTTTATCATTTATTAATTGCATAACAACTACGATGTTCTACTAAGATACTGCTTAGCCTTACTACGCTCTTCCTCCATGATCCGGAATAATGTTCTGCGATCTAACATGTACGATGTCATCATCTTGAACTGAATCGGATAACTCATGACCCGATCTTGAGCTCGATTAACTACGGTGTTGAATACTCTATTCATCTCTTCCATCTCCATTCTCTTTGCATGTGAGTCTTTCACTGCTATCCGGCTCGCTGAAACATTTCCTCATATGCGTCCTCGGTTCTTGCCCTCTTCCTAGCTTCTTCCCTTAGCTTATTCTTCAATTCAGCGACCTCCTCGATCAGTTGTTCTTTCTTTCCTTCAGTCTGTTCTAGCTTCTCCTCGACATTAGTCAGTCGTTCCTCATGATCCTCGATCTCATTGTAATTAAAATATTCATATCTAACTACCCAATCATAATATAATTGAATAATAAAACATGCCCATTCAAGATTACTTTAATAAAAACATTATCTCCCAGGTTCTCTAACTTTTAATACAATCATTCAAGTGCAGAAATAAAATTATTACATCACATCATTAATAAAAGTCTATCATTATAATGATAAAACAAAATTACAAGTCTTCATCACTTGTACATTTTTCCTTTTCCTTTGCTAGTTGTAGGTTTATCTACCTTCTCAACCATAGCTGCAATAAATGTATAAATATGCAAGAGTGAGCAAACGAAGCTCACTTGAGATAAGAATAAATATCTTTACATCATTTTTCAAATAATAGGCTCAATAGAACTGAATGATATGTTCTATTATCATTTCAACATTTGCCAATTCATAGGCTCAATATAACTGAATGATTTGTTCTATTAACATTCTTAAATATACTACTGAGGGTCAAATGATCATGAACCATGTCCACAGTTATAAGTAATCTTTCAACTTTAACTTTAACAGTCATATGACTATAAGGACTCCACGTACTTAGGGGGATCAATCTTTCATATAATGTATTGTGCACAACTATTTCAACGCTAAGCGTAAACCCCTAAACATGGGGTTATTCATCTCAGTATTTAGAGTACAAGTCCGCACCAAAGAAATTTTGGTTTGGATAAGCTTTCAAGGGTAATTGAAGTTTAATGATCATCAACTAGGGAACTAGTTGAATCAACAATGCTTGATAACACAATAGTTGTTTAATAACAACGTGACTTAGAACAATTGAGAATCATAGGTGAACTGACTATATTCTAGACTTATGCTTGAAATAACTAGAGAGCATAAGTATTGATCAAAATAAAGAAATGGTAAACCTTGGCTTGAAAAATAATAAGCTAGGTCTATAATCTTGTCAAATTAGAATTTTAGTTATTGGCATGCATTAGTTGATAGCAAGCTGGAAACAATGCTTACTCCACATGGTAATAAGATATACAAAGTGATTGAACCATTCGACACAAGGAATTAAGGTTCAAGAAACATTTATTATAAAATAATAAACTAAATAAACTTGTTTAACTATGAACAAGTTAGAGTAAGTCAAAATGATTAGAATTCCAATAATTCAGAATTTAAAACATGCTCAATGTAATAAATGAGATTTTTGAAACTTGCATCATCATAAATAACTAGATACAAGAGACTTGCTCAATCAAAAGAATAAAGTTACACAATGTAATAATAGAACTAACTCAACGAAAGTGTAGAGTTAGAAAACTTGCCTCGAGCGTAAGCTAAAATATTAATCTCACGTTTACCTATACACAGTATTAAAACCATAACATCCATTAGACATACTAATATTCATAATATGTTCATTACCATTCACATTTCAGAAACTCTAAGTGTTTTACTTCGCAACACTTGTCTAACTTTCATTATGTATACTAAATCACCACATAACACGTTCTTGATTTACTAATCATTTTTAGAATTTTGAACTTACTAACTACAACTCACTATGTTATGTTAACCTTAACATTACACATTTAACATGGTAACACAATTTCATACCATGTTATGACACTTTCCCAAATCTGCAGAAATAGCAGAAGTTAGAATCTCAAACCAGGGTATAGCGCAGCTGCGCCATACAAAGGCTTGGGACCGGCGCAGCTGCACCGTTTTTTGCTTTGGTAACCAGGCGCAGCTGCGCCGGTGTTCAGACAGACGCAGACACGACATGAACAGTAGCCGACTTTAGCCCAACAAGCACAAATTTCACCCAATAGACAGTAAAATTAAAACGTAAAATAAATATACAATTATCATAAACATGATTGTTCACATTTACAACCAATTAGAACAATTTAACACTAACTAAAACTATTTTAATTTCTCAAAACTCATGTTTTTCACATAAAACTCCAATTTTTGATATTCATCCCAAAAATCATCACTGTGAATTCATTATTTGTCCAAATCATCTCATTCCAGTTACGTTATGTTCTTATCTTAATGAACTAACACATACAAGCTTCAATTTATAGTTTCACATACTAATTGGCCACTAAAATTATTACTTACATAGCCACACATGAAAACATATATACACTGACATTATTTCTATTACTGTCAAACTAATTTAGCATACAACTGTTGTTTAAACATAATCTCTAATCACTATATACTCATATAATCACAAGTACCCAATTATCTAACAATAATTTGAAGAGATGAAATTTACAGAACATGAAATTTTTGCCGTGAAACACATATACATGTACATACTCATATGTTTTTACTGTAAAAATCAATTTCCTTCAAAATTCATATAATCACATACACGTTTCATCATACAATCATCTATATGTATATATATATATATATATATATATATATATATATATATATATATATATATATATATATATATATGCTATTACAACTTCATAATTTCATGCTCAACTATTAAATATGAATTTCAGAACTTATACCATAAAACATAGTGAATTTCAAGAACAACGAGACTAAGGAAATATACTATAAAACATATATGTGAAGATTATAGAACATACCTTCTAATTGCTCAGAAATCCTTGCTAAACACAGAAATTATTGTGAAAATCCTAGGTTTCTCTCAAATTCTCTCTCAAGTCTCTGTATGTTCTTGGCAACTGGCCAAAACTCAACACTCAACTGAAAACTTTAAGCGTAAAACAAATATAAAACTGATATGGCCTTAATTCACCTATTAAGTATATCACTTAATACATATAACGTATATATTATAATTATATTATACTTTTTATTTTATATATTTTATTTATTTTTAAAAATCTAGAAATTCCAAAAGCCATAAGGCTTGTTTGGCAAAAACCCTTTAAATATTAAAGAATTAATATATTAAGCCTTGTTTGGTAAAAACTAAATTAAACCCTTTTTAATTTATTTTAATAACTCCTTATAATATAATTATTTGTCAAACTTTATTTACTCAAACTTTCATATTTTAATTTAATTACCTCAAATCACGATTAATTAAATAAATCCTTCAATCACATAACGCAATACAAATAATTAATCATTTAAATTGAAATATCAATATTATAATAATTTCCTTAATTCATCAATTATTTATTTAACAAACAAATAATTAACCAAATAAAATTAAATCCATTAAACAAATATTTATTCAACGGAAAAATACATCCATTAAATATTTAGATAAATCAATAAATATTTAATATTACATTTAAAATTCTGGAATGTTACAAATGTAATGGGTTAGTGTTGGATATGAAAATTCAAATAAATAATATGTGAATATAATTATAAGTTAAAGTGTTTATTAAAATAAATTCAAAAGGATTTAAATTAGTTTTTGCCAAACAAGGTTTAAGTATTTTAATTCTTTAAAAATTTAAATGGTTTGCCAAACAAGCCTTATGGCTTTTGATATTTCTGATTTTTGAAATTTAAATTTAATAATATAAATAAAATAAATTAGAATAATAAATATAATGTATACGTTATTTTGATAACTGATGATGGCTATTAAGGCCATATCAGTTTTGTGTTTTGATATTACGAATGCTAGTTATCAGTTTGTTTTAGTTTTACACATACTAGTTGCTGGGTTTTGAGAGAGTTTAGAGAGCTTGTTAGAAGTTAGCAGAGAAAATTGAGAGAGTTACGAGTTTTCACAGCAAATTCAAGTGATTAGCAGCGATTGTATTTGTAATTGAAGGTATGATTTACAACTTTGATATTATAAGCGTATATATGAATATTACGACAATAATTTTCATACTCTGTGAATTTTTTGTCAGTATGTATATGTTTTCATATGTAACTATGTAAGTATCAATTTAATGGCCAATTTGTATGTGAAAGTATAAATTGAAGCTTGTAGATGTTAGTTCATTGAGATACGAACATAATGTTATTTGAATGAAATGATTTGATCATGTAATGAATTTACAGTGATAATTTTTGGGATGAATATCAAAAATGGAGTTTTATATGAAAAACATGAAAATTGAGAAATTAAAATAGTTTTAGTTACTGTTAAATTATGCTAAGTGGTTGAATAAGTTAGCAATCTTGTCTATGATAGTTGTATATTTATTTTACGTGTTATTATCACTGTTTGATGGGTGAAATTCGTGTTAGTTGGCTTAAGAAAAGTGCCGAAGCTCTGTTCTGCAAAACTGAGTTCTGTCCGTCGCGCGGCCGTGCGGGCGCGCCGTATCCCAGTATAAAACTGACGCGACCGCGCCAGTGCCCATTTTCAGACACTGAAGTTTGCTTGTTCTACAGACTTTGGTCGTTCTTTGTAGCTTAGCATAAGGTCATGGTGATGTAAGAATCATGTAACAACAAGGTTAAATAGAGTCTTGTGATGTGGATTATGAATTCAAAATTGTAAAAATGGTTAGCAAATTGAGAACGTATTATGTGATAATTATGTATACAAAATGAATGTTAGGCAAGTGTTGCGAAGTAAGCACTTGGAATTTCTGAAAATGTAAATGGTAAAGAAAGACTTGTGCTTAAATGGTAAGTTTAGCTAGAAATGTACATGTTTTGGTATGTTAGCATATCTAATAGATACTGTGGTTCTAAACCAATGTGTAGGTGAACGTGAGTTTAATATTGTAGCTTACGCTTGAGGTAAGTTTCTAAACCCTATCTTTTTACTTTGAGAAAGTTTCTTACTCTACACTTTCGTTGAGTTAGTCCTATTACAATATTGTGTAACTTTATTCTTTTGATTGAGCAAGCTTATTATCTTAACTGTTATTGAATAAGTCAGTTGTTCTTAAAATTCATTCGAGCAAACTTTAACTCTAATGTTTTTTGAAATTCTCATTTGATTGATTCATTCTAACTTGTTTATAGTTAAGAAAGTTTCATAAGTTCTATTATTGTATAATGAACGCGGATTTTGAACTCTCGTTTCTATTATTGAACTATTTTAATTCTTTACATGAGTTAATACCATGTTAGGCAAGTTTTTAGTTTCCATCTTGCTATCAATTAATGTACGTTCTAAACCTTAGCGTATTTATTGTTTAAGCAAAGGTTTACCATTTATTTATTTTGTTGCATACTTATACTCTATTGTCATTTCAAGCATGAGTTTAATATGTATAATCAGTGCATTTATGATTCTCAATTGTTCTATGTCATGTTGTTATCAAAACATCTGTTGTGATTATTAACCACTATTGATTCAACTAGTCCTCTAGTTGATGTTCGTTAAACTTCAAATTACCCTTGAAAGTTTATCTAAACCAAACTTTCTCTTGGTGCGGACTTGTACTCTAAATACTGAGATAACAACCCTATCATTATTAGGGGATAATTTACGCTTAGCGTTAAAATGTTTATGCACAATACATTGTACGAAAGGCTGATCCCCCTAAGTACGAGGAGTCCTTATAGTCTAATAACTGTTAAAGTTGGAGTTGAAATATTACTCGCAACTGTGGACATAGTTCATGGTCTTATGACCATCAGTTAGATATATTCCATATTTTGGATTCCAGTTTCTGATTATCATCATTCAAAGTACTATTCAGTTTTATTGAGCCTATGGTTGGCAGTTATTATTATTATTCTCCTGTTGATTCATTGTTATACCCAGTGGGTAATTATTTGCTCACTCTTGCATATTTATATACTCGTTGCAGCTAAAGTTGAGAAGGTAGATGAGCCTTCAACTAGCAAAGGAAATGTAAAAATGCACAAGTGATGTTGATTTGTACTTTTATTTATTATGATGATCTTAGTCTTTTTAATAATGATGTAATGTAATAAATTTTATTTTCGCACTTGAATGATGTTTAAAGGTTAGATAACCTGGAATTATTTTGAATTTATTAATGTAACCCTATTTAAGGGAAGGATTTATGATTTAAATAGTACTTATTTGGGTAGATAGTATGAATGTATGGATAGTGAGCACCAAATCTTGTGGGAATGAAATACCTAGATTTGGGGGTGTCACAGGTTGGTATCAAAGCTTTAGGTTATGAACCTTAGGTGGGGAAAAGCCTTAGGAAGTAACCTTTGAAACGATAGTGATGATAAACTCTTATCGAGTTTTAAGGAAGAAGTAATAAAATACTTATGTGCTTATGTGATTACAACTTATGTGCTCGTGAGTGTCCAATAGTAATGATTAGAAATTAAAACTTAAACTTTGGTTGGCAGGATGACTATTATAGGAAGATCCAGTCAGGCTAGAGAGGAGGAGCCTCGAGATATTCAGGTAGTTTGGGAACAACTACTGCCACTGGAAACAGTTCCATCAGGTCACAGTAGTTGAGCAGGAGAGGGTACCTGATGAGGATGCTGAGATAGAAACGGACGAGGAGGATCCCGTGGAGCTGCCATAGTCGGGGGATGAGGAGGACGATGAGGAAGAGCTTCCACTTAATTCGATAGCTGCCCGTATGCATGACGAGGTGTATGACTGCAATGTAGAACTTCAAGACACCGTCGAGGAGTTATAAGAGATAGTAGCTGAACAACAGATCTCGATGGCACAGAAAGACGATGAGATCCAAGATCGAGAAGAACGACTGATCAACATTGAAGAAAAGCTGGTCCATACTGAAGGAGAGAACGAGCGACTGATAGCAGAGATTACAGAGTCGAAGGACTAAGTTGAAAGAAGAATCTACCAAAAGGGTGTGACGCCCCCAAATTCGGGTATCTTCCAACCCGACAGATAGTGCTACACGGTGCTACAGTTCACATAAACATTCAATTGAAATGCCTCAAAAGAACGGATATGTCTTATATATATATATATATATATATCAAAAGAATATTTACATTCCCCAGGTTCTTTACAACTGATACATTGTATTTGTCATAAATATCAATATTATTTCGTACAAAACCTATACTATTACAAAAGTAATCTACGGGTTCGCCTTTGCCTTCCCTTTATCCTTGTCGGATCCATCTGTCCGTTCTATCTTAGCTGCATTCATATAGTTCAAGCAAGAATGAGCCTAACTAGCTCAGTAAGTACAACAATTCTAGGAAAATAGCATGCTTGAAACATAGGAATCGTATATCTTCAATAACTGAACAATAGTTACGAAGTACTATCGATAATTCAAAATAGCACTTCTTTTCAGTTTAAAACTTTTTACAACAACAACATTCAGTAAAACATCAATTCCGGTTCAAGAACGTAAGCATTTCATAAGTACTTTGAAAAGGACATCCCGACACGAAGTCCGTAAGTTCGGTATAGCTTACGTGCACGTCTAGGTGATCAACCTATAGTACTCTATGTTGATCAACACTACATTCATTAAATGTGTATACGTTTAAGTTGTGGCAACCTCACGTGCTTGTCGTTTGACGACAAAACCATTTGAGCATACACAGTCTACTTTTGAAAACTACAACAATATTAGTTTGGTAAATCCTTATCAACACTTGATAAAATAACATAGCATACGTTTAGCCGAAAGGATTGGCTTTGACATTCCTCAAATACTAACTCATACTGAAGAATACATGAATCACAAAGACTTTTCCAGATCGAACTGGAACAAGGGTTAGAGTACTTGCCTTTAGCATCTGCTACAATTTATAACACGTGCAGTTTACAGTCTTTAAGGTCTCTACATTAGATGATAGCATAACATAGAACATTAGGTCATGAATGATCACACATGGTTCCTAAATAATCTTACCCCACTTCTCAACCTAAATACGTATTAGATATATTATTATCAGTTCTGGCTTTCCGTAAGATCATTCTTTCATTCATTTGCAATTGATTTAACTAAACCCTAAGTGTTCATACTTAAGGCTTAATAATGCCTTAACAATGTTTCATTATAATCCTTATCCAATTGTTTATCAATTACTAACCATGTTCTATATGTAAACATTCATTATTGTCTTGGTCTTGAGGCTGGCGCTGCGACGCCGGCTTTTACACTTGGTGTCGCGCTGCGACATCACCTATTATTGCCTAGAACCCGAACTCGGTGCTGCAGCGCGAGTCTCAGTGTTAATGGTCGCGCTGTGGCGCCACTCTCCAGAAGGTTATGGCTTTGCTCAGCCAAGCTTAGCATTGCGGCGTGGGCTAAATGGCCTTGGGCTGGCGCTGCGGCTCCAGCCCTGTGCACCAGAAAATTTCCACAAATTTTTTATTTTTTGAGATTCCCGGACTCGTAACTTCTTCGTTATAAGTCAGAATTGGTTCGTTCAAGAGCCTACGGGTCACAAATCACGTACTCTATGTGTTCATGTAAGAATTTTATCTATTTTACTTCGTTTACAAAAATTTCACCTATTAGTCCATTTTTAACGAAAACGATAATCATTCGTGAACGTTCAACGCTCGTTTCTTCGTTCTAAGTCGGAATCCGGTCATTTTCGAGTTCGTAACTCTATAATGCCAAATATGACTTGTCTACATAAAAAACCAACGTTTCCAACATCAAACACAAAATACAACTTCCATTCCGAGAATTTCATGAATTCAACGATTATCGTCCAATTGTGTGAATTTCGGCGAAACCTTATTACTCATCATTCTAGGTGAATTTCAATCAACATGTAAACATTAAAGTTACTTATTACACCAACTTATTATTAAGTTAGGTTTTGACTTATTTTTATAAGTCAATGACTTATTTCATTTATTAACTATCATTCTCATGTTTATGAAAACAAAGGCAATTCTTCATAAGTTTATTAACTTATTTAAGTTCAAGTTGCTTTTTCAACTTATTCGGCTTAAGTCCATTGCTTATCAACTTCTCCTATGTTCTTAGCATCTAAGTTCATTAGAATACACTTCTCTTATCCTCCTAATATGATAGAGATAAAGAAGACAAGATCATTTACCTTTGATGAACTAGTACTTTTTCTTTGAAAATCTAGCAAAGGTTGAGATGACTTATAAGTGCTTAATGGCTCTAACAATTAAGTTGTTTATCTTGAGAGGAGTTGGATGAAATTTGAACAACCAATTTATGAAATGAAGCTTGGTGTTTATAGGCAACTCAAAGTGAGGGCACTATGGACATTTAGGCCATCCACCTCCTTAGTTAACCTCCTCAACTTCCACCTCCTTACTATTCATAACCTAGCAACCAAGTAACTTGCTAGCCACAACACTTGCTCATCATATAATTTGTTTACCCATCAAGTCTACCCACTTACACTTGGATTGCTCCATGGATCATGTCCAACTCATTGGGCTTGGTAATTAATCTAGCTAATTCCTTATTGGGCTTATGCTACAATAATTTGGACTCATGACATATCAAACACTTGGGCTTGAGTATCACTTACTAATTGGACTTCTACCATTAAGCTAATAATCCTACAAGTCCATTACCTTTAATTAAACAACTTAACATAAATACCTCATATATAATGCTCGTAGGCTAGCTCGTATACTATTCGTAATATACGTTATTTCATTCTCCAACAATAGTAAAATACGTTGTATTATACTCACATTCATTACCTCGTATAATGCATACGCATCATACGATTACAACTTTCTTTCCTTAACGCTTAATAAACCTAACGTTCCCAAATTAAGTCCGCATGCAAATTATTGCAGTTTTCCATACTAAGATTATTATTACATAATCCATCTCGTCTCGATATTCTAACATTACGTATTTCTCAGAAGTTCAAAAATAATTCCCGAGCGATAATCGGTGAATAGTGTTTTTTATAAACTTTCTCGGAAAACATATATTTTCGTCTTGAAAATTCAAACACTTTAATTCATTCACGTGGTTCAAATACTATGATCTTCCGACGTTTCTAGGTTATAGAATGACATACATCTTATCAACACATATAATAACAAGTAATATTATTTTATTCATTATTTAATTCTTTCAAATATTTTTACAAAGGATCCAAATTTCTCGGTCGTTACATTCTTCCCCCCTTATAAAAATTCTGTCCCTAGAATCTCGCCCTATCTTACTCAAACAAAAGAGGATAATTCTTTCTCATCTTTTCTTCAAGTTCCCACGTTGCTTCCTCCACATCGTGATTCTTCCATAACACCTTTACTGACGGTATTACCTTGTTTCGCAGAACATGCTCTTTTCTATCGATGATTTGAATCAACATCTCTTCATAAGTTAAATCTTTCTCGATTTGAATAGGCTTAAATTCTATCACGTGCTTGTAATCTGGTTTGTAAGGACGTAGCACTGAAACGTGAAATACATTATGTATTCGCTCTAGGTCTGGAGGTAACGTTACCCTATAAGCTACCTCACCTACCCGTTCTAATACCTCGAAAGGTTCTATGAACCTTAGGCTTAGTTTTCCCTTCTTTCAAAAGCGTATCTTTCCTTTCCAGGAGATACCTTTAGAAATACGTACGAGCCTACCTCAAACTCTCTATTCTCTCGATATAAGTCCGCATATTTCTTCTGTCTGTCTTGAGCTGCGACGAGACGTATACGTATCAACTTCACCATTTCCGCTGTTTGCTGCACCAAGTTTTGGTCCTAGCATTCGACGTTCTCCTACTTCATCCCAATACAACGGCGTTCTGCATTTCCTTCCATACAAAACTTCATACTGTGGCATACCTATACTTGCATGATAACTGTTGTTATACGCAAATTCTACTAATGGTAGATGATCATCCCAACTACCCTTGAAATCCATGACGCAAGATCTCAACATATCTTCTAACGTCTGAATTTTCCTCTCGTTCTGTCCATCGGTTTGTGGATGATATGTCGTATTCAACTTCAACTACATCCCCAACTGTTCTTGAAGAATTCTCTAAAAGTTTGACGTGAATCGTGGATCATGATCTGACACTATCGAAACAGGTGCTCCATGTCTGGAAATAATTTCCTTAACATAGAGTGCATTTAACTAATCTAAGTTATACTTAATTCGAATTGGCAAAAAGTGAACTGACTTCGTCAAATGGTCCACTATTACCCAAATTGCATCATATTCCTTCTGAGTCATTGGAAGTCCCACCACAAAGTCCATCGTGATATGCTCCCACTTCCACTCTGAAATCTCCAATGACTGTAACAAGCCTCTCGGTCGTTGATGTTCGACTTTAACTCTTTGACAAGTCAAGCACCTACTCACATACTCGACTATTTCTCTCTTCATGTTCGGCCACCAAAAACTTTGCCGAAGGTCTTGATACATCTTAGTGCTACCAGGATGAATCGAGTACCTCGAACTATGAGCCTCTTGTAAAATTTGCTCCTTTAATTCTGTCTCATTCGGAACCCAAATTCTTCCCTCAAATCTTAAAAATCCATCAATATCAAGACTAAACCTAATATCTTTTTCAGTGGTCAACTGCTTCTTTATCTGGTCACACTCATCAGTTTTGAGCTGTACCTCCTTAACTATCTCTACGATGGTAGACTGAATCTCCATCACAAAAAGTCTCTGCTCCGCCTCACTTCGCAACTTTACCTCCAACTCCATTCTAGTCATCTCTGTTATTAAACTCAGTTTGAGATGTTAACATAGACAACTTCTCCCGACCCTTTTTACTTAAGGCGTCGGCCACTACATTGGCTTTTCTAGGGTGATACAAGATTTCACAATCGTAATCCTTTATCAACTCCAACCACCTCCTCTGTCTCATATTCAACTCCTTCTATGTGAAGATATATTTTAGACTCTTATGGTCTGTGTATATCTCACACTTTTCCCTATAAAGATAATGTCGCCATATCTTTAAGGCAAACACCACCGCTGCCAGTTCCAGATCATGAGTAGGGTAAAATTTTTCATAATCCTTCAACTGCCTAGATGCATACGCAATGACCTTGCCATGATGCATGAGCACACAACCCAGTCCTTTATGCGAAGCATCGCTATACACTACGAAATTTCATATGTCATCGGGTAATGACAAAATAGGCGCTTCACTCAACTTCTTCTTCAGTTCTTGAAAACTATCTTCGCATTTCTCAGTCCATACATACTTCACCGTTTTTCTCATCAAGTTAGTCAGCGGAGTAGCTATCTTCGAAAAGTCTTGAATGACCCTCCGATAGTAACCCGCTAACCCTAAGAAACTCCGCACCTCAGTCGGCATTTTTGGTTGTTCCCAATTCATCACGGCTTCCACCTTCGCTAGATCTACTGAAATCCCCTCATAGTCAATAACATGACCTAAAAACTGTACCCTCTCTAACCAAAATTCATACTTTGTGAACTTCGCATATAACTTCTCCTTTCTTAATGTCTCCAACATTATTCTTAGGTGTTCAGCATGATCTTCTGGCATCTTAGAATAGACTAGAATATCATCAATAAACACCACAACGAACTTGTCCAAATATTGCTTGAACACTTTGTTCATCATGTCCATAAAGACAGCAGGTGCATTAGTCAACCCAAATGACATCACTAGAAACTCATAATGACCATACCAAGTCATGAATGCTGTCTTTGGCACATCTTCATTCCTAACCTTCAGCTGATGATACCCCGTCCTTAAATTTATTTTGGAAAAACATTTTGCCCCCTTCAACTGATCAAACAGATCATCGATCCTGGGCAACGGATACTTATTCTTTATCGTTAACTTGTTCAACTCTCGGTAGTCGATACAAAGTCTCAACGATCCGTCCTTCTTCTTGATAAACAACATCGTTGCTCCCCCACGGTGAAACACTCGGTTGAATGTACTTCCTGTCCAACAATTCTTATAGTTGTACCATCAACTCCTTCATCTCCACTGGCGCCATACGATACGGTGCCTTGGAAACTGGTGCCGCTCCTGGCACAATATCTATTATGAACTCGGTCTCCCTATCCGGCGGAAGACCCGATAACTCACTTAGAAATACATCCATGAACTCACTCACTATAGGTATTTGTTTCATAGTCGCTCCCACTCTCTAGGTGTCAACCACATGACACAAATAACCTACACACCCCTTCCTCAATAATTTCCTAGTTTGTGTCATGGTAAGACAACACGAACGTCCCGGCGATTTATTCCCGTAATATATTACATGAGATTGGTTTAATGTTTTAATATTTATGCATTTCTTTTGACAATCTATAATTGCCCCATGATTTATCAACCAGTCCATTCCGAGAATTACATCGAATTCTCCTAACTTTATCAGTATCAGATCTACCGATAATTTACAACCTCAAATGTCTACGCAACAACTTCTATAAATATCTTCAACAGGAATTATCTCTTTGTTTGCTACCTTAATGTTCAAAGGTATAGGCAACTTTTCGAGAAGTAATCCTAGTCGTCTAGTAAAATCACATGCGATAAATGAACAAGTAGCACCCGAGTCAAACAACACGTATGCATTTAAGTCGTTGATCGGAATAATACCAGCAACTACATCCCCCGAAGCCATCGCGTATTGGACGGTCATATTAAAGGTACGTGCCATTGGCCTACCCGGCTGTGCTGGACCCCCAATAGTTAACTTACCACTATTGGTGCCCTTATTCCCATCTGTCCCCTTCTTTGGGCAGTTCTTTCCCATGTGGTCCGTAGACCCATATACAAAACACCCATGATTCTTCTTTAGGCTTGGATAGTTTGGCACAATATGCCCCTCCTGTCTGTAATTATAACACACAGCCTTTCCTTTGAGACAGACTCCTAGGTTAGTCTTCCCATAGGTTTTACAGGCCTCCATCTTCCTCTTAGGGTCTCCTTGTTTCATTCCAGTATTCCCCGAGCTAACTACCTTCCTTTTATACCCTTCGCCACTTCCACTTGCACCTTCAACTTTCACTCATCCATCCACCTTCCCCTTGCTTTTCTTGTCCTTATGGTATTGGCTCAACGCCTCGCTACCACCTTCTGCAATTATTGCCTGCTCTAAAACAACTCCAAAGGAAGTACTTTGGAACACAGAGATACGATTATAGAGCCAGGGTTTCAAGCCCTGCTCGAACCGTCGAGCTTTCCTCACCTCGGTATCCACTTTATGTGGAGCGAACCTTGTCAGTTCATTAAACTTGGTGGCATACTGGGGAACCGTCATGTCCCCTTGTTTCAAATCTAAAAACTGCATATCCATCCTTCCCTACATACTCGTGGGAAAGTAGTTCTTGTAAAATATTTCCTTGAACCTCTCCCACGTTATAACATCTATTCCGGTCCTCTCCTGATTGGCCTCCCACCAAAAGTTGGCCTCTCCCTTCATCATGTAGGTTGCAAAGGCAACCTTTTGGGCCTCGTCAACATTTGCTATTATAAATGCCTTCTCAATCTCCCTAACCCACGTTTGGGCTTCGATAGGGTCCGTAGTTCCTTTGAACTCCGGCGGACCCACAATCTTAAAGTCCTTGAATGTAGTAGCTCGTACTATACCAGGGTTTACGGGGATATTAGCCCCAGTTTGATTAAACGCTGCGGTTAAAAGGTTCAAAAATTATTGCATGGGGTTAACCGGACCTCCCTCCGGTTGATTCGTGTTCGCACCTTGGGTACATGGTACTCTTCTTGGCGGCATTTTGCTGTTACAATAAACACATATGTCGTTATTATGCATTTCCTGTCAGTTAGTTATTATTCCATATTAAACAATAACTTAAACATTCATTACTCAACATTTTTTGAAAAAGAAAACTTATATTTATTTATTATAGTATAATACTACATTGGTTACATAACACAGCCCAAGTTGGATACATTACTTTCCCACTATTGCTTTCTAAAAATTGGGTATTACAAAAGACTACCCTTGATTATACAAAAGAGGGCTTTACGTCACTACTATATACACAAATATGTACATACCTAACTACTCTAGCAACTACTCGATCATATCTGTCTTAAGGCATTCTCGAAATCTGCCTTGGCAAGACCGACAATAATATCACGGCTGATAGTATGTCGCGTCTGCCCTGTCTCTACAGGATACCTAGCTACCTGCAACTGGAAATCCTTATGAGAACTCCTATGAATATAGGACATTCTCCCTATCTTCTATTTCTTGGTCTTTAGCTCGCTCCTAAGCTCAAAGACCTCTTGTTTTAGCTCATGGACCTTGTCCTTAGCAAAAACTCTCTCGTCATATTCCTGTTCCCACATGAACTCCACATCCGTCTTGTCCTCTATAACCGCTTGGAGCTCTGCCTTCCGCTCCTTGACCTCGTGACAGTAATGTACATTCCTATCTATCACTGGCATGAACAGTGACATCATCGACTCCCCTGGTGTTATCTCTGCTGCTATAGCTACTGGATTGAAGGATACTACCTCCACTTCTTCTTCCAACATGCCGTCAAATACGTACATGAGGTCTAAGCTTTCGGAGTCTCCAGACTCCACTACAACTATCTCAAAATCTACTGCTATGGGGTTCGGTATGATTTCTATCTTATTTACCGACCCTTCGCTGACTATCTGTACATCCCTATTTTCACTTGACATCTATAACAACACAAAAAGTTGATTAGTAAACGTCAGTATAATAAAACACATAACATATATGATGCATTTTTATAAGGTTAACTTCCATCTTTTATTCTTTGACTTTTCTTAAGGTTATGACTTAAGGTTTTATTTCCCCCCTTAAGTTTTATAACCTAATGCTTTGATACCAACCTGTGACACCCCCAAATCCGGATATCTTCCAACCAGAAAGATGGTGCTACACGGTGCTACAATTAACATAAACATTCAATTGAAATGCCTCAAAAGAACGGATATGTCTTATATATATATTAAAAGAATATTTATATTCCCCAGGTTCTTTACAACCAATACATTGTCTTTGTCATAATATCAATATTATTCCGTACAAAACCTATACTATTACAAAAGTAATCTACGGGTTCGCCTTCGCCTTCGCCTTCCCTTTATCCTTGTCGGATCCATCTGTCCGTTCTGTCTTAGCTGCATTCATATGGTTCAAGCATGAATGAGCCAAACTGGCTCAACAAGTACAACAATTCTAGGAAAATAACATGCTTGAAACATAGGAATCATATATCTTCAATAACTGAACAATAGTTACGAAGTACTATCGATAATTCAAAATAGCACTTCTTTTCATTCAAAACTTTTTATAACAACATTCAATAAAACATCAATTCCGATTCAAGACCATAAGCATTTCATAAGTACTTTGAAAAGGACATCCCGACACGAAGTCCGTAAGTCCGGTATAGCTTACGAGCACGTCTAGGTGATCAGCTTATAGTACTCTATGTTGATCAACACTACATTTATTAAAAGTGTATACGTTTAAGTTGTGGCAACCTCACTTGCTTGTCGTTTGACGACAAAACCATTTGAGCATACACAATCTACTTTTGAAAACCACAACAATATTAGTTTGGTAAATCCTTATCAACACTTGATAAAATAACATAGCATACGTTTAGCTGAAAGGATTGGCTTTGACATTCCTCAAATACTAACTCATGCGAAGAATACATGAATCACAAAGACTTGTTCAGATCGAACTGGAACAAGGGTTAGAGTACTTGCCTTTAGCATCTGCTACAATTTATAACACGTGCTGTGACACCCCCAAATCCGGGTTACCTGACCCCCGAGTTTGGTGTTCACGATCCACAATATAAATAACATTTAACTATCCATAATATATATAGATAGTAACTTTCATAAGTTTTTATCAGAGTTTAATAATACATCACCCAGGTTTTCTAACCTTAACTTTACATACATACCCTTTAGATATACAAAAAGGGTTTACAATACAACAATATAAATAATACTGTTCATAAAACTAATTTATTACGATGCATTTGCCCTTATTCTTCTTCGCAGCACCTTCTGCAACTTCGTCCCTAGCTGAAAAGTTTTATTTAGCAAGGGTGGGCAACTAATTTGCCCCTGCAAGTTAAGTCATACAATAAATGTATAAGAATTCAAAACAACAGACTATCTATTTTGATAGAACGAAATCAAAGTTCGGGGAACTTTGAAATAGCTGAACAAATCGTTATTCAATAACAAGTTTTCTCGTATTCCATACAACATAATAATTTAATAATGAAAGAGTACAACGCTTTCAAAGTTTCTACGATATTCTAATGAATAATCAAGAATCAGTTCTACGAAATAGCAAAGTGGAATGTTTTTCCAGATTTATACTGAGCGATCACACAAGATCTTGAACTTATCTTCTCGGGTATCTATCAAAGATTTACTTTGATATTTACTCAGGCTTCTCGGGTATCTATCAAAGATTTACTTTGATATTTACTCAGGCTTCTCGGGTATCTATCAAAGATTTACTTTGATATATACTCAGGTGTATCAGATAACCATAAAGATTAAATCATACCCCTATGCAAGCACTTAGAGTCGGTTAACTCCTTGTACCCTATATTATGCATAATACTTAAAACGCGCACAAAGATCGAATTCACGACCAATAAAATGTTCCCTTTATATAAAAGGTTGTTCTTCTCAGTCTTAGAATCAAGATTTTGATTTTACAACAAAATAATGGGATTTCAAATTCTATTTACTTCTCGGTCGAGCCGAAATAATTGGCATCAATCTGTCAATAATAATTGAATTTATTTTCTCGAATCTATCAAGTTCTAACAATTGTTCGTCTAGCCAGAATAATTAGCTAAGACATTTCTCAGTATAATTTGACAATAAATAGGAATTATCTGTATTGTCAATTCTAAATTCTACAGATATGAATATCCAACAACAGTTATTCTACAAATATATATTTCTGAATCAAAACATACACTAACTGCGAATAATCAACAATAAATTCCCTGGATGTGGTGTAATTAACAATAATTAACCACTATAATAATTGAATGAATTTAACTCAAGGTTGAGTTAGGAAACTTGCCTCTTCCGCTGATTACAGCTACACAAAATACTTATCTACTTTCGAAAGACCTATAACCAATAATATCGGTCTAACAATTAGCACAATAATTCATATAACACGCAACACTATAATTCACAGTCAAACTTCTCCTAGACGCATTACCACATAGCCACAACAGTGTTTATAACATATATAAACACTTAAAAAGTCAAACTAATTCAGTCTGGTTGGACTTTGGTCCATTCTCGGTATTCTGGTCACCCTATCCGATAATTAACACAGTTATTATCAATTAAACTTGGTCTCTAAGCTTCAATATTAATTTAGATAAGTCGATTATCAATTAATCGTATCATTATTAATATTTAATAATATCAAAATATTAATAACATACTTGTCAAAATAATAAAATAACTTAAAATACTTTTAAATCAACAATATTCTCCTTAAATGATTTTATAATAATTAAAAATCATTTTTAAATCATCAACATTAATATATAAATATTAATGAAGTTATCATCTAAATATTAAAAGTCATTAATTATAACTTAAAATATTTTTAAATCATTTTTCTCATTTTTAAATGATTATTAAATTCAATAAAATCATTTTTAATTCATTTATTTAATATAAAAATTAAATAATTCTAACATCATTAATATTAATTTATTAATGATAATTCTCCAAAAATATTGAAAATTATATTTTATAATTTAAAATATTTTCTAACACTTTATTCTTAATTAAAATGATTTTTAAATTATTAAAATCATTTTTATCATATTTATTTAATTGAATAATCAAATAAATCTAATATCATTAATATTAAATTATTAATGAAAATTCTCTAAAAATATTGAAAATTACATTTTATAACTCAAAATATTTTTAAATACATTTTTTTATTTAAAATGATTTTTCATAATATTAAACCATTTTTCTCTAATTTATTTAATACACTAATTAAATAAATTAAATACCTTTATTATTTAAATAATTATAAATATTAAAGATAAATATTCCAATTGGTCAGAAATTATTTTTCATAATTTAAAATAATTTTTAAAATAATTTTTGGTAATTTTTAGAATTTAATTCTATTTTTAAACATTTTTCGGAATATTAGAAATTAGAAAATAATTAATCCGTCGATTGTAAGCCTTTAGCGACAGAAAGTGTCGATGTTGGTGTTCTTGAGCTCAAGAACACTGATAACCGACAGTATAAGGTGCTCGGTTTGACTGTGTATAATTTTCTGTACATTTACATTCTGAGCTAACTTAGACACGAATCATGTAGTGGAAATGTACAGCTACAATATCCAACTAACATCTTGGTCATAACACAAACCAACAAGTAGATCTGTGCATTCAAAATCATTGTCAGACGGTATCTGGGTTTTCCCAGAAACCCAGACAGTGCGAGTAGGTACTTTCATGCTCAATTTATTCTATGTTCCAGTTATAAAATGGCTCGATTTTTGGTCTAACCATTTAGTACTCATGACCATAAACAACGAGAAGTCAAGATCTCAGTCCATAAACATCAAAATCTCCAGATTCAACTTGATCAAAGTCTGTCAGAAAGAGTGTTCATACCGATTCTGGGTTTCCCAGAAAATTCATCCGTGATCAAATGGTCTACTTTGACCATTAATTACAGTCGATATATTATCTTTTTCTGGAAAATAAAACTATGGATCTATAGTACATACAACAAGCTATAATCAGTATACAATAACATCACCAAACAACAAATAGTCTGACAGATCTGGACGTCGCAAAAACCTGTCAGACAATGATTTAACAGTTCTGGGTTACCCAGATTTACAGCTGGTCAACGTCGGTCAACCGACTTTGACCGTTAATAACTTCTGATCTAGACATCCAATGACCCTGATACCACTTGCAGATTGAAGACCACATGACAGGCTACCAGTATCAACTTTAAAACAACAAATATCATAAACGAGAAAGGATCCGTGGCGACTGACATTACTTGTCAGACCACTAAAAATGCTCAAGAACAGATTTTTTTTGTAAAACTCATTTTTAAGCCATTTGATGCTATAGATCCATTATGGATCAATATAGATCAACTAAAAACAACTTCTAGCATGAATCTAAACACAAAAACACAAAAACTTTCTTAGCATACAAGATCAAAATAAAATAAATAGGTTTATACCTTCTCTTATCAAATCTTGATCTATGATCTCCTTATCTATTTTTTGGTATTCTGATAACTGATTATAGGACTGAATTACTTGAGGAATTCGGAGGTTCTAGAGAGAGAGGGAGTTGGTGAGAGCAAATTGTCCAAATGAGCAATTTTATGAACTTTCTCTCTCTTAGATGTTATATATATTATGATAAGTTGCTAAATCTGATCTTGCTGGCTGGATTTTGCTGGATTAATAAGTCACAAGTCAATGTGTTAGGTCACCTACTAAGGTTATGAGCCATTTTTACAAGTTACAATTTAAAGAAAATAAAAAGGGCATTTTTGTCATTTGATAAATATTTTTAATGCCATTCTTGTCCAATACACAAACCCTTAGGGTTTAGGGTTTGGGCAATCTAGGGTTTAACCCTAAAATCCTAACCCTTAGGTTTTAAAAATCTAACTTCTAGGATTTTCAAAATTAGGGTTTAATTAGAAAAATAAAATTTCTAAATTATAATTAGGGTTTGTAAAATAGAAATTAAAATAACTAAAATATAATTAGGGTTTTCTAATCATATTAAAGTTTAATACACACATTAGGTTTGCAAATTAGGATTTTGGTTTCCTAATTTAGGGTTTAGGATTCCCGAATTCAAAATTAGGGTTCCTTAACGTACAATTAGGGTTTTTAACTGTACAATTTATTTTCTAAATTTAAGATTATGGTTTTAAATCCCTTATTAAGGTTTATTAATTACAAACCTTATCCGATCAATTATTGATCAACATAATCAACATACAGTACAAACACATTCTTAATAATATAATTATTTTAATTGTATTTTCTATCGAAACCCTATCCAAAAAGTAGGGTTAGGGTTTTCTAAAGTTGTTAAGCACAACTCTACTCTATTTTCTTAGTCAAATCACATATTAACTAATTCTCGAGACTTGTCTCACAAATTCTCAGTATAATATTAACAGTCAATGTCAATATTTAAATATAAAAAAAATTATTCGTAAAATTTTGAGTTTTCGAAATCCCGGGTTATCACACGTGCACTTTACGTCTTTAAGGTCTCTACATTAGATGATAGCATAACATAGAACATTAGGTCATGAATGATAACACATGGTTCCTAAAAAATCTTACCCTACTTCTCAACCTAAATACGTATTAGATCTGTTATTATCGGTTCCGGCTTTCCGTAAGATCATTCTTTCATTCTTTTGCAATTGATTTAGCTAAACCCTAAGTGTTCATACTTAAGGCTTAACAATGTCTTAACAATGTTTCATTATAATCCTTATCCAATTACTTATCAATTACTAACCATGTTCTATATCTAAACATTCATTATTGTCTTGGTCTTGAGGCTGGCGCTGCGGCGCCGGCTTTTACACTTGGTGCCGCGCTGCGGCATCACCTATTGTTGCCCAGAACCCAGACTCGGCTCTGCGGCGCGAGTCTCTATGTTAATGGTCACACTGCGGCGCCACTCTCCAGAAGGTTATGGCTTTTCTCGGCCAAGCTTGGCGCTGCGGTGCGGGCTAAATTTCCACAGACTTTTTATTTTGTGAGATTCCCGGACTCGTAACTTCTTCGTTATAAGTCTGAATTGGTTTGTTCAAGAGCCTACGGGTCACAAATTACGTACTCTATGCGTTCATGCAAGAATTTTATCAATTTTACTTCGTTTGCTAAAATTTCACGTATTAGTCAATTTTTAACGAAAACGATAAACGTTCGTGAACGTTGAACGTTCGTTTCTTCGTTCTAAGTCAGAATCCGGTCATTTTCGAGTCTGTGATAACCCGATATTTCAAATATTCAAAATTTTAAGAATAAATTTTTTTGATTAATTTTAATATTAATTATCATTTTTGTGACAAGTATCGGTGATTCGTGTATCGAGAAGGTCAATTTGTGTATTGACTGATAAAATTAGAGTAGAGTTGTGCTTAACAAGCTTTAGAAATCCTAACCCTAATTTCGGGATGGGGATTCAATAGAAAATATAATTAAAATAATTATATGGATGAGAATGTGTATGTACTGTACAGAAATTTTGATCAAATGATTGATCAGATAAGGTTTAAAATTTATAAACCCTAATAAGGGATTAGAAAGCCTAATCTCAGATTTAGAAAATTAATTGTACAGTTGAAAACCCTAATTATATGCCAAGAAACCCTAATTTTGAATCTGGGAATCCTAAAACCCTAATTAGGAAACCTTAATCCTAATTGGGAAGCCTAATGTATGTATTAAACTTTAATATGATTAGAAAACCCTAATTATATTTTAGTTATTTTAATTTCTATTTTATAAACTCTAATTGTAATTTAGAAAATTTATTTTTCTAATTAAAACCCTAATTCGTGGGTTATAAACCCTAATGACCATTTTGACCCTAATTGCTAAATTAGGCAATTTTAATTAGGAATATTAATCCTAATTAGTAAGATTGAATTTTATGATTAGGAAATATTAATATAAATATTGAATCCTAATTATAATTTTGGAATATTAATTTTCTATTTTGAAAACCGAAATTCGAAAATCTTGGAAATTAAATTGCAAACCTAAAGGGTTTAAACCCTAAACCCTAAAGGGTTCAAACCCCAAACCCTGACCCAAACCCTAAACTCTAAGGGTTTGTACAAATTTCATGTTTGCCATTAAATTTATTTTTCAAGTGACCAAAATACCCTTTTACATTTTTTTTAAATGATAACTTGTATAATTGTTAGCCCCTTTAGTTGTTGAACAACTATGTTGACTTTGTGAGACAAAATCTTCAGTCATCAGCCGAATTATATCAGATCTAGCAACAATCAAAGCAATATATATAGATTCACGAGAGAGAAAAGTCACAAAAATTGCCATTTTGCTCCATGCTCTCACCAACTCTCTCTCTCTCCTAAACAACCGAAATTTGCTAAGTATACCAGTCACTTATACAGCCCTAGATCACTCAAAAACAGATTAGAGAGTATAGATCAAAGATTTGAAAGCTAAAAGGTATAAACCCTAAAACCATTTTTATCTTGTATGCTAAGAAAGATTTCGTGTTTATGTGTTTAGACCTTTTCTAGATAATGTTTACTAATGATCTATGTTGATATAACATAGATCCATAGCATCAAAATGCTTTAAAAGTGATGATTTTCAAAACTGCCAAGAAGAGAAAATGTGGTCTGACAAGATAATGTCAGACGCCACAGATTCTTCTTTGTTTTCAATTTTTCTTGTTTTATGTTTTGTATTGGTAGCCTGGTATGTTGACTTTAATCTGGAAGCCGTAGTACAACTATCAGATGCCTAGATCGTGAGTTATAATCGGTCAAAATGCGTTGACCGAGCTTGACCAGCTGAAATCTGGGTAACCCAAAAATTTGAAAACCGAGTCTGACAAGCTTTTGCAACGAGTAGATCTGTCAGCTTGTACGTTTTTTATTGTATTTGTTGTATTCAGATTGTAGCCTGTAAAGTGGACTATAGATTCTGGCCTTTAGACACCTTAAATTATTAACAGATCAAATATAGTATACGGTCAAACTTGGCTTGACGATCACGATGGCAGTTTCTGGAAACCCAGAAACGATAGAAGCAGTTTTTTTGACAGCATTTGACAGTCCCATAGATTGTGATTATAATATTTTTTTAACTGAGATGTTGATACAGAAATGTTCCTTAATATATTGGCTATAGATTTGCACCTTCATAACAACCTATCTATGATAAGAACGCAGATTAAAGTGAACTAGAAGGAGCCCACTCGAACTAATTTTGGTTTCTGGGTTACCCAGAAACCCAGAAACGTTCTGACAGATACTTTGAGGCTTCGGATCTGGCAAATGTGTTGTAGTATGACCATTATGTGTGTTGTAACGTGTAGTGCTACATAACACTGCATGATCCAAGTCTTATATTGAACAGAGGATACACGAACAGAGAATTAAGGTTGGTAAAACAAGCAACCTTCCTTAGCCGTCTGTCAGTGTTCTTGAGCTCAAGAACACCAACAGAGACGCTTTGTGTCGCTAAAGACCTATAGCAACAGTTTTGATTTTTTTAATTTATAAATTTCTAGTAATTAATTAAAAATAGAAAATAAATTATAAAATTATTTTAAAAATTATTTTAAATTATGAAAAATAATTTTTGACTAATTGGAATATTTTTCTTTAATATTTATAATTATTTAAATATTAAAGGTATTTAATTTATTTACTTAGTGTATTAAATAAATTAGAAAAAAATGATTTAATATTATGAAAAATCATTTTAAATAAGAATAATGTATTTAAAAATATTTTGAGTTATAAAATGTGACTTTTAATACTTTTGGAGAATTTTCATTAATAAATTAATATTAATGATATTAGATTTATTTAATTACTAATTAAATAAATAAGTTAAAAATGATTTTATTAATTTAAAAATCATTTTAAATAAGAATAAAGTGTTAAAAATATTTGGGATTTTAAAATATAATTTTCAATATTTTTGGAGAATTTTCATTAATAAATTAATATTAATGATGTTAGATTTAGTTAATTATTATATTAAATAAAGGAATTAAAAATGATATTATTGATTTAAAAATTATTTAAAAATGAGAAAAATGTTTTTAAAATATTTTAAGTTATAATTAATGACTTTTAATATTTTGATAATAATTTCATTAATATTTAAATATTAATGGTGATGATTTAAAAATGATTTTAATATTTTAAAAATCATTTAAGCAGAATATTAATTATTTAAAAATATTTTAAGTTATTAATAATAACTTTAATATTTTGACAAGTATGTTATTAATATTTTTATATTATTAAATATTAATAATGATAAGATTATTTGATAATTAAATTATTTAAAAATGATTTAAGTGTTTGAAAAATTATTATAAATTATAATAATTGTTTATAAATTATTAAAAGTTTTCGAAAAATATTATAAACGATATTAGACTTATCTAAAATAATATTGAAGCTTAGAGACCAACTTTAATTGACAATCAATGTGTTAATTGTCGGATAGAGTGACCAGAACACCAAGAATGGACCGAAGTCCAACTAGACCGAACTAGTTAGACTTGTTAAGTGTTTATATAGGTTATAAACACTAATGTGGCTATGTGATAATGTGTCTAGGAGAAGTTTGACTATAAAATACAGTGTTACGTGTTATAAATGATTGTCCTAATTGTGAGACCGACATTGTTGAATATATGTCTTACAAACACAGTTAATTATATTGTGTAGGTGTAATCAATGCGGAAGGCAAGTTTCCTAACTCAACCTTGAGTTATATTCATTCAATTATTATAATGGTTAATTATTGCTAATTATACCATGTCCAGTGAATTTATTGTTGATTATTCGCAGTTAGTGCATGTTTAATAATTCAAATTGAATTACTGATTCAGAGAATATACCATTGTAGAATAACTATTGTTGGATATTCATATTCGTAGAAGATAAAATTGACAGTACATATAATTCTTGTTTATTGTCAAATTATGTTGAGAAATGTCTTAGCTAATTATTCTGGCTAGACGAACACTTGTTAGAACTTGATAAATTCGAGAAGAGAATTCAATTGTTATTGATAGATCGATGCCAATTATTTCGGCTAGATCAATAAGTAAAATAGAATTTAAAATCACAGTATTTCGTTGTTAAATCAAAATCTTGATTCAAAGACTGAGAAGAACAACCTTTTATATAAAGGGAACAGTTTAGGTCGTATATTCGACCATTGCACACTGTTAAGTATTATGCATAATATCGGGTACAGGGAGTTGGCCGGCTCTAAGTACTTGCAAAGGGGTATGATTTAATCTTTATGGTTATCTGATACTTGTGCGTATGTATCAAAGTAAATCTTTGATAGATACCCGAGAAAATAAGTTCAAAGATCTGGTGAGATCGCTCAGCATAAATCTGGAAAACATTCCACTTTGTTATTGCGTAGAATTGATTCTTGATTATTCAATAGAATATCGTAGAAACCTTGAAAGCGTTGTACTCTTTCATTATCAAAATATTGTGTTGTCTAGAATATGAGAAGACTTGTTATTGATTAACAATTTGTTCAGCTATTTCAAAGTTCACCAAACTTTGGTTTCATTCTATCAAAATAGTTAGTTCTTATTGATTCGTATACATTTCTTGTATGTCTTAACTTGCGGGGCAAACTTGTTGCTCACTCTTGCTATAAATAAAACATTTTAGCTAGGAACAATGAGGTCAGCGGGTCAAAGAAGAACAAAGGAAAAGGCAAGATGCTGGAGTAGTATAATGAATAGTATTTATTATTATGATGTATTGTATTGTAAGCCCTTTTTGTTTATCTAAGGGGTATTTCTGTAATGTTAAGGTTAGTGGACCTGGGACTTATGTATTAACAACTTATGTTAATGAGTTATGTATTCCTATTTATATTAAAGGGGTAGTTAGATGTTATTATATTGTGAAACGTGAACACCAAACTCGGGGGTCAGGTAACCCGGATTTGGGGGTGTCACAGGTTGGTATCAAAGCTATAGTGACCAAGGTGTCACAAGTTGGTAGAGGAGCTGTAGGTTATAAACCTTAAGTGGGGTGGGGAAAAACCCTAGGATTATAACCATACGTGAGATAGAGAAAACTCATTTAGAGTTCTAAGTGAGAGATTTCCAAAATGCATCAATAATGCAATATGTGGACACTTAGTGTGAGAAGTTTGTACTGTTAGGAGTACTAATTAAGTTGTTTAAACTGATTATAGGATGTCTGGAGAAGATCAAACGAGTGCGAAGATGCTAGCGGCTGTTGCACCAATGCCAGAAGCCAAGGTGCCAGTGCAAAGCGGATCAGTTGAGAAGATGGGAGAAGATGAACCCATGGTTAATCTCAGGAGTGATCATGACGATTATCCTGAGATGAATCTAAGTGGAGATGAGGAGGCAGAGTCTGAGCCAACTAAGGTGGAGTTAAAGAATAAGATCAAAGTTGGAGAACAAGATCAGCTATCTGCAGAAGTTCAAGAACTCCGGATTAAAGTGTTTCTCTTGGAGGAGTTGTGGAAGACGGAGCGAGCATTACACAAAATGACTGAAGAAAGGAACGAGCTCAAGGCACAGGTAGAAAGGATGAAGGCGGAAGGTGGTGGATCGTCTGAAGGGACAATCAAGCAACAAAAAGACAAGAAAAAGAGAAAGAGAGTCAATGGCAGCCCTAATTCTAAAAAGTCAAACCCAATGAAGAAGCAAGCATGCAGCAAGTGTGGGAAGACTCACGCGAAAGAATGTATGATGTGGAAGAACGTGTGCTTTCAATTATAATTAGGAAGGACATATTTCTCTGTATTGTCCTAAGCCAAATTTGAGGAAGTGTTTTTCATGTGGGCAGACGGGTCACGGATTCAACAAGTGTCCCAACAAGAAGAAGACTGGTGAAAGGAGTGGTCGGTAGACAACTTAGATATATGTAATAGTATCTTTTGGGTAGAAGACTATGATATTAAGTGTTGTAATATCGAGAACGAAGTTAAGCATATGTAAATATATATATATATATATATATATATATATATATATATATGTTTGTATGAATGAAATCCTTATTTTCTATATGAATATAAGATTAAGATTAATTTGTGTGTTCTTAAAACTTATACTTATGGTAAGTTAATGACTCATAATTATATGAAATGTTTTGAACCCCTCAGCAAATGGACGCCAAAGGTCGGACTAGGATAAGTTCATACACTCATATAATTGTGGCAAGTTCCTGAACTCATAAGTGTGGTAAGTTTGATGAACTGGTATTAATTATGTATGAATGGAGAATTACAACTTTTTGTGTAAAGTTGTGTTAATAATCCTGATATGATTTAAAAAGGGATAGTAATATGTGAAGTTCTAAATGTATTATGTCCTATTTGAATAAATATGCGATTATGTGAGAATTAATATAAGATTTTTATTTAAATCAGATCATGCCGCATAGACGACAAAATTGAAACCAACGAGAAGAGCAGTCAGTGAATAACGAAGGAGGTCAAGCTGACCCAATGCAAAACTTTGCGGATATATTAGCCCAAGCTATGGAGAATAGAGCTCCAGCTAGCAAGAGGAAGAGCAAAGAATCAGCCAGCTGTAAAGATTGGCAAATTTTAAAGACTTTAAAGCGGTAGGACCGCCTGAGTTCAAAGGGACCACAGATCCTATTGAAGCCCAAACTTGGGTGAAGGAGATGGAGAAAGCTTTCGTCATTGCGCGAGTGGCAGAAGAGCAAAAGACGGTTTTGCAACTTATCTGATGAAGGGAGAAGCTAATTACTGGTGGGAGACGAACCAAGCGAGAGCTGGTACAGAGGTGGTGTTGTGGACAAGATTCAAGGAGTTGTTCTTTGAGAACTACTTCTCGCCAAGTATGCAATCCAGGATGGAAGTCAAATTTTTAGAACTTAAGCAGGAGAACATGTCGGTATCTAATACGCTGCCAAATTCAACGAGTTGGCAAGATTTGCACCTCATCAGGTCGACACAGAAGTAAGAAAAGCGAGAAGATTCGAGAATAGGGCTGAAGTCGGGGATATTCAACAAAGTAGCAGTATTGCAGATCAATACGTTCACGACTTTGATGGAGAAAGCATTAATTGCTGAAGGAAGGAGCGAAGCTGCTTCTCGATTTCATCAAGATAAGAAGAAGAAGAAGACAAATGATGGTGGAAGCAGTGGTGGAAGTAACCCTAACAAAAAGAAATGGAATGAGAATACCCAGTCGGGTAATAAGATAGAATATAATAGGAAATGAAGGGAGCCATGTGCGAATTATGGGAAGAACCATGCTGGAGTTTTCCTGAAGAAGTAGGGAGTTTGCTATAACCGCGGACAAGAGGGGCATATGTCACCCAATTTCCCCAGTCCGAAGAAAATTCAAGGTTGCTTTGGATGCGGATCAACTGATCATTTGGTTCAGAACTGTCCGAAGAAGAATGCGGAAAAGGAAAGTGGTAACAAGGGACCCAGTGACGGAACCTTAGAAACTCGAAGACCTTCACAACCAGGAAGACCAACAACCCGTACATACAACATGACGGCGCAAGATACAGTGGCTACTCAGGAGGTGGCAGCTGGTAATGATTTCGTTTAGAAATTTAATTACGCTAGTAAATTGAGTTAGATAATTACTGTGAATTGTTTTCTCTTATAGATTCAAGTCAAAGGTTAGAATTTGAAACACAAATGAATATTGTGTTGATAAAAATGAATTGATGTTACAACTTTAAAAGATTTTAGAGAATAAGAAAGCGGTGATTCCAAGGACGGAATCCTTTTAAGGAGGGGTAAATGTGATAACCCTAGATTTTGAATATTCAAAATTTACGAATAAATTTTTTTTAATTAATATTAATATTGGTTATCATTTTTGTGACCAGTATCGGTGATACGTGTATCGAGAAGTTCAATTTGTGTATTGACTAATAAAATTAGAGTAGAGTTGTGCTTAACAAGCTTTAGAAACCCTAACCCTAATTTTGGGGTAGGGGTTCGATAGAAAATATAATTAAAATAATTATATGGATGAGAATGTGTATATACTATACAGAAATTTTGATTAAATGATTGATCGAATAAGGTTTAAAATTTATAAACCCTAATAAGGAATTAGAAACTCTAATCTCAGATTTAGAAAATAAATTGTACAGTTGAAAACCCTAATTATACGCCACGAAACCCTAAATTTGAATCCGGGAATCCTAAAACACTAATTAGGAAACCTTAATCCTAATTGGGAAGCCTAATTGTGTATTAACTTTAATATGATTAAAAAACCCTAATTATATTTTAGTTATTTTAATTTCTATTTTACAAACCCTAATTGTAATTTAGAAAATTTATTTTTCTAATTAAAACCCTAATTCATGGGTTATAAACCCTAATGACCATTTTGACCCTAATTGCTAAATTAGCCAATTTTAATTAGGAATATTAATCCTAATTAGCAAGATTAAATTTTATGATTTGGAAATATTAATATAATTATTGAATCCTAATTATAATTTTGGAATATTAATTTTCTATTTTAAAAACCCAAATTCAAAAATTTTGGAAATTAAATTGCAAACCTAAAGGGTTTAAACCCTAAACCCTAAAGGGTTCAAACCCTAAACCCTAACCCAAATCCTAAACCCTAAGGCTTTGTACAAATTTCATGTTTGCCATTAAATTTATTTTTTAAGTGACCAAAATACCCTTTTTCATTTTTTTTAAATGATAACTTGTATAATTGTTAGCCCCTTTAGTTGTTGAACAACTATGTTGACTTTGTGAGACAAAATCTTCAGCCATCAGCCGAATTATAACAGATCTAGCAACAATCAAAGCAATATATATAGATTCAAGAGAGAGAAAAGTTACAAAAATTGCCATTTTGCTCCATGCTCTCACCAACTTCTCTCTCTCTCTCCTACATTACCGAAATTTGCTAAGTATACCAGTCACTTATACAGCCCTAGATCACTCAAAAACAGATTGGAGAGTATAGATCAAGGATTTGAAAGCTAAAAGGTATAAATCCTAAAACCATTTTTATCTTGTATTTTAGAAAAATTTCGTGTTTATGTGTTTAGACCTTTGCTAGATAATGTTTACTAATGATCTATGTTGATATAACATAGATCCATAGCATCAAAATGCTTTAAAAGTGATGATTTTCAAAACTGGCAAGAATAGAAAATGTGGTCTGACAAGATAATGTCAGACGCCACAGATTCTTCTTTGTTTTCAATTTTTCTTGTTTTATGTTTTGTATTGGTAGCCTGGTATGTTGACTTTTGTAGCATCCCCGAATCCGGGTCCCAAATCGCTGCGAATCAATAAATTATTGACGTGGTATAATCAACAATAATTAACCACTAACATGCTTTGAATTAACAACTCAAGTTGAGTTAGGAAACTTGCCTGCATAGTCGATTACCACTACGTAATTAATTTATTCTCTTTATTAAAAAGACCTATCAGATATAAGATTGATCTTTCAATTAGCAATTCATACCTGATTTCCATAATACTATCTGACACTTGATCACATAGTCAAATATTGGATAATCTTAACATCATATTCATTACTTACTTATAATCTCATCATCTTATATAACTTGTCTAACCTTGAATCACAAAGTTAAGAATTAGACATTACACTTTATTCTAAGTATTATCATATACTTTGATAATCCTTTCATCATTTATAACTTATACTTATAAGTTTTATCTTTATGTTATCTTTATCTCTTTTTATTCTTATCTTTCTTTCTTCTTATCTCTTTTTCAATCCTTATATTTTTTTTTCTAGAAACTTTATCTTTTTTTATATATAAAATTCGGCCACTTGGCCTTTATTATGCCACATGTCTTTTTATTGCTTTTTATTTGGACAAGTGGTCTCAGTTTCTCCCACAAATCATTTAATTGTTAATGCTTATTAAATGACCAAAATGCCCTCAATAATTGGGTTTTAAAAATTGGGCTACTTAATAAAACCTTCTGGACTATCACATCAATTCTTTTGGGCTATTAATATATACACCTAGTCCCAATTATTTCTATCTTTACCCACGCTAAATATTTAATTAGGGTATCCATTCCAAATAATTAGAATTTAAATCCTCACTCTATAACACTAAATTCTATAACCCAATTAAGCTTATTTTAATTAAGTTATAAAATTTAATAACTTGAGATAATAAAAATATATCTCTTAACTTAATATAATTTATTATTCTCCCACAAGTGGCTTAGCTTGGGCCTTTAATAATTCCATTGAGCTAGCCATCTTTACTTGTGTTACTTACTAACAAACACCAATTTGGGCTTTCAACCCAAAATTTAATTAGGTCATTATAATACTTACACCATACATAATATATTGGACTAGATTAAATAATTAATTGCCCTTAATCACTTTATCTACAAGTCTCATGCTTAATTAATTAATTGGGCTTGTTTAATAATATTACCTCCTTAGCCCATTAAATCCACTTCTCTTGGACTCTATTCAAAATAATTGGGCTATAACCTTATTATAGTCCATTATTTTTAATTCTATTCCATTCTACCCTTATCCTTTAATTAGGGTTTACATCTCTCTCTCTAGAAAATAAATTCCTTACTCATTCCCTTTTAATTTCATAAACCAAATTATACTTGGTTATAAAATTAATTATTGGAGAGATATAAAATAAATCTCTTAATGTCAGTATATACATTTATATACTAATATTATCTCATATTATAACCTCTCAGGTTATTTAATCATCACACCTAATATATATTTTAGGTTACATAACTTAATTCTTAATTCACTCCTATATACAAAATAAATGTATTCACATTATATAATGTATATTTATTTAATCATACACATAATTCTCATAACCATAACATCTTTCACTTCTCACACTAATTTTGACTTTCCCCAGTAAAAAGTCAACTAGTTGACTTTGACCAAAAGTCAACCTTTACACATATTGTGTTTACTGTCCATTCTGACTAAACTTGACGTTCCGAACGCAACCGAGCAGTCCATGCTTCAAAATTCTATCTCTAACTCAAATTTTGAGTTTTAAATTACTCCATTCTCATTGCTAATCGTATTAACTAACGAATTTATACTTATTCAAATTCTTATTTACCGGTCAAGGCCAATACTCAAGCTATGTTAATTACTAACATAGTTTTATCTTGATCACTATGTCATTAACTTAATTCATCATTTTTCTTGCTAAAATATATAGCACCTTCCTAAGTATATATATATATATATATATATATATATATATATATATATATATATATATATATATCTATACATATACCCATCTTCGTTTAATCTCATAACATCTCTTCATGTGAAATCTTATCTCCAATAATAAAATTTCCATATGTACTTATAAAACATTTCTTAGACTATTTCGTTCACATCGAATTTATAGGTATCGTAATACCTTATTCTTAATATTCCTTCAAGTACATATTAATTCATTTCTAGGGTTTTGAAATTTGTAACCCATATTTTCTCTATTCTCATTCGAATATCAAACCATATAGGTTTTACTTGAAAAATTTAAATAAATTCTCAAATTCTCATCTAGGTTTTATTCTTTAACCTTTATTCTAATCATTCAAGATTTTAGAAAAAAAAAAATTCGGGTTGTCACATTCACCCCTTCTTCTAAGAATTTCGTCCTCGAAATTAATGCATACTAATCTTTGCTTATTCTCTTGATCAAAACTAGGTTGTTAATTTAACCTTTACAATTTCCTCCTTTGAGGATTTCTCTTTCTATCATCACATTTCACCATAACTACTCACTAGGAGTTTACATCTTCTAAACATTCATCAAAACTAGGTTGTCATAATAACCTTTATTAAATCATCTCAGATTCTACTCGTACACAACGAGTTTACATTATTTCATATCAATCATCACATTCTACCACAACATTACTCTGAAGGGTTTAAAAAAAAAACTTTTCATATCTATCTGAGGGATCATAAAAATCATGAACTTTGAGGTTTAGGGGTATTTCTACCTGCTACCTCTTTCAATTAAGAAAGAAAGGTACTCTACCTCTGAAACATTTCTTTAATAGGTATGTTTACAATCACAAAGAATGTAAACTATCGATGCGGGTACTTTAGCTGATCAGTCTATTGTACCTTAGTAATCGGAACGACTGTATGCGTTCTTAGATTGGAATAATTTATCCAATTAGTATATCCCCCAATTTTAGGGTTGTTCACCTCAGACTTATCATAAGATTCCTCACCAAAACAATTTGGATCGGCATAAGCTTTCAAAAAAAATACTTTGAATTTCATAAACATTTATCTAGCTGAATCAAATAGCTTAGACACATATCAATAATTCGAATTTCAATCGAAATATTTCTAGCCAAATTCAGTTTACAATAAATTATCTTTAAAATTCTCAAAATCATTTTGACATCATGATACCGCACTGTATTTACAGTCCGTTGAGGATTCTGTCATTTTGTGACTTTGTTATACTACATCATACTGTAGTGAGGTGACGATCTTCTGATCACATCCAACATTAAGTAATTCTGCATTGATAAATCCATCATTTTTATCATTCTGCATCAGGTTCCATGATACATTGATGATATATAAAAATACATTTTGACATCTCAAATCATTTTTGTCTAGCCGAATCAATAAGCATAGACTCTTCTTTAAATCTTTCAAAAACCTTTGCAAATCTGTTTTATCATCTCAACAGGTAACGAGGTGTCGATGGCCCGAAGTCCACACATACACAATGGTTACTAGTAGTTGAGAATAAAAATTCATTTTTCAAAAGCACATAGTGCGTATTTAGCTTGATGTCAAATACTTCAAAGTCTAGCATAGCTAGAAGATTTGGAATACCTATGCTTCCATAATCAACTTCACTTTCTCTACTGATCCATTGCTTAATAAATCTATCTATTCTTATAATCCTCAATGCTTCATTCACAATTTTGCTATACCCCAGTTCATCAAACTTACCACACATTATGAGTTCAGTAACTTGCCACAATCATATGGGTTTAAGAACTTATACTAGTCAGACCATAGGCGTCCATTCGCTGAGGGGTTCAAAACATACCATATGATTATGAGTCATGAACTTACCATAAGTATGAGTTTTAAGAACTCGCAACTTAACCTTATATCCTCTACCTATTCGTTATACACATGAGAAAAGAATCACCTTCTCAACATGCATATAGCAAATAGCGCGACATTAGGTTCCAATGATTATCAATGTCAGAAACTAAGTGGTTGTTAAACCAAACTCGGCCACTAATCAATATAGGAAGCTAAGCGGACAATTCCCTGCCCATACAAAGAATTAGTCAACCTAACCACTATATCGACCAGGAAGCTAAGTGATTCTAAAACCAAGTACAAATTCCCCGCCCATACAAAGAATTATACAACTCAGCTACTGACATGAGTCCTCAATTGAAAACCCACATAATCTTAACTTTCTCTTTTCTTAATACGAATTTTTTTTAATCCGTATCTTAACATTTACCACTCTTTTCTGAGTTTACATAGTACCATTTCATAGTACCTTCTCTTTATAGCATCAAGCTATATCATGCCAATCACTTAACATATCATATGTTATTCAATGATTTAATCTGATCACGTGGTGATCTTATTTGGAAATCATTTATCCTTATACTTAAGATCGTTTTATTTTACGATCTTCTTATTCTTCTCCTTAATCATATTATATTATGATTTTATTTGCACTTTTCATCTTATAGACATCGTCTATTTAGTATCATTTTTCATCTCTATTACTGGAGTCAGGTAACTCCAGATTCTTATCCTTATAACTCTTTAAGATTCTTCTTTGAATCCTCTTTATCTTCTTCTTTACTTAATGATGAATTTCCATAAATTCATCTCTTATCGCTTAAACTCTATTCGAGTTTATTACTTATCATCTTTGTGGTTATAGCCTAAGGTACGCCTACCTAAGGTTTATAACCTACAGCTCTGATACCAACTGTAGCATCTCCGAATCCGGGTCCCAAATCGCTGCGGATCCGGTATACTAATTCTATCACTATTGCGGAAGATATAAACATACATTGTTTATACATTAAACTTTTACACATCATTCCCAAGGTCTACAACCTTAACTTAATACATACCTTCAATATTAAAAAGGTTTACAATACTATTTTCGTCAGAAAATTTAATACATTTAGCTGCAACGTAATTTAACCTTGCATTCTGTCTTTACCTCTGTCCTTATTCAAGCTTTCATCTTAATCTGAAAATTTTATCATGATATAGCAAGGGTGAGCAACAAATTTGCCCAGCAAGTTTTACATACAATGGAGATATATCATGATTGAAAAGAATGAATAAGCTTTCAAGTTTTCAACAATATGATAATTGTGAAATAACATGAATTAAGTTTCAATAATTGCATTACTGGATCAATAATGTTTGAAAGTCAACAATGACTATGATCAATTTAACTGAACATTATGGTAATGAAGGTGATCAATCATTCATACCTGATGAACATATACAACATGCACAATGTGCGAATCAATAAATTATTGACGTGGTATAATCAACAATAATTAACCACTAACATGCTTTGAATTAACAACTCAAGTTGAGTTAGGAAACTTGCCTGCATAGTCGATTACCACTACGCAATTAATTTATTCTCTTTATTAAAAAGACCTATCAGATATAAGATTGATCTTTCAATTAGCAATTCATACCTGATTTCCATAATACTATCTAACACTTGATCACATAGTCAAATATTGGATAATCTTAACATCATATTCATTACTTACTTATAATCTCATCATCTTATATAACTTGTCTAACCTTGAATCACAAAGTTAAGAATTAGACATTACACTTTATTCTAAGTATTATCATATACTTTGATAATCCTTTCATCATTTATAACTTATACTTATAAGTTTATCTTTATGTTATCTTAGTAAACTAGATAACCTTTCAGTAAACTGAAATATCATTTCAGTAAACCGAATTACATTTCAGCATTCTGAAATTTACTATTTCAGCAGACCAAATCATTTCAGCAGACTGAATTCCATTTTAGCAACCTAAAATCATTTTCAGTACTCTGAATTTTCGTTTTAGTCCATTACGAGCATAACATAGATCATTGAACACCAAATTTATCAATTATATTGAAAAACAACATAATTCTCTCATTTTAATCTCTCGTCGAATATTATTAATATATAATAATATTTTACACTAAGGTTATCAACCTTTTAATAACATTCTAGTCCAATACTACTAATAATATCTCAATATAATATTATTAGTCATATAAAATAACTCAAAACATTAATCTCATAAATAAACAATTATTTCAATTGTTTTTCCTTTCCGTAATTAACTAGTTTAAGCATTTTAAAATGCCATAAATATCATAACACTTTATACCCGACCCAAACATCCATTACAAACTGGCATAAGCCATGCTCAAGGGTCTCACGTCATAATCACATTATTCCTATTTTTGGATATTTTTGATTTTTCGAAAATTTTACCCAGCCTCGCTAAAACGGCCATAACTCTCGCGCTTTTAAAACATTTTTGAGCGATTCTTGATCCCACGCGAAGATAACTTCCAGGGCTACAAATTTTTCCTCACGACATTTTTCCAAAATCAGAACACAACAGTCCAAAAATTTACATAAAGGAGGCTGTTCGGGAATTGGGGACAGTTTTATATACTCTCCTTCCGAACGTCATAACTACCTCATCCGGAGTCGGAATTAGTCCGTTCCGGAGTCTATGGAAAGCTAAATCAGAGTACTACAACATACCAAAAGCCCATAAGTTTTAAAGCACAAAAACAGGACCAAATTGCCCTCGTTATTGACTGCCACGAATCTGCCCATTTTTTTGTTAGAAAAACCGGACTGTTTTGACGTAATCAGTCACTACCCCATGAAAACTCAACATTTTTGAGTCCTACCACTTGGGTTTACTAGCCAACACATATATCTAGCACTACTTTTTGACAGATCGTAAAAAGGAGCTATAGATTTAAAATGGAAAAATTTCAAAGTATATAGAAATTTGGGTTTCTAAACTAGACAAATTATTTTCTTTTCCTTTTGGTTTCCAACCAAATCAACACCCATCATGGGTGGATCCATACATGAATTCAAGAAAAACACATAGATCTTAGGGTTTGATACATCAAAAATCAAAACCCCCTTTTTCAATTTAGACAAGAAATAAAGGAAAGGATTTATACCATTGCTTTTCTTCCTCATCTTCCATCTTCCATGGAGATCTTCTCCTCTTTCATTCTTTCCTCCATCAAGGCTTCGGCCTCTTCTTCCTTCTCTTCCTCTCTTTCTCCCGTTCCTTTTCTCTTTCTCTCTCTTTCTCTTTCTTTCTCTTCTTATCTTTATCTCTTTCTATTCTTATCTTTCTTTCTTCTTATCTCTTTTTCAATCCTTATATTTTTTTTTTCTATAAACTTTATCCTTTTTTTATATATAAAATTCGGCCACTTGGCCTTTATTATGCCACATGTCTTTTTATTGCATTTTATTTGGACAAGTGGCCTCATTTCTCCCACAAATCATTTAATTGTTAATGCTTATTAAATGACCAGTCACTTATACAGCCCTAGATCACTCAAAAACAGATTGGAGAATATAGATCAAGGATTTGAAAGCTAAAAGGTATAAACCCTAAAACCATTTTTATCTTGTATGCTAAGAAAGATTTCGTGTTTATCTGTTTAGACCTTTTCTAGATAATGTTTACTAATGATCTATGTTGATATAACATAGATCCATAGCATCAAAATGCTTTAAAAGTGATGATTTTCAAAACTGTCAAGAAGAGAAAATGTGGTCTGACAAGATAATGTCAGACGCCACAGATTCTTCTTTGTTTTCGATTTTTCTTATTTTATGTTTTGTATTGGTAGCCTGGTATATTGACTTTAATCTGGAAGCCGTAGTACAACCATCAGATGTCTAGATCGTGAGTTATAATCGGTCAAAACGCGTTGACCGAGCTTGACCGGCTGAAATCTGGGTAACCCAAAAATTTGAAAACCGAGTCTGACAAGCTTTTGCAACGAGTAGATCTGTCAGCTTGTAAGTTTTTTATTATATTTGTTGTATTCAGATTGTAGCCTGTAAAGTGGACTATAGATTCTGGCCTTTAGACACCTTAAATTACTAACAGATCAAATATAGTATACGGTCAAACTTGGCTTGACGATCACGATGGCAGTTTCTGGAAAACCCAGAAATGGTAGAAGCAGTTTTTTTGACAGCATTTGACCGTCCCATAGATTGTGATCATATTATTTTTTTTAACTGAGATGTTGATACAGAAATGTTCCTTGATATATTGGCTATAGATTTGAACCTTCATAACAACCTATCTATGATAAGAACGCAAATTAAAGTGAACTATAAGGAGCCCACTCGAACTATTTTTGGTTTCTGGGTTACCCAGAAACCCAGAAACGTTCTGACAGATACTTTGAGGCTTCGGATCTGACAAATGTGTTGTAGTATGACCATTATGTGTGTTGTAACGTGTAGTGCTACATAAACACTGCATGATCCAAGTCTTATATTGAATAGAGGATACACGAACAGAGAATTAAGGTTGGTAAAACAAGCAACCTTCCTTAGCCGTCTGTCAGTGTTCTTGAGCTCAAGAACTCCAACAGCAACGCTTTGTGTCGCTAAAGGCCTATAGCGACGGTTTTGATTTTTTTTAATTTCTAGATTTTTGGTAATTAATTAAAAATAGAAAATAAATTATAAAAATTATTAAAAATTCTTTTAAAAATTATTTTAAATTATGAAAAATACTTTTTGACCAATTGGAATATTTTTCTTTAATATTTATAATTATTTAAATATTAAAGTTATTTAATTTATTTACTTAGTGTATTAAATAAATTAGAGAAAAATGATTTAATATTATGAAAAATCATTTTAAATAAGAATAATGTATTTAAAAATATTTTGAGTTATAAAATGTGACTTTTAATATTTTTGAAGAATTTTCATTAATAAATTAATATTAATGATATTAGATTTATTTAATTATTAAATTAAATAAATAAGTTTAAAATGATTTTATTAATTTAAAAATCATTTTAAATAAGAATAAAGTGTTAGAAAATATTTGGGATTTTAAAATATAATTTTCAATATTTTTGGAGAATTTTCATTAATAAATTAATATTAATAATGTTAGATTTATTTAATTATTATAATAAATAAAGGAATTAAAAATGATATTATTGATTTAAAAATCATTTAAAAATGAGAAAAATGTTTTAAAAATATTTTAAGTTATAATTAATGACTTTTAATATTTTGATAATAATTTCATTAATATTTAAATATTAATGGTGATAATTTAAAAATGATTTTAATTATTTTAAAAATCATTTAAGCAGAATATTAATTATTTAAAAATATTTTAAGTTATTAATAATAACTTTAATATTTTGATAAGTATGTTATTAATATTTTTATATTATTAAATATTAATAATAATAAGATTATTTGATAATTAAATTATTTAAAAATGATTTAAGTGTTTGAAAAATTATTATAAATTATAATAATTGTTTATAAATTATTAAAAGATTTCGAAAAATATTATAAACGATATTAGATTTATCTAAAATAATATTGAAGCTTAGAGACCAAGTTTAATTGACAATCAATGTGTTAATTGTCGGATAGGGTGACCAGAACACCGAGAATGGATCGAAGTCCAACCTGACCGAACTAGTTAGACTTATTAAGTGTTTATATAGGTTATAAACACTAATGTGGCTATGTGGTAATGTGTCTAGAAGAAGTTTGACTGTAAAATACAGTGTTACGTGTTATAAATGATTGTGCTAATTGTGAGACCGACATTGTTGAATATAGGTCATACGAACGCAGTTAATTATATTGTGTAGCTGTAATCAATGCGGAAGGCAAGTTTCCTAACTCAACCTTGAGTTATATTCATTCAATTATTATAATGGTTAATTATTGCTAATTATACCATGTCCTGGGAATTTATTGTTGATTATTCGTAGTTAGTGCATGTTTAATAATTCAAATTGAATTACTGATTCGGAGAATATACCATTATAGAATAACTATTGTTGGATATTCATATTCGTAGAAGATAGAATTGACAGTACAGATAATTCCTGTTTATTGCCAAATTGTGTTGTAGCTAATTATTCTGGCCAGACGAACATTTGTTAGAACTTGATAAATTCGAGAAGAGAATTCAATTGTTATTGATAGATCGATGCCAATTATTTGGCTAGATCAATAAGTAAAATAGAATTTGAAATCACAGTATTTCGTTGTTAAATCAAAATCTTGATTAAAAGACTGAGAAGAACAACCTTTTATATAAAGGGAACAGTTTGGGTCGTATATTCGACCATTGCGCACTATTAAGTATTATGCATAATATCGGGTACAGGGAGTTGGCCGGCTCTAAGTACTTGCAGAGGGGTATGATTTAATCTTTATGGTTATCTGATACTCCTGCGTATGTATCAAAGTAAATCTTTGATAGATACCCGAGAAAATAAGTTCAAAGATCTGGTGAGATCGCTCAGCATAAATCTGGAAAACATTCCACTTTGTTATTGCGTAGAATTGATTCTTGATTATTCAATAGAATATCGTAGTAACCTTGAAAGCGTTGTACTCTTTCATTATCAAAATATTGTGTTGTCTAGAATATGAGAAGATATGTTATTGATTAACAATTTGTTCAGCTATTTCAAAGTTCACCGAACATTGGTTTCATTCTATCAAAATAGTTGGTTCTTATTGATTCGTATACATTTATTGTATGTCTTAACTTGCAGAGCAAACTTGTTGCTCATCCTTGCTATAAATAAAACATTTTAGCTAGGAACGAAGAGGCCAGCGGGTCAAAGAAGAACAAAGGCAAAGGCAAGATGCTGGAGTAGTATAATGAACAGTATCATTATTATGCTCTATTGTATTGTAAACCCTTTTTGTTTATCTAAGGGGTATTTCTATAATGTTATGTATTAACAACTTATGTTAATGAGTTATGTATTCCTATTTATATTAAATGGGTAGTTAAATGTTATTATATTGTGGAACGTGAACACCAAAATCGGGGGTCGGGTAACCCGGATTTGGAGGTGTCGCAGAGTCTACAACTCTATAATGCCAAATATGACTTGTCTACATCGAAAACCAACGTTTCCAACGTCAAACACAAAATACAACTTCCATTCCAAGAATTTCACGAATTCGACGATTATCGTCCAATAATGTGAATTCCGGAACTAGTACTTTTTCTTTGAAAATCTAGCAAAGGTTGAGATGGCTTATAAGTGCTTAATGCCTCTAACAATTAAGTTGTTTGTCTTGAGAGGAGTTGGATGAAATTTGAACAACCAATTTATGAAATGAAGCTTGGTATTTATAGGCAACTCAAAGTGAGGGCACTATGGACATTTAGGCCATCCCACCTCCTTAGTTAACCTCCTCAACTTCCACCTCCTTACTATTCATAACCTAGCAACCAAGTAACTTGCTAGCCACAACACTTGTTCATCACAAAATTTGTTTTCCCATCAAGTCTACCCACTTACACTTGGATTGCTCCATGGATCATGTCCAACTCATTGGGCTTGCTAATTAATCTAGCTACTTCCTTATTGGGCTTATGCTACAATAATTTGGACTCATGACATATCAAACACTTGGGCTTGAGTATCACTTACTAATTGGACTTCTACCATTAAGCTAATAATCCTACAAGTCCATTACCTTTAATTAAACAACTTAACATAAATACCTCACGTATAATGCTCGTAGGCTAGCTCGTATACTATTCGTAATATACAGTTATTTCATTCTCCAATAATAGTAAAATACGTTGTATTATACTCACGTTCATTACCTCGTATAATGCATACGCATCATACGATTACAACTTTCTTTCCTTAACGCTTAATAAACCTAACGTTCCCAAATTAAGTCCGCATGTGAATTATTGTGTTTTCCATACTTAGATTATTATTACATAATCCATCTCGTCTCGATATTCTAACATTACGTATTTCTCAGAAGTTCAAACATAATTCCCGAGCGATAATCGGTGAATAGTGTTTTTAGTAAACTTTCTCGGAAAACATTTATTTTTGTCTTGGATATTCAAACACTTTAATTCATTCACGTGATTCAAATACTACGATCTTTCGACGTTTCTAGGTTATAGAACGACATACATCTTATCAACACATATAATAACAAGTAATATTATTTTATTCATTATTTAATTCTTTCAAATATTTTTACAAAGGATCCGAATTTCTCGGTCGTTACAAAGGGCAAGAACCGAAGACTCGTACAGTGAAGCTTATCAACGAGCCGGAATAGCAGAGAGGGACGCACAAGCAAAGAGGAGGAAGATGGAAGAGATGAACAACGTATTCAACACCGTGATCAATTGAGCTCAAGATCAGATCATAAGTTATCCGATTCAGTTCAAGACGTTACCATCATACGTATTGGATCGCCGAATAATGTTCCAAATTATGGAAGAAGAGCGTCATAAAGCTACGCAATATCTTAGTAGGACATTATAGAGAGTGTAATTGATAGGTGATTAGAAAATAAATGAAATGTAAATCCCGGGTATGATAACCAATGGGATAGTTGATGATGATGTTGTCCTGCAACTGTTATAGTTCAGGAAAATTGTGGAAATAGCAGTGATGCTATTATTTTGATGTTTTTTTGTTTTTTTTTTAAAATGATGAATGAATAAAAGTTATTTTTTATTCAAAGTGTTATGTGATAAACTTTTATGATTTGAAACTTAAGCATATAATACTTGAAAGGTTGAATAAAGGCTAATGGATGTATTTTAACAGAAAATGCCTCCAAGACGTCAACCACCACGACAGAGAACCGCTGAGGAAAACAACAGCAACAATGTGGAAGGAAACCCGGTTCAGCAGCTAGTGACGTTACTAACCGGTGCTTTGTAGAATCAACCTCAGAATTAAGGTACTACTTTTAAGTATTACAAAGCGGTTGGACCACCAGAATTACGTGGGTCCATGAATCCAGTTGAAGCACAGACCTGGATCATGCAAATTGAGAAGGTTTTTGATGTTGCTAGGGTAGAGGATAACCAGAAAATTGCTTTTGCAAAATTTATGTTGAAAGCACAGGCGAGTTATTGGTGGCAGGCTAATAAAACCCGAGGAGGTCAAGGGATTATGTCTTGGGAAAGGTTCAAGGAAATATTCTTTGAGACATATTTTCCAAAAAGTTTGAAGAGTCAGCTGGAAGTATAGTTTTTGGATTTGAAGCAGGGAACGATGTCGGTGTCTGAGTATGCTGCAAGATTCAACGAGTTAGCGAGATTTGCGCCATATCAAGTCAGAACAGATGAACGCAAGGCGAAGAGGTTCGAGTAGGGACTGAAACCCTGGTTGTACAGTAGGGTCTCCCTGTTTCAATTGAAGACGTTTGTAGCTGTGATGGAGAAAGAAATTCTCGCTGAAAGTGGATGTGAGGCAGTAACAAAACATAACCAAGAGCAAAGGAAGAAGAATAGTGAAGGTGAAACTAAGAATGGTGGTGGTGGTAACGGTGGAAATGGCCACAACAATCTGAAGAGGAAGTGGAATGGGAATGGGGGAGCTGGAAATCAGCAAAGAAACCAGTAAAATAAGAAGTTCGAAGCATGTGTTACGTGTGGAAAGTTTCACAAGGGTGTGTGCTTAATGGGGAAGTGAGTATGCTTCAATTGTGGCCAAGGAGGGTCACATCACCCCAAATTGCACTCAGGCTAAGAAGAATGTGTGCTTTACGTGCGGATCCAAGGATCACTTTGCTCGTGAATGCCCTAAAAAGGAGATCTGATGAGACAAATGAGAGCAAGAGAAATGCTAGTGGAGGTGCGCTGGCTATTGCTGGACCAACAACAATAAATAAGCCCACATCCAGAACCTTCAACATGATGGTTCAGGACGCGGTGCAATCAAAAGATGTCGTGTCAGGTATTATCTCAATCAATGATATAAATGCATATGTATTATTTGATTCGGGTGCTACTTGCTCGTTTATATCTGATGAATTTGTTAAGAAGTTAGAAATACCTTGTGAAGAGTTGAAATTCCCTTTAAATATAGAAATTGAGAATATGGAGGTTATTCCTGTTACGTTTGTATACAAGAACTGTAGGGTGAACATTAAGGGGAATGTTATGAAAGTAGATTTAATTCCTATAAAACTCGGAGAGTTCGATGTTATTTTGGGAATGGATTGGCTATTCAATTATGGAGCGATAATTGATTGCCAAAAGAAGTGTGTAAACCTTATGACTCCGTCAAAGGTAATTTTTCATAGTAGCAAATTGCCTAGACAAATGAAATGTCTAACGATGATGCAGGCCAAAAAGTTATTTAGTCAGGTCTGTGTAGGGTATTTAGCTTACATAGTCGATACTCAAAAGGAGAAGGGTATGAAATTGGAGGAAATACCAATAGTTAGGGAGTTCGTGGACGTGTTTTCGGAGGATTTTTCAGGACTTCTGCCTAACTGAGAAATCAAGTTTGTGATCGACTTAGCGCTAGGAACAGCTCCAATATCAAAGGCCCCGTACAGAATGGCCCCGGTGGAAATGAAGGAACTAATGGTACAACTACAAGAGTTGTTAGATAAGAAGTACATTCAACCGAGTGTATCACCATGGGGAGCACCAATGTTATTCCTAACGAAGAAGGATGGGTCAATGCATTTTTGCATTAATTATAGGGAATTGAAAAAAGTCACTATTAAGAACAAATATCCATTGCCAAGAATAGATGACTTGTTTGATCAGTTGAAGGGTGCTAGATATTTCTCAAAAATAGATTTGAGAAGTGGGTATCATCAATTAAAAGTAAGGAAGGCGGATGTACCGAAGACGGCATTCCAAACTAGGTATGGACATTACGAATTTTTAGTAATGTCTTTTGGTTTGACAAACACCCCTAAAACGTTCATGGATTTGATGAACAGGGTGTTTAAACCAATTTTGGACAAATTTGTGGTGGTGTTCATCGATGATACTTTGGTGTACTCTAAAACTCAAGAGGAACACGTGGAACACTTACGTCTGACATTGGAAACGTTATGAAAGGAAAAGTTGTACGCGAAATTCTCTAAATGTGAATTTTGGCTGGAACGTGTACAATTTCTTGGACATAAAATTGATAAGGATGGGATTTCGGTGGATCCATCAAAAGTCGAAGCTGTGATAAATTGGGAACAACCAAGAACTCCATCAGAAGTAAGAAGTTTCATGGGTTTGGCAGGCTATTACAGACGGTTTATTCAAGATTTTTCAAAGATTGCCACTTCGTTGACAAATTTGACAAGAAAATCTGTAAAATTTGTTTGGACGGAAAGTGTGAAGAAAGTTTTCAAGAACTGAAAAAGAAGTTAAGTGTGGCACATATGTTGTCATTACCAGATAATACAGGAAATTTTGTGGTGTATAGTGATGCTTCACACAAAGGATTGGGTTGTGTCCTTATGCAGAACAACAAGATTATTGTGTATGCATCAAGATAACCGAAAGACTATAAAAAGGATATCCGACTCATGATTTAGAGTTGGCGGTGGTTGTGTTCGCACTGAAGATATAGACACACTATCTCTACGGAGAGAAATGTGAGATCTACACAGACCATAAAAGTCTGAAGTATATTTTCACACAGAAAGACCTGAACATGCGGCAAAGAAGATGGATGAAATTGATAAAGGATTACGATTATGAGATCATTTATCATCCAGGCAAAGAAAACGTGGTTGCAAATGCCTTAAGTAGGAAAGGCAGAGAAAAGTTGATGTTGTTAAAAGATAAGGAGGAGCTTATTTCAGCAATGGCAAGTCTAGAGCTGGAAATCAAATTTTCAGAAGAATCCGATGAAAAATTATTCCAGATGGAAGCCAGTTAAACTTTGGTGGACAAAGTGAAAAACGCTCAGCTACAAGATGAATAATGTAAGAAAATAAAGCAAAGTGTAGTCGAGGGTAAAGAAGCGAAGTACCAGGTCGATACTGTGGGAATGCTAAGATTCGAGGGACGATTTTAGGTTCCAGCAGTTCAGGATATTAAAGAAGAAATCATGACAAAAGCACATAGCTCAAGATATTCAATTCATCCAGGAATTACGAAAATGTATCAAGATTTGCGGCGTCATTATTGGTGGCTGAACATGAAAAGAGATGTTGCAGAATGCGTTGCAAAGTGCTTGACATGTCAGAAAGTGAAGGTCGAGCATCAACGACCAAGCGGATTACTTCAACCATTGGAGATACCAGAATGGAAGTGGGAGCATATCACAATGGATTTTGTGGTAGGTCTTCCAACGACTCAAAAAGGATACGATAGAATATGGGTAATAGTGGACAGATTGACAAAATTTGCACACTTTTTGCCAATAAAGATTAAATTTAATCTTGATCAGCTGACGAAATTATACGTTATCGAGATTATCTCAAAACATGGAATTCCAGTGTCGATTATATCAGACAAAGATCCGAGGTACACTTCAAATTTCTTGAAGAAACTAAAAGAATGCATGGGAACGCAAATGAAGATGAGCACAGCGTATCATCCACAAACCGATGGGCAAAGCAAAAGAACGATCCAGACGCTTGAAGATATGCTCAGAGCGTGCATCATGGATTTCAAAGGAAACTGGGATGATCATCTATTGTTGGTGGAATTTGCATACAACAACAGTTACCACGCAAGCATTGGTATGCTACCATACGAGGCGTTATACGGCAAGAAGTGCAGAACTCCACTATACTGGGATGAAGTTGGAAAAAGGCAATTGTTAGGCTCGGAACTGGCTCAACATACCGCTGAAGTTGTCAAACTCATCAGAGCAAGTCCGGTAGCTGCTCAAGATCGACAGAAAAAGTATGCTTATCAACACAAGCAGAGTCATGAGTTTGAAGTAGGAAATTTTGTATTCCTGAAAGTTTCTCCTTGGAAGGGGAAAATTCATTTTGGCAAGAAAGGAAAGCTCAGCCCAAGGTTTATTGGACCTTTCGAAATATTGCGAAGAGTGGGAGAGGTGGCTTACGAAGTAGCTTTACCTCCAGAATTAGAGCATGTGCACAATATTTTTCATGTGTCGGTGTTGCGACCATATAAATCTGATTACAAGCATATGATCGAGTATGAACCGTTGTAGTTCAGTAAAGATTTATCTTACGAAGAGATTCCTATCTAGATAGTCGACATGAAGGAACAAGTGCTCAGGAATAAAGTGATACCTTCTGTGAAGGTAATATGGAGAAACCACGATGTCGAAGAGGCTACGTGGGAACTCAAAGATGATATGATAAAGAATTATCCTGAGTTATTTATTTAGTATGTGTCTTTAATTCTGGGGACAGAATCTTTATAAGTAGGGGAGAATGTGACGATTTGATTGTTTGAATTGTGATTCTGGGGACAGAATTCTTGTAAGGAGAGGAAGGATGTAACGATCCGAAATTTCAAGTTATAATATTAAATATTTATGGAATAATATAAATATTTATTTGATGGGTCTATTGTTGAATTGAGGAAATAAATATTATATTGATGTGATGGGTGTTAGTAAATATTTGTGAATATAAATTTATTAGAGAATTTTTTTAAATTAAATTAATATATAATTTAGAGAATTGTAATATAGCATGAAGTGTTATATTGTTAATTAATAATTTCAAATGATATATTAAATTATTAAATAAAGTTATAATAAAAGTTATAATTTTGTGATATTTGTTAAATACTATATTTAATTAAAATATAGTGTGTGATTAATTTAATGGGTTAGTGTTGGATATGAAAATTCAAATAAATAATGTGTTTATAATTATAAATTAAAGTGTTTATTAAAATAAATTAAAAAGGATTTAAATTAGTTTTTGCCAAACAAGGCTTAAGTATTTTAATTCTTTAAAAATTTAAATGGTTTGCCAAACAAGCCTTATGGCTTTTGATATTTCTGATTTTTGAAATTTAAATTTAATAATATAAATAAAATAAATTAGAATAATAAATATAATGTATACGTTATTTTGATAACTGATGATGGCTATTAAGGCCATATCAGTTTTGTGTTTTGATATTACGCATGCTGGCTATCAGTTTGTTTTAGTTTTACACATACTAGTTGCTGGGTTTTGAGAGAGTTTAAAGAGCTTATTAGAAGTTAGCAGAGAAAATTGAGAGAGAGTTACGAGTTTTCATAGCAAATTCAAGTGAATTAGCAGCGATTGTATTTGTAATTGAAGGTATGTTTTACAACTTTTATATTATAAGCGTATATATGAATATTACGACAATAATTTTCATACTCTATGAATTTTATGTGTTTAGAATTGATGTTCTTGAATTAGTTATGATGATTGCATGTGTCTATAATGATTAGATATTATGTTTAAACAATAATCGCATGCTAATTTTGGATATCAGTAGAAATTTTGTCAGTATGTATATGTTTTCATGTGTAACTATGTAAGTATCAATTTTAATGGCCAATTTATATGTAAAGTATAAATTGAAGCTTGTAGATGTTAGTTCATTGAGATACGAACATAATGTAATTTGAATGAGATGATTTGATCATGTAATGAATTTACAGTGATAATTTTTGGGATGAATATCAAAAATGGAGTTTTATATGAAAAACATGAAAATTGAGAAATTAAAATAGTTTTAGTTACTGTTAAATTGTGCTAAGTGGTTGAATAGGTTAGCAATCATGTCTATGATAGTTGTATATTTATTTTACGTGTTATTATCACTGTTTGATGGGTGAAATTCGTGTTGGTTGGCTTAAGAAAAGTGCCGAAGCTCTGTTCTGCAAAACTGAGTTCTGTTTGTTCTGGCGCGGCCGCGCCAATGCCCATTTTTAGACACTGAAGTCTGCTTGTTCTGCAGACTTTGGTCGTTCTTTGTAGCTTAGCCTAAGGTCATGGTGATGTAAGAATCATGTAACAACAAGGTTAAATAGAGTCTTGTAATGTGGATTATGAATTCAAAATTGTAAAAATGGTTAGCAAATTGAGAACGCATTATGCGATAATTTGGTATACAAAATGAATGTTAGGCAAGTGTTGCGAAGTAAAAACTTGGAATTTCTGAAAATGTAAATGGTAAAGAAAGATTTGTGCTTAAATGGTAAGTTTAGCTAGAAATGTACATGTTTTGGTATGTTAGCATATCTAATAGATACTGTGGTTCTAAACTAATGTGTAGGTGAACGTGAGTTTAATATTGTAGCTTACGCTTGAGGCAAATTTCTAAACCCTATCTTTTTACTTTGAGAAAGTTTCTAACTTTACACTTTCGTTGAGTTAGTCCTATTACAATATTGTGTAACTTTATTCTTTTGATTGAGCAAGCTTATTATCTTAACTGTTATTGAATAAGTCAGTTGTTCCTAAAATTCATTCGAGCAAACTTTAACTCTAATGTTATTTGTAATTCTCATTTGATTGATTCATTCTAACTTGTTTATAGTTAAGCAAGTTTCATAAGTTCTATTATTATATAATGAACGCAAATTTTGAACTCTCGTTTCTATTATTGAACTATTTTAATTCTTTGCATGAGTTAATACCATGTTAGGCAAGTTTTTAGTTTCCAACTTGCTATCAGTTAATGTACGTTCTGAACCTTAGCGTATTTATTGTTCAAGCAAAGGTTTACCATTTATTTATTTTGTTGAATACTTATGCTCTATTATCATTTCAAGCATGAGTTTAATATGTATAATCAGTGCATTTATGATTCTCAATTGTTCTATGTCATGTTGTTATCAAAACATCTGTTGTGATTATCAAACACTATTGATTCAACTAGTCCTCTAGTTAATGCTCGTTAAACTTCAAATTACCCTTGAAAGCTTATCCAAACCAAACTTTCTTTGGTGCGGACTTGTACTCTAAATACTGAGATGAACAATCCTATCATTATTAGGGGATAATTTACGCTTAGCGTTAAAATATTTGTGCACAATACATTGTACAAAGGTCTGATCCCTCTAAGTACGAGGAGTCCTTATAGTCTTATGACTGTTAAAGTTGGAGTTAAAAGATCACTCGCAACTGTGGATATAGTTCATGGTCTTATGACCCTCAGTTAGATATATTCTATATTTTGGATTCCAGTTTCTGATTATCATCATTAGAGTATTATTCAGTTTTGTTGAGCCTATGGTTGGCAGTTATTATTATTATTCTCCTGTTGATTCATTGTTATACACAGTGGGCAATTGTTTTTCTCACTCTTGCATATTTATATACTCATTGCAGCTAAAGTTGAGAAGGCAGATGAGCCTTCAACTAGCAAAGGAAAGGGAAAAATGTACAAGTGATGCTAATTTATACTTTTATTTATTATAATGATCTTAGACTTTTTAATAATGATGTAATGTAATAAATTTTATTTCCGCACTTGAATGATGTTTAAAGGTTAGATAACCTGGGATTATTTTGAATTTATTAATGTAACCCTATTTAAGGAAGGATTTATGATTTAAATAGTTCTTATTCGGGTAGATAGTATAAATGTATGGATAGTGAGCACCAAATTTTGTGGGAATGAAGTACCTAGATTTGGAGTGTCACAATTGGTGAGAATGAAAGAAGAATTAAGCTTCTATTTATAGGAGAATGGACTAAATAGTAACTAATTCACGAACGGTCCAGATTGATTCACTATTAGAACAAACGGTCCATATTGATTACTATTAAAACCACAACCGACGGTCCAGATTGATTTACTTTTAAAACCACCACCGATGGTCTAGATTGATTTACTTTTAAAACAACCACCGATGGTCCAGATTGATTTAATATTAAAATCACCATCAATGGTCCAGATTGACTTAATATTAAAACCACCATCAATGCTCTAGATTGATTTACTATTAAAACCACCATCAATGGTCAAGATTGATTTACTATTAAAATCACCAATCAATGGTCCAGATTGATTTACTATTAAAACCACCATCAACGGTCCATAAAATTTGTAAATCTTCCTATGGAATACTAAGTCAAACTTACAACAAACGCCTCATAAAAATCCTTATATTTATATCAAAAATTGAATAAATATTTACCACAAATTATTTATCTTTAATAAACGCATTTTTAATATATTAACAATTATTCATCATTAATATTATAACTTACAATATTTAACAATCAGGTCATTCCCAGGAAAGAGGGGGCTTTCTGATGAAGATTTCTCACTATTGGCGCGTAATTAGGTGACCAAATCTCTCCTCGATAGAACTTTCTAGACATCGTCAATATTACAAATAATAATATAAAAAACTTTTGTCGTCTCAATTATTGATTTAATAATATAAAATATTATGCAGATGATACTATGACAATGATTGAATCAAATAACGTGAGATATTATGCAATAATTACTGTAGCAATAATTGAGTATAATTGAGTGACTTCTCACGTAAGCGTCAATAATCAATATTGTGTGCTACTATACAACCATGCGTATTACTGTACTTTTACCACCGGGTAGTTCAACAGTTTAACGGTAAAACTTTCACCGTTATTTTTATAAAAAGATATTTCTGTCATTTTCTAACTATGACAATACTTCCGTTGTGGGGTCCACCAATGATTGTGTCGTCTTATGCATATTCTCTGTTAAAATAAATATTCCCCGACCAATCAAATATTTTATATTTGGAGAAAAAGTATTCTTTATTCAAAAAAGTTGGGGTCTTACAACCTCCCATTCTTATGAAATTTCATCCTCGAAATTAGGGTACATACATGGTATGTCGAAGAGGTGAGGATACCTTAATTTCATTTCAGATTCTAACTCCCCGGTCATTTCCTCCACATCGTGGTTTCTCTACAAAACTTTGACTTGAGGTATAACCTTGGAGCATAGAAACTATGGATATTGGCATACCATGCAGTCTTATAATCTTATTTATGTACATACAAGCAAAACGTTCAAGTGTATAAGTTTCTCGTATCTGTAAGAAATGAGCAGACTTGGTCAATCTATCAACAATGACCCAAATTGCATCTATGCCTTGAGAAACCTTGGGAAGACCAGTAACGAAATCCATGGTAATGTGCTCCCACTTCCATTCTAGAATTTCAAGTGGTTGTAATGGACCTTTTGGCACTTGATGCTCCGCCTTGACTCGTTGACAAGTTAGACACCTTGAGATAAACCCCGCTATCTCCCTCTTCATATTTCTCTACCAAAATGTATGTCAAAGATCACGATACATTTTGGTGCTCCCAGGATGGATTACAAATGGTGTGTTGTGCGCCTCCATCATGATTTTATACTTCAAGTCAGAATCGTTAGGAACACGAAGTCTGGAGTTAACTCGAAGTATTCCTTCTTCATCGATTCTTGCTTCTGGAATAGCACCTTCTTGCACTTTCTTCTTCATATGCATTAGCTCCAGGTCTTTAGCTTGAGCAGCTTTAACTATATCGATTAAAGTTGATTCTACTCGTATATTCGCCATCATCACATGGGTCCCTAGAGTCTTTAACTCTTTCTCCATCCTTTGTAAGTCATACAAAATGGGCCTTTACGTTGACAATATCGCACTCGTACCCGCATATGATCTTCTACTCAATGCGTCAGCTACTACTTTCACTTTTCCAGGATGGTGTTTAATGGTATGATCATAATCTTTTAATAGCTCAACCCATCGTCAGTTGCCGCATGTTGAGTTCCTTTTGACTGAAGAAATATTTGAGGCTTTTATGATTCGTATAAATCTCCACCTTCTCTCCATACAGGTAATGCCTCCAAATCTTTAGCACAAAAACGACAGCTACCAACTCTAGATCATGAGTAGGATAATTCCTCTCATAATCTTTGAGTTGTCGTGAGGCATAGGGTATGACTTTCTCATGTTGCATGAGAACACATCCTAAACCTTTGCCTGAAGCATCACTGCAGATGAAAAATCCCTCTGAACCAGATGGTATTGTCAGAACAGGTGCTGAAATGAGTCTCCTCTTGAATTCTTAAAAACTCTTCTCACATTCATCGCTCCAACCGAATTTTGTATCCTTCTATGAATCTCTGATAATAACCAGTTAAGCTGAGAAAGCTACGTACTTCGGTCACTGACTTAGGTTGATCACTAGCTTTGAATTGCTTCAATCTTTGTCGGGTCAACAGATATTCCATGACTTGATATTACGTGCCCAAGGAATGCTACTTCCTCAAGCCAGAACTCTCATTTCTTCAACTTGGCATATAACTTGTTCTCCTGAAGCTTTTGGAGTATCATCCTCAAGTGTTTCTCATGATCTTCACAGCTTTTGGATTAAATAAGGATGCCATCAATAAAGATAACCACAAAGTGATCCAAATATTTCTTGAATACTTGGTTCATCATATCCATGAAGGCAGCAGGAGTATTAGTTAATCCAAAAGACATGACTAGGAATTCGTAATGCCCGTACCGAGTTCTGAAAGCAAACTTTGGGATGTCATCGGTTTTAATCTTTAACTGATGATATCCGGAATGAAGATCGATCTTTGGAAAGAATTTGGCGCCTTGCAACTGGTCAAATAGGTCATCAATACGAGGTAACGGGTACCTATTTTTGATGGTGACATGATTTAAATCTCGATAATTAATACAAAGTCTCATACTTCCATCTTTCCTCTTCACGAATAAAACAGGAGCACCCCAAAGAGACGTACTAGGACGAATGAAACCGATGTCTAATAATTCTTATAGTTGGGTTTTTAACTCCTGAAGTTCAATAAGAGCCATTCGATATGGGGCTTTGGAAATGGGTTTTGTACCGGATTCAAGGTCGATACAAAATTTAATTTCACGCTCTGGGGGTAGGCCAGGTGGGATACCATAGTGACAGGTGAAATGGTGGTTTGTGTTACTAAATGACTATACTAAGGGGACTGAAAACTTGTCTCAGCTACTAGGGTGAGGAGGTCATATTGCCACTTTAGAATCCATGGAATTTTATATTTACTAACAAATTGAAGAAGAACGGGGATACTTTCATTCTTCTATTGATATTTACTATGATTATAAAAATGACTAAGTTGAGCCTTTAAAGGATCAGGAAGGAGGTCGAAAGAAGAACCAAATCTCGACCACCACAAATGAAACTAGAGAGGAAATTAACTTTTGAATTTGTGGTCAAATTGAAAGAACCACGAATGACTGTGAGACTCATTTTGGTGAAGGAAGATCTTATTCCAAGCTTCCATATAATCGAAATAACAAAACGATTTATTTTGATTGGAAAACTGTCTAAGATCAGAGGGATGATTTCCCCAGTCAGTAATATGAAGGATTTGTTTAATGTAAAGTGAATGATAGAGGATTTTAAATTCATCATCCCTAGCATAGATATGTTTGATGAAAATTGACTTGGTTTCTAAAAGGATATCCTTATAATACACAAGGGATTTATAAGGAGCAAGATGAATAAAATGCCATCCAGTAGGAAAATACTGGGAAGCGGGTTTAATTGGGTTATCCCTTAGTTTCATGTGAGGTTCAATATGAAATACGTTATTTTCCCAATTAATTTTAAACTTAGAAGGAGAATGAGTAGGATTAGTGGGTGTGGCCCTCGAAGGGTCACTGAAATGATCAAAGGGTTTAGGGTTACTGGCAAGAACTGAGCTAAAGGGTTTAGGAATAGCTCCAAGAACCTGAAATTTACTAACTGGGTTAACTGAAGGGACAGGGTTAACAGGGTGAGGAACCAAAGTTCTCTTCGGTTGATTACTTGGAACTAAAGGGTGACCCGGACCACAAGAAGCTGATCCTCCTCGGACACTCAATTTGACTGTATAGTACCTGTATTAATGAATTTCGAGTGAGAAAGTCGGGAATGGAATTTTTACTGCCTCTGATATATTCAATCTCAAAATCAAAAATACTTAAAAGGGCTTGCCATCTCGCAAAAGAATGTTTAGAGGTGATATTTTCAACATCTTTCTCTAAAATATATTTTACAGAATTGCAATCAATTCGGACCAAAAACTTTTGATTTAATAAGTCACTTTGAAATTTATTAATACATAAAACTAAAGAAAGAATTTCTTTTTTAATAGTACTGTAATTTAACTGTATATTATTCCAAGCACCATAATGAAATAGAATAATTTGCTCAGAAGAATTGGGGGTCAGTTTTTGCTTGAGGACGCCTCCGAACCCAATATCTGAGGCATCAGTTTTAACAATCTTGAAGGCTGGATCATTGGAAATGCCAAGGCAAGGTAAAACCTTAACATATTTTTTAACTTGTTGGACGACAGAAGTGTGAATGTCAATCCAAGGGGGAGGATTGTCTTGCAAACACTGAAAGAGAGGTTTTCAAATCTGTATGAGATTTTTATAGAACTTGCCAATATAATTGAGTGAGCCTAGAAATCTCTAAAATTGGGTTTTATTGGTAATCTTATCAGAAAATCTGTCAGCAAATTGAATAGCTCTATCAATAGGCTAAATAAGTCCTTGATAAATATTGAGACCAAGAAACCGAAATTTAGCCTGAAATAAACTGCATTTGGAAGGGGACAGAACAAGTCCATTGTTTTTAACTGTTTTAAAGAACGAATTTAAATGTTTAATGCATTCTTTAATGGATTTGGAAAAAATGAGAATATCGTCAATGTAAACACTAATAAAATGGTTGAAAGGATTCAAAATGTCGTTGAGAATATTCTGAAATTCACTAGGGGCATTTTTTAAACCAAATGCCTGAATTTTCCACTCTTAATGACCAAATGGGGTGGTAAAAGCAGTCTTGTACCTATCATCAGGGTGAATGGCGACTTGCCAAAATCCAGATTTAAGGTCAAACTTAATAAAAATAGTGGCATTGCTTAACCTATTAATGAGGTCTTCCTTATTGGGTAAAGGATACCTAATCCATTCTACAACTTTGTTTAATGGTTTGTAATTAATAACTAGACTGGGGAACACCTCTTTCATTTTCTGCTTCATTGTTGACATAAAATGCAGGACAGGACCAAGGGGATTTACTCGGTTTAATTAATCCTTTATTAAGATATCATTAATTTCTTTCTTATATAACTCCATTTGTTCATGACTCATTTGTATCAGCCTAGCCTTAGTAGGAATCAAATGTTCTTTGAATTATTTGGCGTAAGGAAGCCTTACAACGTGTTTTTTTTATGTCAAAAAGCATTAGGAGAATCAGAACAAAGGTTTTCTTTTAAATATGTTTTTAACTCTTCAATCTTTTCTTGAATCCCTTTATTATTAAGTTGTTCCTCAATATTCTTGTACTTAATTTCTTCCTTTAAGAAGTTTAAATGGATGGATTTGCAATTTAACAAATTTAAAGATTTAGAAATAGATTCATCTTGGAGAAATCTTAAATCTCTCTCTTTAGGTTTAATAAGAAACTTAAATGTTATCTTCTTACCTAAATGTTTGCAGCTTAATCCTTCATTACTGGTAGTAAAAGGATATAATAAATATATAAATGATAATCCTAAGATGATTTTATCTGTAAGATTGCGAATTAAAATAAATGATGTCTTAAAACACATGTCATCTTGACAAATATGAACCTTAGGCAGTTTATATTTTATTTCCATTTGACTACCATTAGCCGAATTCAATTTTTCACTAGTTTTCTTATAATACTTGGTTGGGATTAATCCTTTTTTGATACAATTCAGATCTGCCCCTGTATCAACTAAGGCAGGAAGTTATATTGAGAAGGTCTTATCAATAACCAATTTAATAGAGATATACTATTTTTAAATTGTGATATCTTTAATTCTTTTAAGAGAAAGACCTTGAACAAAAAGATATGGCCTTGAAGTACACATTTTTTGTCTTCAATTTCTTTCTTAAATTAGAAACATCTAACTTTAGGTTAGAAATCTCTCTTTTAAGCTTATTAACTTCTTGATTTAACTCAGGGAGGGTAACTTCTTTAACGGGAGTTTTAAATCTTTCAAGAGTTTTATTAAGGCTAAATATAGGCTTCTCTTTGGCCTTAATAATTTTGTTCTTAACTTTGTTATCCTTAGTTAATAATTCTTTTAATTGTCTTGTATACTGGATTTTTAACTGAGGATCAGATATTTTACTGAGTAGATCGATTAACAAAGAGCTTTCTTCTTCTTTGGTAATCACATTTAACCTTTTACTGCAACAATTTTGGTTACAATTATTAGCACAAATAGTAACTTCTTCATTGTCACTATCCGTTTCATTATTACTAATACTGTTATTAGAGGAATAAGGAATATCAGAACCCTCATCATTACTGATGTTATTCTCAATCATCATTAATTCTAATAGTTGTTTAGTATCTTCATTTGAAACATTTAACTGAGATAACTTTTGTTTTATCTTACACTCATTTTTATAGTGTCCTTTCTGCCCACAATTGTGGCAAACAATTTTACTCTTATCATACTTTTTAGTTTTTTTGTTGTATTTCTTACCTGAAGGTTTAGGTTTAGTATAATAATTATCTGGATTTTTATTTTTGTTTTGAATATGCCTTCTTTTATGCCTTTTGTGTCTTTTGTGAGGATCAATATGTTTATGTTTGTGCTTTCTTCTAGAGGGAGCAACAGGGGGTAAACCATATTGTTCACAAAAAGTCCCTAACTCATATTTAGCTTTGTTCTTATTTTTACTAGCTTGCTTAGCGAGTTTAAAATCTATACACATTTTTAATCCAATTTTTTGTATATAACTGATAATATCACCGTAAGTTAAATTTTCATAATCAATATAACCTAGATCTTTACTTAATTCTTCACGAACTTTGTGATCAAATAATGAAGGTAAACCATTAACAAATTTTTCTTTCCAAAATGGTTTTTTGCTATCATTACGCATCATAACTTGAGAAGTAAACACATCTTTGTACCATCTAAAATCACTTGGAGTGGGATAAGTGAGATTACTTAACTGATCGTGAATTATTTCTGTGATATTACTAGGGGTACCAACAAAATGTTTAATTATGGTAAATATTAAAGTATTAACTCCATCCGGTGGACCAACACCAACATCTTCATCAAAGATGGGGTTATCGTCGTCATCCAGTTGGACAGCATGGATTATTGATAATCTAGTATCTTCTGTGAGATGTTTTTCCCACCAAGATCTAAGAATACCAGTAAATCCACTAGCTATTAACTCAATGATATTTGGCTGAGTCAGATTGCTGAATTTAGTAATATAGCTATTAGCTACCATGGACATGTGATTTAATTTATTTAGAATTTCTTGTTCACTAAACCCATCAATATTCCATTCATAAATTTTATTAGAAGAAACAGAGAATTGTTTTTCTAGCTTTTTCTCTTCAAATTGTAAATCTGGAGGAGTAGGCCTAGAATACCAATTCCTTGTAATACTGGTATTATTGACGGTTATTTTGTTTAGCTGATCATCGAGATTTGAAACCACATCAGACTGATCTGAGGGACTATTTCTTTCATTATCAGAGTCAATTTGATCAATGATAGCTATTGTGCCACTCGTGCCAGCTTCAATTTTTAATTTTTTACTAAATTTATCAATAACTTTGATAAATTCACCATCATTATTAGGTAAACCTAATTTAGCTCTATTTTCTGGTAATTTTAATAAAGGTTGTTCGATTTTTGAATCGAGTTTTTTAATAATTGATTCCACAAATTTTTCTTCAATCTTATCTAGTTGTTTACCTATGGTTGCTAGATATTGATTACTGAAATTTAATCGTTCAATAATTTTCTTATCATCTTTATTACCATCCGAAATCTTAAAAGGACTGGCAACAACAGACGTGTTTTTGACTGAAAGAAGAACAGTTTCAAGAGGAGGATGAGTAGAAGAAACTTTTTACTTATCTTCTTTAATCCACTGAGTTTTAGTTATAACATTACATTTACCTTGATATTGGTCATACCAATCGTAAAAAGTAATGTTTATCTGCTCCTTTTTAATAAATCGCTTCCATCTATTAATAATTTTATCTTGTTCTTTATCAGTTGGATGATCAGAACGAAATAAATATCTTTTTTCTTTATTAGATTTGGAATTAAAATCTTTAGCAAGATTATTCCAGTCTAATTTGAATTCCTTTTTAATAACTCTTAACTGATTATTAATAGGAACTTCAAAGTCGGATTAAGTAGGAAACTCTGAAGGAGTAGGAGAAGAAGGATAACTGGTATAACAAGGATAACTGGTTTGACCTTGATTAAGGATACCCTTTATTTTTATATCCCTAATAGAAGGGTTACTAAGTACTTCAGTGTCTCTTCTAGTAGGAACTAAAGGTGCTGAAGAACTAGTAAAATTTTCTATAATAACTGGCCTTCTAGTGCATTCAAAACTTATTTTGACCGTTCCATCGGAGAATTGTCTAACATTTTCAACATTCAAAAAGTTGTTAATGACTGGTTGTTGAGGTAATTTCACTGGGTAAAGTCCACTGACTAGGTAATGTAATGCCTTTCCAGAGGATGGTTCTCGGGATCTGAACATTAGCATCACTAGTTGAACTTTGAATTAAAACAGTTTGATCTTTAGGACTTTTATTACGAGCATGAACGTTTAAGTTTTTTTTCATAGTGTTATAGTAAATCTTATAAATCAAAGCTAAAGGCTGAGAACCCTCTACCATGTGAGTGATTTCTCCTGCAGTTTTAATATTTAATGTTAAAGCTTTTAATAGACTGTGATCACTTAGGCTCAATGTGAAATGAAGAAAGCAATTGAAATGGATAGGTCAATTATGCATACTTGATTCCATTATGCCAATAATACTCGGGAAATAATTAAGAAATCTAGCATCTTTAAGACAGATGTAGATACTTGAATTAATTCCTTTGATGTTTAAAGGTTTGACTGCAACTTGAACTAGACCAATATGAATTAAATTATAACCCTTTTTCCTATGTTTTTTAATAACATCAAGAGATAAAAGACTACAGTTTTCATATTCTTTATTAATAGCATAAACCTTTTCAACTGTTTTTACATTATAATCTGTCTTGAAATTATCCAAAAAGGTTGACTGGTAAATTTCTCTAGGAGAAACTTTGTGTATGTTCCAATTACTTAAAACTTGACTAATGTTCTCATAACTATGTTCTTCTTGGTTAACTATGTCTGGAACAGGAGGCAAAGTTGATCGGTTACTAGTTGAGGAGTTAGATTTAAACAGCCTAGTCATCTTTTACAAGTTTCAAAATTAAGTTTAACTCATTGTTCATTCATGCATAGCCTCTTACCCTAAGCAGACTCATATTTGTGTTCTATAATCAGACACTGCTCACACAAGAGACTTACAAAGGTTAGACACGAACAAGGTGGACTACAGTAAGTTAGGTGACTTCAAAACAAGAGGAAAATAGAATTTTAAAAAATGGAAAGATAAATGATTGACAAGTTCTTACCCAGCAACTAGAACAACAAACAACTTAGCAATAGTCCCTCAGATCAGTCTAATGTGGTTTCAGATCTCGATGATCAGCTAAACAAATTAACTGTCAATAATACCAGTATTATAAGAAATTGGTATTCTAGAACTACTCCTCTGGATTTACAATTCGAAGAGAAAAATCTAGATAAACAATTCTATGTTTCTTATAATAAAATTTATGAATGGAATATTGATGGGTTCAGTGAACAAGAAATTTTAAATAAATTAAATCACATGTCCATGGTAGCTAATAACTATATTGCTAAATTCAACAATCTTTCTCAGCCAGATATCGTTGAGTTAATAGCTAGTGGATTTACTGGTATTCTTAGATATTGGTGGGAAAAACATCTCACAGAAGATACTAGGTTATCAATAATCCATGTTGTCCAACTAGATGACGACGGTAACCCCATCTTTGACGAAGATGTTGGTGTTGGTCTGCCAGATGGAGTTAATACTTTAATATTTACCATAATTAAATATTTTGTTGGTACCCCTAGTAATATCACATAAAGAATTCACGATCAGTTAAGTAATCTCACGTGTCCCACTCTAAGTGATTTTAGATGGTACAAAGATGTGTTTACTTCTCGAGTTATGATGCGTAATGATAGCAACAAACTATTTTGGAAAGAAAAATTCGTTAATGGATTTACCTTCATTATTTGCTCATAAAGTTCGTGAAGAATTAAGTAAAGATCTAGGTTATATTGATTATGAAAATTTAACTTACGGTGATATTATCAGTTATATACAAAAAATTGGATTAAAAATGTGTATTGTAAGAACTCGAATTTTCAGAAAATATTAAAATAAGAATTTAGTAAATAAAATTCTTAAAGCATGAGATGGGTTCGAACAAGAATATATAAATGTGTTACGAGGTATGTGGTATTGTGTTACATAGGGTAATATAAGCAATGTAATAAGTGATGTTGTGTTTAATAAATATATATCGTTATTATATATTTGTTATAAATTGTAGAGATGAATTAATATGAAGATGGATAAGATTTATCTATTGATATTAAATAATTTATGTGAAATTATTTTATAATAATAAGTTGGTGACATTAAATATCTTTGATAATCACCAATTTCTTGAGTATATGTACGAGTAAGTATCAAGTTTAAGGTGGTTCAACCGTACTCTTTAATGGTTGATGTATAGGAACTGGGCTAAACAATTTCTTCAGAGAGCGGAGGTATATACGAATTAGTAACCGATCTAACTCACTGTGACAACAGTGTAGACGAGACGGAAACTAATTTGTTGGTTATTTGTGGGAAACCACTCAGTGTACTATATTGAATATTATTAAAGACTCGACGCGTGCTAGGTTTAGACTTGTATGTGTGTACGTTGTCGACGAGAGAAGAAAATCGATATACATTTAAAGTGGTTATAGAATTATTGAGTAAATTGATACACGACGAGAAGTGAAGATTAAAGGAATAAATGTATGTGTTATATTTGAGTGTTGTGTTATTGGTGAGAAGAAACCATAAAGAAGTTGTATAGTTGGTTAAACTAATAAGGGAAAATAAAGTTTTAGAACTCGAAGTGTGATCCTTAAATTGTTAAGGAAAATAGTAACCAATGGTGTGAAACCAAAGAGGGGATTAATGTTAGACGAGTTAATGCTTAAGAAGGATGTGTAAAGTATTTAGAAGCGTAGCTCTCATTTCTGTAAGGTAGAACTTTTCTGCCTCTGATTTTGGTATGGCGCAGCTGTAACGTCCCCAAATCTCGGTCCTAATCACCAAGGATCTAGTATACTATTTCTATAACTATTACGAAAGATATAAACATAAATTGTTTATACATTAAACATTACACACTATCCCCAAGGTCGAGTAACCTTAACTTATATACAATTTATAGCCTATCTAACATATAATATTATTATCATACATTACTGTTTCAATTTAGCTGCACATATAATTCCCAAGTTGAACTTGGCTTTGACATTTCCTTATATCCGACATATTCACCTTAATTTGCAATGTTTATCATGATATAGCAAGGGTGAGCAACAATTTTGCCCAGCAAGTATAAGTTCAATTAAGGATATATCATGATTGAAAAAAATTAAACAATAAGCTGGCTAACTTTCTACAATATATACATTGTGAAAGAGCATTAATAAATTTTCATAGCTAAATGAATAATGAACATGAATAAATCAACTGGACCAAATGGTAATGAAGGTGATCAGCCTTTCATATCTGATGAATACATGCAATGTGCACAGAGTGCGAATCAATAATTCATAGACATGGTATAATCAGTAATGATTAACCCCAAACATATTTCAAAAATATCAACTAGAGGTCGAGTTAGAGAACTTGTCTGTACCGTTGATTACTGTTACGCAACCTATATCTCTTTGTCTGAAGACCTAATATAGATAATATCGATCTCCAAATATTAGAATAATATCATCATAGTATAGTACTATTAAATACAGTTATAATATAACCTAACAAAATTACCACATAATCCTATCAGTCTATAAAATACCTAAAATTCGGTATCAAGTCAAACTATTTCAGTCTGAGTTGAGTCCGGTATAATTTTGACATCTCGACGGCCTAGTCGGATAAATATCGAGCCTATTTTCCTTAAGACTCTACTTAAACGCTTAAAAATTATCTTAGATAATTAATTATTCAGTCAAAATATTTTTCAAAGACTTATAATAATTTTTAAATAATTATTATCATTTATCATGATTTTTTAATCATTAATATCACATTTAAATGATTTAAATACCACAATATTCCTTTATCATTAATATTTATTTAATATCAAATATTAATGAAACTCATGACATAATATTATAAATCATTTATAATATCTCAAATTATTTTTAATACCTTAATAACACAGTTAAATGATTTTAAAACAGTTAAAATCATTATCAAATAACTGCCATTAATATTAAAATATTAATGTTTTCATTAATATTAAAATATTAATGTTTTCATAAATATTAAAAGTTAATTTTTATAACTTTAAATAATTTTTTTTTTAAATTTATTATGAATTTCTAATATTTATTTTCTATTTATTCTATAATTTTCGTCTAAAGTTGGGGTCCTCCACAGAAACGATTGTAGACGAAAATCTACAAGTCTGATTTGGGTCCACTTGGTATCGTTAGAACCGTGACTTCTCGAGCTACGTTTTAAGGTCAAGAAACAGTTCATTTGGCCCAGTATAGAACCCTGAAAATAGGCCACTACCGACTGTCCGTTACATGCCTTGTAAACATTTTCAGTTTTGGAGTCTTTTACAGAAATGCTTGTATTACGAGATCCACAACTCCAATTGAGGCCTAATCAAACTCGTTGGATCCGTATCTTCTTGAACTAAAATTTTCAGTTATCAAACACCAAATTCCAGTCTATCTAGGTCACTAGAAATCAGGTCCAAAGTGACTGGTCAGCAAGGTTTTCTTCAACAGTAGGTTCATTTTTCATATTTGGGGTCCTTAACGGAAATGCTTATAAAACGAAATCTAAAAATCGAATTTATGTCCAATAGGTATCGTTTGATTCGTACTTTCCCAACTACAGTTTCCATATATCAAACATCTATTTTTGTTCTGTTTTGGTCCCGAAAAAATGGACAGAAGTGACTGATCAGTAGCTTGTGTTCAACAGTTAAGGTAGTTTGGGATTTAATTCATAACTTGTTCATTTCTTAACATATTTGAGTGATTCCAAAGGGGTTTTGCCCTTAACTCATGTATCTAGAATGCTAACATGTTTTAAACCATTTACCACATGAACCAAATGAATCTATAATAAAAATATATAGCATACAAAAGAAAGCTTTTTCTTAAACCTTTTGGTACAAAACTTGATTTTCTCACTTTGGATCTAACTTTTGATTTCAAAATACTTTGATACACATATAAAATACCAATACTCATGTAAATCATGAGTTTTTTAAAGATCAAAAACAAAAGTTGCTTGGTTCATAAAGATCTAACAAAAGAGAGTACAAAAATTGTAAATTTTCAATTTCTTACATTTTTCTTCTTGCAAGCCTTCTTGATTTCTTTTTTTTTCTCCTTTCTTCTTTTTCTCCATCAAAAGCAGCCTTCTCCCTCTTATTCTCTCTTCTTCTCTTTGTTCTTAGTGTAGACTTAGGTTTAGAAATCTAACATAACTTAGTGTATATACTGTGACAACCCCAAAATAGGTCCATTCCATCCAACCCATTCTGAGTCGCCAAATACATGATACAGAAAACAACTACAACTTTATTACAATAATTATCGTGTAAAATACAATAACACATATGCTGTGAGTTTGGATACAAATATATACCAACTGTGACTCTCATCCCAACCTTGGATAGCATTTCACAATGACACCTTACATAAATGTATAGTCAAAAATTGTTTTAGAAATTAGAATCTTTGGGAAGTGCTCAAAGAAACCTTCGTACATGGGAGGCCATGCGTCTAGGTTATGATAGATATCATATGACCAAATAATTATCCTTGGTTGACCCAATAGACCCCAAAGAAAAATGAGAAGATTACTATCATATTCTTCCCAATGGTGAGTCTTCTCTTGACATATCATTATCTCCACTGTCGCTAATTGAGAATTATACTTCAAACAAACACCAAGATTATATAGGTAGTGCTCGTAGATATACTCAGCAAGTGGATGTGCACAACCCTGTCTTATGATGACATGAGGTTGTATGTCTTTAGACATCTTGTATGATAGTGGCAAAACACCCTTCCAACGTTGGGTTCGGTTCACCCTAGTTGATTCACCAAATGTAACTACTAAATGATGACCACCGTTCTATTGAACCGTTACCCCCGCTCGACCCAGCTACACTCTTATTACCTGAAAGGAATTGTGAAGCAAAAGGGTGAGCACAACTAGCTCAGTAAAGAATATCATGACTAAAGATAATTAAATTATCAATAGCCTTCATCAGTAATAAATCAGAGATTTATAATATATGGTAGATGATAAAACTTTTCAACCATAGTTGCAGCGGAACGAGCAATCCATTAGAAGAGTCAAATAGACCATAAAGTCTACTATCTTCTCCGCATTAAAAGTCCACCAACAATGTTTTATCCATGTAACATCACTCAACAGTTCCTTTCCACAATTATATGAATAACTCATAATCATAATTGTGATTCTAAATTTCTCTTCGCACCCAAGACGAAGATAATTTTTATCACATGTCTTTACCTGAAATATCAAAGATCATGGTTATACCAAATCACAGTTCCTGTTTATAATCATACTAACAATTTCATCTTTGCACTACGGGCCAAAGATATTCATCAATATACTATCTTTGCACTACGGGCCAAAGATATTCAACAATAGGCCATCATTGCACTACGGGCCAAAGATATTTATCAACAATTCTACTTTGCACTACAGGCCAAAGATATTCCTCAACAGTTCATATTTGCACTACAAGCCAAATATATTCATCAATAGTTCATATTTGCACTACAGGCCAAATATATTAATATCTCAAAGAAATATATAATAATTTCAGAATTTATATAAACAATAATTATAATCATGTTGATCATTTCACCTTTACACTTAAGCTAAAGATATTCAATTATAAATTCAATGGTCATGATCATACCAGTCAACAATTCAACTTTGCACTACTGGCCAAAGAGAACCCATAGTCATGATCATACCAATAATCTACCCATCTTTACACTCAAGTCAAAGAGAAATTAATATCATCATTAGGGTTATAAAAATGTTATATATGATAATAAAATCAATATAATTAAAACATCTAGATTTAATCTCTAGAGTAATATTCATAAATCAACTATAATTTGGTTAGAAAAAGAAACCAATTTTGTAATGAATAGTAACTCGTGAATAGTAACCCATGAATAGTAACTTCGAGAATAGTAACTCATAAATAGTAACTCATGAATAGTAACTCATGAATAGTAAACCCGACACAAAAAGGTAAAAATTCTACAATAAAATTCATACCAATATTTCGGTATAATGATATTGAAATAACATTTCTTAAACTTATAAACAATTTATTTTAATTATTTACACTTTACTAAATAATGCATTTAATCATTCTAAAATTTCAAACTCGTAAGATTTTATCACCAATAACCAAAACCCTCATCAAAAATTTGCATATACCTCATATAGGATTCTCAATCTATAAAATCCTATTTTTTAATTTTTTTACTTCACATAACATATTTAATTCATTTACTCATAACTAGTCTATTTTCATGAAAAATACCAAATCAGTTCTAAAAATATTTCTTTTCTGAAATTTAGCAGAATATAGTCCCATATTAAACATATATTTTTCTCAGAATTTTTAAAATTCATTTACTATTTTTTATATGGCCAAAATTGCCGAATATTTAGACATTTATCACAAATTGTACTTTTATCTAAAAATTCTGAAATTCACAGAGTACACTGATATTATATAGATGCACTCCGAATAAAAATTTTATTAATTTTGGATTTAACCACAAGGAGTTATAAGCGGTTACTTTTGAAATAGTCTTTTCTCATAAAATTCACAACTCTTATATATCCAAAAATCGTCATTTTTGAACACAATCAAGAAAACTCATCAAATTATCATTTCAAATTTTTCCAGAATTTTCTAAAGGTCGGAAAGAAGTACGAACTGAAAAACATAATAACCCTTAAAATCCTTTACCTCAAAAGAGCAGTATTTCTGACTTGAATATCAGATATAACGTGCAACGAACTTGCGTCGTATAGCAACACTCAAGATATCTAAATACTAATAAAAATATGATTGATAATATAGAGAGAAAAAACTTATGTTTCTGGTATAATTTTTAATTCTAACTTAAGCACCTATTTATAGGAAAATGCTAGAATACCAAAGGAGACTAAATAATAAATTAATATTATTTTATTTCTTTATTCCTACGCATGCTCTTGACCAAGCTCAGCCACCAGCCATCTTTGAACAAAATTTGGCAGCCCACATGTGTTAAAACAAAAGTAGATCCCACCTAATTTTAATAAAATCATTTTATTTTTTGAAACTTCAATAATTCATATAAAACTAGCCCGTTTATCAGAAAAATACGAATTTTATGTCCATTCTGCCTGAATTTGAATTCTCTACAACTTTGTAGCTTTGAGGTTTTCCAAATTCCAAACATAAAATATCCGAAATTCACAAACGAATGATATTTTAATACCTTCACACCGACAAAATACTGATAAAACACCTCAGCATTAATTCCTTCATTTTTATCCACATAAAAATAAATATATCCATCATTTATATCCATATAAAATAAATATTTTCTTATCATATAAATCAATAATTAATTATTCACAAATAATATTACAGAATCACAATTATGACAATCAGACCGTTCCCAAGAAAGAGGGGGTTTTCCAGTAAGAATTTCTCCTTACTGGCGCGCAATTAGGTGACCAAATCTCTCCTTGACAGAACTTTCTAGACATTGCCAATAATGATATCTAATAATATTATTCAAATAATATGAATTATGGTAATATCAAGAACAACTTTATATAAAAATATGTTGTCGACAACAATTTTATTTCTATCCAATATATTCGTCTCCTGTATATACATAATGTATCGAGATCTCGTTATTTTCAGGTACATGATCCTCTTCAAGGGATAACTCATCCTCTTCAGAGGATAACTCTTCAAGAGTTTTATTTAAAGGAGATTTTTGTTCATATGGTTTGGATAGATCAATAATTTTTGTAGCCTATTTCATCGGAATAGCCTCTTTATGGGCTGCAACTCTTTTTTCTTGTACTTTCTTCTTCTGGGAAATTTTATCTTTAACACCGATCATTCTCCCATGTTTCAAGTGTGACTTTGATTTAATTTGCTATTATATTAACTGATTGTCCTACAGGGACTTCAATCTCTTCTAGAGTATTAGCAGCTACAATATGAGATATCACACTTTTCTTATTATCGGTGAATAATTCTGGTAATTGATTTCCAATTCATTGCAAATGAATAATCCTTTGAACTTCTAGTTCATATTGATTTTTATGAGAATCGGGATTAAATAACGTTGAAACATTCCAATTAATCTCCCATCGTGCTTTAGGCAACGATCTCACGTCGTGCTTTAGGCAACGAAACAATTCCAATTAATCTCCCGTCGTGCTTCAGGCTACGATCTAACGTCGTGCTTCAGGCAACGACTTTTCTCCCCCTAATGATGGGAAGATTGTTTCATTAATGGGAGTTTTCAATAATTCAATGCATCATTATAGATCCTGGATGATCAATATGATCATGTCAAGTCATAAAAACCTTTGGATTCGAACACTTCTGGTGTATTATACACTTCTAGTGTATTACAACATTTGTTTCAACTATTCTCATTTTAGTATAATATATCCTAGAAGAGAAAATATACTATTTTTCTAATATGAGCTTCTGGCCCGATACTATTGAAGTAATATAAAGAAATTCTTCACTGCCTTCAATAAAATAGCATGCCCCTAAACAGAGACAGGAAGTTTTGCTCTCATGAGCAATGGTCTTGCAATTAACTGGAGGCGTTTATTAAATGATTCAGCAAGACCATTCTGAGTATGAACATGGGCAACAAGATGTTCATTATTTATCCCAAGTGACATGCAATAATCATTAAATGTTTGGGATGTAAATTCACCAGTATTCTCAAGACGAATAGTCTTGATTGTATGATCCAAAAATTGTGCTCGTAATCTAATAATTTGAGCAAGTAATCTCACAAACGCCAGGTTACGAGTTGATAATAAGCACACATGTGATCATCTTGTAGATGCATCTATTAAAACCATAAAATATTTAAATGGTCCACTTGGTGGGTGAATAGTGTGACGCCCCCAAAATAGGTATACATCACCCATCTTGAGTCGCCAAATACATGGTACAGAATACAAATACAAACTTAATTATACAACCGTCGTGTAATATACGACAATACATAAACTGAGAGTTTTAATATGAATATTGTCATCTAGACAATATCCACACTCAAAGGAATCCTCATTACATTTATTGTCACACTCTTTAACAGAATAATGAGGACTACTAATACTATCATCTGGACCGTTCACTCCTTTCCCCGACTCGTCCCAGCTATATTCTTATTTTTCCTGAAGAGAACAGTGAAAGAAAGGGTGATCTCAACTAGCCCAGTAAGAAATATTATGACTAAGATAATGCAGAATAAATTATCAATAGTCTTCAACAATGTTAAACTGATAAAATACAATAGACATCAAGTTTAACTGCAGCGGAATAAATAATCCATTAGAAGAGTCAAGTAGAGCATGATATCTACTATCTTTTATGATTTAAAATATTTTCATCAATTTTTATCGCTGAGACTCAGCTTAATAAATAAAACACATCATCTAATCATCCCTGTACTACGGGCCAAGGATATTCATTAAATCATCAATGGTCATGACTATACCGAACAATCCCTGGTCATAATCATACCAAAAATAGTCCATCAATGCATTACATGCCACTGAGGACTTTTACCATATCATTTATAACATTACAGGTCATGATTATACCGAATGATCCCTGGTCATAATCATACTAAGTCCATCTGTGCACGTAAGTCAAAGATGACTTTCATTACAATATAAGCATGAGGATGATGACAATGACAATGACATAATAATTCAATAAAACAAGTTCAAGAATTAATTTATCCAGGAACCAATAACGTCCAAATTGTCAACAAGATACTGCTTTGTGGAGTAAAATTCAAGAATGCTCAGAAGAATATTTCCATGAAAAGATACTGGATGAAGCGTAAATATCCAGGATATTATACTAATTTCATGGGGGTATAGAAGCCAAAACTTTAACCAACTAAGTATAACAGAATATATGAAACTGCAAATAGGATTTTCACCTGCCATGCGGTAATCCACGTATACAGATCATTTCCACAATTTAATAAGGAATGAATACAAAGGATCATTCACCATGCATGTGGTAATCCACGTAGACAAGTTATTCTAACAGAATAATAAAGAATGGAATAATAGAAGGATTTACCATGTGTGCGATAGACTACACAGACAGGTTATTCCAACAGAATAATAAATAATGGAACCAGGTCATGCGTAAACGCACAGATGGGATATTCCAACAGAATAATAAATAATGGAACCAGGTCATACGTAAACGCACAGACAGGATATTCCGACAGAATAATAAATAATAGAACCAGGTCCGGCGTAAACGCACAGACATGATATTCTGACAGAATAATAAAGAACGGAATAATAGAAGAATTTCACCATGTATACGGTACTTCGCATAGACAGGTTATTCAAACATAATAATAAAGAATGGAATAACAGAAGAATTTCATCATGTATGCGATAATTCGCATAAACAGGTTATTCCAACATAATAATGAAGAATGGAATAACAACTCTTACGAGTATTGAAAGAAAATAATTCTCTTCATGAATACGAAAGAATAACACTCCTTACCTTAGAAGAAACTGGATATTGGAAAAGTGAAGTAGCAGAATACTTTTCTTCTTTCTCTCTATAGTTTCTCTCTCTAGAGTTTCAGTGAATTCGTAAGAAATAATGAAGGAATGAGCTTCTATTTATAGAAGAACTGAGAGTGGCTCTTGGTTTTAACGAATGGTCAAAATGACTCTTGGTAATATTGAAGAGACAACTACTATTTGCGAAGGGGAAATTAACTCTTGGAACACCTGAAGAGGCAAATAACTCTTGGAAAACTGAAGGGATAAATAACTCTTGGAAAACTGAAGGGTCAAGTTACTATTAAAACTTTAAATCAACGATCCATATTTATTTACTATTATAATTTCAACCAACGGTCAGAAAAATTAGCACATCTCCTCATGGAATAATATTGTACCCAAAAATAATTTGGATCGAAAAGAAATACATTTTTCAGGTGAATAGTATCCCGTGAATAGTAACTCGTGAATAGTAACTCGTGAATAGTACCCGTGAATAGTAACTTGTGAATAGTAACTAATAAATAGTAACTCGTGAATAGTACTCCTGACACAAAAAGTGCGTCGAATACCCGATTGAACAATATAACCTCCAGACATCAATTATTATCGAAATAAATGTCGATTTACACTAACACAAATAATTTTAACACAATAGAACTATCAATTTCATCTTTAATCAACATGAACTTATTCATCATTAATATTATATCTCACAATATTTAACAACCAGGTCGTTCCCAGGAAAGAGGGGGCTTTCCGATAAGGATTTCTCTCTATTGGCGCACAATTAAATGACCAAACCTCTCCTTGACAGAACTTCTAGACATTGTAAATATTGCAATTTAATAATATGAATAACTTTATCGTCTCAATTATTGATTTAATAATATATCATATTATGTAGATGATACTATGACAATAATCGAATCAATAATATGAGAGATATGATGCAGCAATTACTGTAGCAATAATTGAGTATAACTGAGTGACTTCTCACGTAAGCATCAATAACCAATACCGTGTGCTACTATGCAACCACACATATTACTGTACTTTTACTACTAGGTAGTTCAACAGTTTTAAATGTAACACTTCCGCCGTTATTTTTATAAAAAGATAATTATGTCAGTTTTCTTACTACGACAATACTTCTGTTGTGGGGTCCACCAATGATTATGCCGTCGTACGAATAGTCCCTGTTAAAACGAATATTCCCCAACCAATCGAATATTATATAACCACTTGCTTACTTTGCAAATTTTATAAATATTACCCATAACTATAGCATTATATCATATCCACACCATAATATTCAAAAATGTATTTCGAGAGATATTAATCTTTATTCATAAAAGTTGGAGTCTTACAAATAGGCCCACAAATATCTCCTTGAATACGTTCTAGAAACTTTGGAGATTCAATCCCAATTTTAGCTGTTGATGGTCTAATGACCAATTTGCATTGAGAATAAGCAGCATATGAGAATTCCTTAAATTGAAGAATCTTTTAGTTCTTCAATGGATGACAATTATAACGTATATCTTTAAAGCTGAGAAAATTTCTGCTTGCCTTAGAAGAATATAAAGAATCATCAAGGAAACCATAGATATCAAAATTAGTTATATCTACTCCATTTGAAAAGTCAAAATAATTCATGGGATCTTCAGGATCATTATGAACAATAAAGTTTCAATTTCATTTTCTTTTCTTTTCTTTTATGGAGTCTTGGTACAAATCTACCAAATGTTTAGGAGTACGATAGGTACATTCTTTTTTATATTGATTGTTCCTTTCACGTCTACTACCACAACCACAATCATAATTTTCTCTATGATTATCAAATGAGGTTCCATTCACTTCAGGGAATGTAATAGAATCGATCGAGCGAGATTGTTGGTTTTTCAGCAAAACTCATTATTTTGTACAGCTACTAGAAGACATAATTTCACTTCTGGAAACATAGTTTCCTTTATCGCTTCAGGGAATATTTTGTAAACTTACACTCTCGATATTGCTTTTGCAGGAGCATATTCGAGGCATGAAATATAATAAATATTTTCTCTAACGTGTCTTCATCAGTGTTTTTCACTCAACATTTTTAAAATCTTGCAACTTCAGGTGCAACCAATTATAATGAGATTTTAAAATCTTTCCTTTAAATCATTTCATAAAACAAGTGAGTCTTTTATTGTAATGTACTCAACTTTTAATTTTTCATGGAGATGATAGCGAATAAAAATCATTAATTTTGCATGATCCTGCAGGGATGCATGATTGTCAACTATAATTGTATCTCCAAGGTTCTTTGCTTTTATATGAATCTCATCATTAAGAGTACATGACAAATAATTCTTGCTCAATATAAATCAAGAGCAACAAAATCAAATTTATAAGATTTAAATATTAAATAACTAAACATATTCCCCCATCAAATTAAATAATTATATATGTTCATATTTAATTGTAATGAAACAATTTATAGAAATGCAGTAAAACACGAAACTAAATTTGTCCACTAAAAATAACAAACCAATAATACTAAACATATTTGTCATTGTAACTTCATACAAAAATTTATCAAAAGGTCATTAAAAATATATCAAATATGCTATCATGCATGCCAAAAGGAAATATATCAAAAATCATTAGAAATATATCAAATATGCTACCATGCATGCCAAAAGGAAATATATCAAAAATCATTAGAAATATATCAATTTTTTTAAAGATTGTTTTAGTACGGAAACTAGAAAGTACCCTTTTGAAGATTATATCTTCTAGTTGTTGTCTGCTGAGATATGAAAATATCTAAAAATGTAATCATCATGTATTTTATCGGATCCCTTTTGATTTATTTAGATTGGAAGGAATGTAAAATTACAATACACTTTTATAAAAATAAACACTGCACAATAATTGAGGTTAGATATTATGCCGTATAACAACAAAACAATTTGAGGGTGGTGTGATGATGACTTACATATGAGTATGACAGTCATTAGCATACAGAACCAAGAACAGCAAATTCTAATAATAGATTATGAATGGAATAACATGCAGTATGCTATACTAAAAAAATTGCGTATCCATATATATATAATTGATAAATATACATTCTCTTTCAAATTAAATATGATTATCTTAAGACGAAGGTAAGAAGCAATTCGTGCTGATAACGTGTTATAAAAGATTACTAAAATTTAAGAACAAAATGATTAGAGAAAAGAGGCATGTCACATAATATTTTCATATATCCACTATTCTATTTTACAATGCTCTTATTTATAGATATATGGACTTGGAAGTTTCAAAAAAGTCATGAGTTTAAAACTTAATGAACATGGGAGTTTCATAATACCAAAGATCATTACAATTAAATATAAATTTAAACATCCATAAATATATATGTTATAATTTTATAACACATTGATCCTTATTTTCTTTTGGGTTAAATTCAGATGACCACATGGGGTTTGGACGGTTTCCCACTTAACCACCTATAGTCAGTAAAGCTACATTTAAACACCCGACTTTTTGAGTTAAAGTGAAAAAGTGATTTCCGTTTTAACTCCGTTATTTTATTTGGCTAAAGACTTAATTACCCTCACTTTAAAACGCATACTCTGTTTCAATGACTACTCTGTTTTGGTACCACCATTACTAAATTGGTGCAGAGATTGGGGCAGGTCTACATATCCACCTCTTGGAAATTTCACTATATCGGTTCTAGATGCATATCGACTCTGTTCACCATCAATGGAAAAATCGCCATTAAGAATCTTATCTCCAAATGCAATGCCATATGGGGCTAAAAGATCATTCAGTGCCGGAATGTTTGCACCACCAATGACTGGAGTCCACCAGCTACGCGTATTCGTCAAAAACTGACCATGACAACTAGTAGTGCAAAACAAAACCAAAAGAAAAAAAATAGTTAAATGAAAAGACCTGAAGTTAGACCCTTGATCACCCAAGCTCCAAGCCGAGAAAACTTAGAAATGAACATACTCGGGCAACCTATATAACCTGTGGAACAAACTAAGGCAATTATGAGCTAGCAAAACTGAAGGAAAAAAAAAAGACAAGTAATTGCCAATTCTAGAGAAAAACTAAAATAATCCAACTTCTTGAAATGTGTAGGGCTTTTGTAGTTAATAATAATTACTTACTCCCAACGTTATGTGCAAAATTGGGCAGCCGAAGACTAACCCTTTTTTCCCCTTTTCCTTAGCCTAGTTAGGCATTTACACAAACATTTGACAGATGAGAGAAAGAAACACAAAATAAGTAAAATTAATGCTTAAAAAATATAATAACGAAAAATCATACTTATATATTCGAGGTTTATGGAGATCCTACTACAGATTTTGAGACGACGTCATTGCTAAAGGTGTGTCATGATCATAAAAATTTTTGATGGAGATGCAGAGTATGAGCTCCTTACTGGGTACAAATTTGGCCTCTTTTTGCCATAATCTGAGCGAGGCTAACACGCCATAGAACCAATCGAGAAGAAACATCTTATTCTTCTTTTTCTAGTTTTGATTTTCCGATGAAATAGAGAGATAGGAAAAGGAAGAGAGTGAATCAGATTCGAATTCCAACAGATCTGGACTTTGGGAGTGAGTACCAGATCTGGACTCTGTTAGGCAGCTACTCTGTTCGTCTCTCTCTCGTACAGAACGAGGATGAAGAAGAGGGTATTTTAGACATATACTATTGCTTTTTGACCGTTATAGCCATTCTTATGCGTTTTTTTGGCGTGATATACACGCACAGTTAACTTGGATGAAAAGGTGACGTTTTCACTTTAACTCAAAAAATCGGATGTTTAAATGTAGCTTTACTGACTATAGGTGGTTAAGTGAAAACCGCTTAAACCCCAGGTGGTTATCTGAACTTAACCCTTTTCTTTTTATTGATTTCTTGTGCGGCTCAACATTAAATTAGAAACACTAGATCAGTTTTCCCTCATTTCACTTCATTTAATTTGTCATTCTTCGAAATACGTAAAGTAAGGGAGGGACTGAGGGAGGTAGACAGTTGGCTGTTGGGAGTTGGTAAATGATTATACATATACAATCCCTGTAATTTATGCTCAGGTAAATTAAAAGTTACATCTCATTATCAATCCCTCCGTTTCTTTTTATTTATCGTTTTAGAAAATAAAATTTATTTATTTTTATTTATCATTTATAAATTTCAAAGAAACATTAATAATTTAATTTCTCATATTATTACTATATTAATTATTAACTTGTTTTTCTTTCATCTTTTCTAATAAATTTTAAAAGGGTAATATTGAGATTTTATAGTCAATCCTGGTCAATCAGACAAAATATTAATTATATTTCATTAATTTTTATATTTTTTTAAATGTCAATTAAAAAAGAACGGAAAAAATAATTTACGAAAAATATACTCTGTCCGCAAAGAAAATCTCATCAACTTATTTATTCACTGCCCATTTGTCTAGATAACAATACATTAAAACTCATATTTTTTTCATTTATACTTCTTTAATTTTAATATATAAGATTATTATTAATTTTTTAAATTTAATTTAAAATATTTTTAAATTTAATGAATCGTTTCATTTTAAAAACTAATATTTTCACACAAATAAAAGTGTTATTCAGTCAAATTTTTAAGTTGGTCGATTGAACTCGACTAGAGTACTCAATATACTCATGTATGTTTGCAAAATGATGCATTTGATACTCGTTTATTAATTTAATGACACATCCATATGGATCCTTTCCGGTAATTACAAATTCAACCCCTATAATCTCCCTTATCACTTGGCCAATTAGACATTATATGAAAAAATGACCAATTAAATGACGATACTAATCTCATATACAATCGACCATAAATACCCAGTTGCTTGATCAGCGTATGCTCCTGTGTAAACGTATGCGTTTAATGCAGCTCATGGACATTGCAGGTTGAATTTCACATCTCCTTGCCCGTTCGCAACTTCAAGTAAATTGAACAGAAAAGTGCATATCTGCAAAGAGAAGTAGTTGAGATTAACGGCTCGGTAAAAATCACAACACACCAGGGGAAAACTAAGGGTAGAGAGAGACGGTTCAATGGTGCTGAATGAACAAAGTAAATGTGCTAATAATTCTTCCACAAACCAAATTGCGGTCAAATATAGATTGCGACTAACGTGGAACTATAAGCAATAAAATAAAACAGTGAGGAAAATGATTTATATGTCGACAAATATATGACGAAAATTGAATTGCGACTTATGTGAAACTCTAACTGATAAGATAAAATAAATTAGGGTGGGACCAATTTTAATTCTTTCCTATCTCATGTATCATATCCACATACATCTATATTTGTCATATGTAGCTAGATTCGAACAGTAATACGTGGTTTCCTTTTTACACCCTCTAATCCGACATACGTCGGTATTCAGTGTCGATGTGAATTTGTCGTCATATATAGCAACATTCAAAATATAAAGCACAATATGGGCCATCATGCATATTTCTATGTGTATCAAAATGCATACCTTCCTTGTTGTGTATAAAGTTTCGTAAAATTAAAATTTTAAACAAAGGATAAATGGGGGCACATTCTAAAAAAGATTTACTGAAAATAGCTTTCATCTCAAACTACACATCTGGAAACTACAACCGTGCTCCATCAAATACAACTTAACTAAGACCTTTCTTTAAACCACTCGGTTTTAAAGTAAATGGGCACCCTTTGTCTACAGAGCCTAAGGTTTTTCTTTGATCGGCCTACAGAGCCTAAGGTATTGAGATATTGTTCCATAATACTACCTCCACCCAGGAATAACATGGAATCCGCTTTTAAAAGTCAAAGTATTTAAGGAAATTCGAGGTATTATGTAATCAATGGTGAAAATCACAACATACATATATAATAATGATTTGATATATTAATTTTGAAAGTGGCTATTTTGGGACCTTTCGAAAGAAATACTGATTCTTAGTTTGGGGAGAAGGGAGTAGTGCAAAAGGAGAATATGAGGCATAACCAAAGTAAATGGGCAAACTGTAAGGCACAACTTTTTTGAATAGAAAATAAGGCATAAATATGTAGTACCTTCAGATGCCATCCCTCAAGCTAAGTTTTACATTTTGAACTTTGATTGATAGCTGCTGTTTATGATCCTCGATATCCCTCAATACTGAAAGCAGGTTGGCCCTATAAACTTCAGATTTACTATTTGCGCAATCAAGTTCACAGGTAAGTTCGCGGATCTTCTTGTCCATATCGTCCTACAACATAAGACAGCACTTGTCAGTTAACAAAACCACCGATTATAAATATAGACACAATTAACTTATCAAAATATATGCATGTAGGCACAAACATCTTGCTAGTGTGTTTTTAATGGAACAATCGACCAACAAATAATTTATGATCAGGGCGTAATAACACAGGATGCTGCAATCCAAAAGCTAGAATACAATAATGCTAGTTTGCTATCAGCTCTACTAACACAAACACAATGAAAGGTTTCAATTTATCCAACCAACCAACTTGCATTGTAGTATAAGAGGATCTCAGACAACCAAATGGAGAAATTTTATCACCAGAAAGCAATCATTCTTCATATTCAACATGTCATGCTCACCTGGTTCAACCACAGAAAAATAATTTACCATGATTCAACTGATGCACGAACATAGCTAGAAAGTGAATATATAGTTTTTTACCATATGAATATATAATGTAGGTTTGTCATCAAAATGCACAAATTGTCTAGATGCACTAAAAAAGGTAGGCTTACGTGTCATAGCTAAAATATGATGGCATAAAACTAACTAAATACAGCAATTGTTCACTTCTATCCTACGAATTGAATTAGGTTTAATTGAAATGCACGAGTTGCCTATTTTACTTTCAACCTATCATACTAGTATTAATTAATTATGAAAAAGTATATAAACTAAAATACACATCTTATCTCTCTAAGCATCTTCTCTTTTCATATATAAATTCTCTCTTTAAGGCTCAAGCCTTTACAGCTTCACTAGTATTCCTCTCTTCAATAAAATTAAAATTAATAGGGAGGTTGGGATGGTTCATCCTGCATTTCACCCACATTAGATGAGGAGTTTGAATCTAGATATCATCTTCCCAATTCCCAAGTTGAAAACAAATATATATATATATATATATATAGAATGGATCAGGTCCGGACCTCCCGGACGGGAGAAAATCCGGACCCGATTTTTTTTTTTTTTTTTTTTTGTAGAACTAAAAAAAAAAAATTATGGAACTGAAATTTTTCAATAATACAGTGTTTTGGGTGTGTTTTTAATACCTACACCAACCAATGTATGTACAGTCTGCCCAGACTGTACAGACATGTTTTGTTATAGGCATCTAAATCACACCCAAAACACTGTATAATGTAAAAATTCCAATTCCATAATTTTTTTTTTTTAGTTGTTTCAAAAAAAAAAGCAAAAAAAAAAAAAAAAGGTCTGGATTTTAACAAAATCCGGGAGTCCGGACCTGATCCGGACTCTATATATATATATATATATATATATATATATATATATATATATATGTGTGTGTGTGTGTGTATAGGGGAATGATCCATAACTAGCATTAGCTATAACACTATTTCAATTAATGCATCTCCCACCTTCCATAGAAAAGATCTTACGACCCAGATTTAACAAATACCTTCCGTGCCTCTAAGATCCAAAAGTGAGACTTAGTTTCAGAAGCAAATTTTTGTAGGATTACAATTGTGCCCCTAAAAAGGAGCCCACAACTAAATTAACACCGTCTGGGCCTTGCACACCCGGATGGTAAGTAATTTTATTATTTGGAAAAAAATATCAATTAAACGGAGGAGAGGGGGCCACAGCGCCACGCTGCCTTGCTGAAGAACTGGATACAGAAAAGTAAACCTTGATGTAATTTATCTCCTCTAAAAATGTAAAGTACTTTTTCTCACTCTTATATCATCTTGTCCGATACTCCATTATTAAAAGTTTTTTATATGAGATTCTGAATTGTATTCCTTATTTATTACTTCCTCCGTTCCATAAAGTGTTTCAATTGCAAAATTTACAAATACTAGGATGTATTTTTATTTCATGGTTAACCCCTTAAAATACTTTTTAAAATAATCAACAAACTTAGTAATTTAATTTAATTTGGTCGGTGATTTTTTTCGCAGAAGAAAGAGAATGACATCCACCCAGGCACCCACTATTAGTCTACTACTACTACCCATAGTTTTACTTTCTAAGATAAGAACAGAGAAGAGGACTGATAAAAAGGAAATCATAAATGGTTGCTTACCATGTGGGGGTCTAAGGCCCAGATGGTGTGCTTTTAAATTATTTCTGAGCTCCTTTTTAAGGCATAGGTTGTAATTACATAGTAAATTTTCTTCCGGAACTAAAAGTCACACCTCTGGACCTCAGGAAAGTGTTTTATTTGTTAAATTTTAGTCATAAGATCTTCCAATAAACCGTGGGAGATGCATCTCTTCACTACACATTATGCCAAATCCAAACATCCTACACTATATGTTTATTAAGATCCCTCCACCCATTCCAAAAGTCACTTTAGAACAAGAGACCCAAGCCACCTCACTCTAAAGAAAAAGAAACAATTACGAGACAAGCATCCCTCCCCCCTATATCAGATGGTATGCAAAAAAATTAGATAGTCAGCAACCTGGAAAGCTTCTCTGCACAACACATTGTGCCAAAACCAAAAATCTTCAACCATTACCCACAACCACAAGCAAAACCAGTGTTCTTGTCAAGATACCTCCATACATCTTAAATAACTTTCCAAATCCCAACCCAACGAGATCTCAAAACTATTAGCTATTAGCTAGTAACACTTGATTAAAGGGTCTCAACATCCTGACACCGAACACCATCCTGAAAGGGAACACTGATCCCAAATTCATCAGGCAGCCACTCTATACCACTCCGAACTCCAAATGGAGCTTCATTAACCTTCCGCAGTTTATAATGTAATAATGAAATGGATATTAAGGCAAACTTGATATTTTATTCTTGATAAGAGCCATTTAACTCCCTTAGAGATGAAGTGAAGCTGCCATCCTCCATGGCATTTCTTAATCTCAAAAACAATATGTACTACACAAGTATTCTTGGAAGAACCTATGGAAGGCAATTCCAAAATAAAAGGGAAGGAATTCAACCTACAATGTGAATCCCTACTATCTCATTGATGTTACCCAACACTCTTCTACAAGCCCAAAATTGCCTTGTTGCAAATAAGAAAACACCTCAAATACAAACAATAATCACCTCCACAAACATGATGCTATGAAGGCAAACAAAATACAAGAGATGACAAGAGGGCCATCCCAACATTGTTCTACAAGCTCAGAATTTCCTTGAAGCAATCCGCAAGTACAGAAACTGATCTACTCAACAAAAATAATGGTGTCTTTGCAAACAAATACAAGAGGTGACATGAGGGAACAACAAATGTTGTCAACATAGAAGCCCTTTATAAAACCACCTAACTTCTGTTAATATCCCTTCAAAATCTCCACGTAAGCAAATCAAAAGTGTAGATTTATATATTGAACCAAAGTGTGATCAGACATGGCCTCGTACCGTATAGAACACACGAGATTTCAACTCCTTTTTAATATGCTAAGGGTCACTTGAATTCTGTTTTAAGTTAAAGAATTCTATGTTTATAAATCATGACTCCTCAGGCACCGAAAGTTATCTGTATCTAATCTCCCTGCTGAGACTGAAAGAAATCTCTACCCTCGTATACTCAAAAAACCTTCCGCAACAATCTTCACCAAACAGATGAGCAAAATCTAACCTGCCTCCTCGGATACATTGAGAAAGTAATGCTATAAATTCATTTAAAAGTTTAAATTAGCTAGTACTCCTTTGGCCAATCTAATTTTGGTATGTAGGTCAATTCCTTCTCAATAAAAGCTGCGGTCAACAAATATTTCCTAACATGTGTTGCATATGTTCATCTCCCCTTTCCCAAAGAAAAGGCATTTAGAACGACACATGTATGTCTGTTTAACAAGGCGGTCCCCCTCTGCGTCAAAAAATTGCCATTCATCAATATAACAAATAATTGAGTGCTTCGAATGACACAAGACCATGCAACACACAACATCATCAAATGTTTCTCTCGCAACAGGTGTACCTCTAACGAACATGGTTTTACAAATTGTTGAAGAATATTTCATTATTATAGTAGCTTCCCTTTCACAAAAGAACTACTCTTATTAACTAGTGAATTCTACATAAGATGATGTTACTGCCATGGATGAGAATTAACTCTTAAATAACATCACCAAGAAAAACGTCCCAATAGGTTCTCTCTTTGTTCTTTTTCCTTTTAAAGCAAGATGACTTGTAAAAGAATGGGAGTTGACTGGAGCACAAGGAATGCTCGAAATACGTGAAACAGAAGGGGGAAATAAAAGCAATTTCACAACTTCTGCAATGAATAAAACAAATATCAAGATAAAGCAGGAAGTTGTTGATTAAATACTCGAGGAACGAATTGAAACTTGTAAAACTCAGCAACAGGTGTACTAACAAACATGGCTATCCAAATTGTGAAAGTCTTTCTTTAACATTGTAGCTTTCATAAAAGAACTACTCTTGTTAACGTGTGAGCTTCACAAGAAAACAAAAAACATCTTGTCATCTTAATAAAGCACAAGAAAACATCTTGTCATCTTGATGAATTCTCACTTCCCTTTTTTTCCCTTACTAAGGATGACTTATTAATGAATTATAGAAGTAGAAAGAGTGGAAGACAAGGAGTGCTCCAAAGATACATGCAACGATAGGGGGAAATAAAAGTACTGTCACAAACTCACAATTTTCCGAATTGATCTTGATCAATGTCAAGATACGGCAATAAGTTGGTGCAAAACCTATTATAAAATTAAGTTGTTGGTGCAATTAGTTTAAGAACGATAGAAATTAGAAGTGGATACCCTCAGCACTCTGAACATAGTGATTAAAAGTTGCCAAAACAAGACAAGACTTGGTTGTATATCAGCCGTACAAAAGAAATTTTAAATAATACAATAGTATAGCAAATGCTTTAAGAGATTGCCTAATATAGGTGTCACCACAATCATGAATAGACCGTATTTAACTAGAAAATAATATTCATGGTGTGATGAGAAAACCAAGATAAATGGAAACTTCGTGGATAAATAAAGTAGCTCATATCAGCTTTCCAATTACATAGCATTCTACAAGGAAAACTCTTGAGAGACTTCCGGTCCTCTTACCATGTGTTTGCATCATTTGATTTACAGCTCTTAGCGAGAACTTCTTTCAAGGTTGGTCAGATATGCTCAAGGTGAGAGACTAATACACACACATACATTAATCAGAATGTGTGTTGAAAACTTTAAATCTGAAGAATTATATCATATTGTAGCAATAGTCTACAACAGCATTTATCTTAACACGTAAACCTTCATGATTTACATGGCTGCACTTAAGAATAACTAGTGATATATTTGTAAATGAACTACAACAAAGAAAAAGCAACTATATAGACAAGTTGCAAAAATATTTCTACTCCATATAGTTACTAGTGAAGCTCGATTCAACAGAGATATATTTTAATACAACACAATTTATTTTCCCTCCTGATGATTCAAATGCTTTCAGCTACGATGGAGCTGCTGAAGACAGCCTATACCAATTCTTTTGTCATATACACTAGTAGTTTGACTAGTTTCAAGATTTATCTTTAAATAAATCACAGCCATTTCAGAAGACTACAGTGCAGAACATTTATGTCCAATAACATTAGGATAAAAGGTTTCTAAGGTCAACCATAGATAACTCATATTAGGTCACTTCAAATACGAAGTAATTTTCATCTCAACCTAATAATCCAACTGTACGGATGCAAAGAGCATACAAAAATAAGAAAGTATGTAAATTTTCATATAATTTTGGGTTTTAGAGCACCATTACTATAATGGTGTAAAATAAGTATATTTTTGACGGCTCAAATTTGATTATTTTTTAATAGTGTATAGTCGTTGACGCATATCACTAAAATTTTCATGTTTTCTTGCATGCTCTTTGCATCCATACAATTGGATTATTAGGTGAAGATCAAAATTACTTCGTATTTGAAGCGACCTTAGAGAAGTTATCTAAGGACGACATTAGGAACCTTTTACCTATGACATTAAAAGTACTTAGTAAAGAAAAGTACGCACACTACTTAAGAGGAATATATGAAAGAAAACACAAGGAAAATAACACTGTTTCCTCTTCTTTAATATGCCCAGGTCCATAATTTACTTCAAGAAGCCAGAATAAAGATAGAATAGAAAGATCAATTTAAAGCACGTTATACGAAAGTGCTAGGAGAATAAATGAAAAAGAGGGTATATTCTTGCTGGAGAGTGGACCAAAAAGTAAACAATTTGAAAACATTGAAGAAAAAATAAATCACCTCGGACAGTTGCTGATTTATCCCGCCGTGGTGATCCCCATGGCTACGAATTGCGCAACTTGCATTAGTTGTCAAGTCCTCCCTAATACGCCCATTTCTCATGGGTGTTCTTCCCTCGCTCTTGATTGCAAGAGCAACTCTTTTGCAAGCTTCTTGTAGAGCATCTACTGCCACATTGTAAGTGTCAACTGATTCTGCCCCTTCATCTACAAATTTGAAGGCTTCGCGGCGTAGAGTATTATATCGGACAGTATGAGACTCCAGATAACTGCTGAATGCATCACTAGAACGTTCTTCTAGTATAACACTGCTCTTTGCATTTCTTGTCCACCTTTTCAAAATATAATGAGATGGAAGAGTAAGAACATTTGTTACTCTGAAGACAGCAAGCACATGTCTGCAGAGAAGACCCGAGAACTCAAACATCTGGCAACTACATGTAGCTCTCATCTCTAGGACATTAAATTTAACATGGTTAGCTTTATGATCCTCCCCATACTTTGCTACTTGGTAAGTAGTGGTTTCCCCATCATCGTCCACTTTTGAAGCCATAAAAGTAAGTGTCCCAACCAATTCCTCTTGAAATCTCGTAAATAACTTCCTTGTGTACAGCTCAGATGCTTGCTTTTCCATGGGAGAAGGGGTCCTCAGAACAGGGGACGTGTTCATCGTATCATAATCCGCTTTTACCTCTTTCTCATTGCGACTCTCCAATGCTTTTTCATATAACTTGAAGAACTGATTTAAGCTGGTTGAAGCATTCACATACCCATCAAAATATGAGTTCATACTATCGCTGCGCTGGGTTATGGACATTTCTGCAAAAAATGTGTCACGTATATATACTGGCACCCATTGCCTGCGAACAGAGTATAATTTTTGAAGCCACTCATGATCCCTGAGATCATACTTAGTCAACAAGTGAAAACCAGAAAGACTCAAACTCCTCCATCGAATCAGTCAAGTTAACACATTTGTGGAAGTCTGCTTCAAAACTTGGATGTTGAAGAAACATATGGGACAACTTCTCTTGGCATTTCTTGAAGATGTGCCATTTACAGAAACGATGGCGGGCCTCAGGGAAAACCTGCATTATGGCTGAGCCAATCACTGCATCATGATCTGTGGTGATTGATATCGGAGAGCGACCAGACATTGCAGTAAGCCATGTCCTAAATAGCCAGTTAAATGATGCTTCTGATTCATTTATAAGGAAAGCACAGCCGAAAAACACTGGCTGTCCATGATGGTTTACCCCAGTAAAGGGTGCAAAGGGCAAGCGATACCTATTTGACCTGTAAGTTGTGTCAAATGTTACAGTGTCGCCAAAATAAGTGTAGTTTGCCCTTGCCTTTGGATCAGCCCAGAAGACATTACCTGTACACTGCTCTTCATCACCCTGCACGGCATAGAAGAAGGCGGGGTTATCAGCATGCATTTGTCTCAAATAATCCAAAAGCAGCTGAATGTCACCTTCTAAGCTCCTTTGTCGATTATTTCTCATGTAATTCCTACAATCCACCTCTGTAAATCCAACTTTGCTTATACCTCCATACTCTTTGATCAAGGCAGACATAATCCGACGGGGGCCCATTCCAGCTGCCTGCAACGTGTCAATCAAAGTCTTAGCAGGACCAGAGATTTGCCGGTGAGACCGTAAGCAATGCACTTGATCAGGGGGCACCAGCTCATGATTATGTTCCTTGACGAATCCTGAAACAACCCATTTCCCAGAATCTTCTTGTATCTTCACAGACAATGCTGCTTTGCATCCTACTCGGGTGATGGTGCGGGGACGTTTGATCTCTCTATCCTTGGTACGCTTCTCATTCAAGTTTCGGAACCCTTCTTTGGCACAAACAAAGGACCTTTGTATGATTGCGCCATCCTTCCTGGACCGACGGGAAGAACTAACTCGCGTGCTAAAGCCAACACGCCGGGCATACGAGTTGTAAAAGGCCTTGGCAGCCTCTTCAGATTCAAACTCCATTCCTTCATAAGGCTCAAGATCTGGGTCCCCCCGAGGAATAAAAAGTTGTCCACCACCAACCACCAAACCACTGCCCATGCCACCACCAGTGGGAGAACTATCGGCCATATCTTCATCGTCATCATCAAGAGGCTGCTCGATGTCCACCACAACATCATCTCCGACACTCCCACCCCCTAAACCTATATCAAATTCTAAGACCTCGTTGTCCATATTCATCTCCAATGCAACTCCCCCTGTACATGAACCAATTTTTAAGCTTTGAGAAACTAATCACATCTTCTTACCGGTATATATATATATATATGTGTGTGTATGTGTGTGTGTGTGTGTGTGTATATGGGGACTAATGCATAATCAACGTACAACAAATCGTAATCGTCCAATCGCAGATCTAATGGTGAAAATTATCCTGCAGAATCTGCACAACTAAAGTGCGGATTCAAAAATTACCAAAATGGCCTTCAAGATCCGCACTTTAATACTGCGGACGATAAGTTTCAAAATATTCAATATATTATCATAATATTAAAATTAGTGGCATTTTTGTAATATTCCCGTCCGCACTTCATTTGTGCGGACGGTAAAGTGAGAGAGATTATGTTGTTTGTAAACACAATGATCATGGACAAATTTCTTGGTGTTTATAAACACAATGACCATCTTATCACGAAGTTTGTCCAACAATTTCTGGAAGTTGCACATTTTCTGTGATTATCATAATCACATGTTGGGTAACGAGTCCAGTAAATATTCCAGCAGTGCCAATGTTGACAACAACAGGATTTCTCAAGTACTTCCCGGCAAGCCGCTCCACAGTAGGTGGAATGGTAGCGCCGAACATATAAGTGGTCCTGTAAACCTTTTCCTCATCAAGCTCTTCATCTTCATTCTCCTGTTTGAAATTGCTGGAGGGAATGGCAGTCCAAGATGCCGGCAACTTGGGTTTCAAAGCCCATATCAACCACGAATCAACCTCATCAAGAACAACATAATACCCTCCCCCTCATTCTCTTTGCTAACTGGGGGAAGTCTAGATATGTAAGTGAACATGGGTAGGACAAAAGCAGCGGTCTTACCAGAACCTGTATGAGCAATACCGATGACATTACAAAAATAATCTCTCGCTTTAACAAAAATGCCACTAATTTTAATATTATGATAATATACTGAATATTTTAAAACTTACCTTTCGCACTATTAAAGTGTGTATCTTGAAGGGCTTTTTGATAATTTTTGAAATTGCACTTTAGTTGTGCGAACTCCGCAGTTAAACTTAATTGCGGACGCGATAATTTTCACCGTTAGATCACGGTCACGATTTGTTGTAAGAATAAACTTAAATTTACATCATTGGCTATGGATCAGTCCCAACACATTAGAATAGTATTAAAAACAAATTAGCTTAAAATTTGATATGACACCCAATTCCAATTCCATGTCATTGAGTAATGTACACACCACTGCATTTGGAGTATAGATTATGCACTTTAGAGTTGGAACATAGAGAAACAAAAGCTTGAAATTTCAACTAGCAAAAAATCCCAATTCGAATTATATGCCGAAGACTCATTTCAATCAAGCATATGAAATGAAAACATATCTTTACAGTGAAATTTTTAAGTCTATATATGGAATTAGAGCACATGTTTCTTCTATAAAGGAATAAACTTTAGAAAGGAAAGAGAACAACTGACCGTCATAAGAGCTGTTGTTTGTCTATGACGATATATACACTGATATATCCATACATATATATAAAGAGAGAGATGAAAGAATCTGAAGAATCCCACTGAATTCAAGCAAAAGTCTTGCAATGAGAAAACTGGGAAACTGGGAATTTCAATTCTAGGGTTTCTGACGATAATTGAGGAAGGAAATTCAAACTCTTTTAGAAAATTTGAATTGAGGTTAGGGTTAACATGGACGATTCTACTATTGTTGAAGAGAGATTGCAGAAGGCATAAGCATGGGGGAAGGTGGGTGGGTAATCTTCTGTGTTAGGTTCTAGCCGAGTTCTATGGGCTTCATGTTTGTCTTTTGATCAGTTATTATGTTCCATGAATATTTGTAAAAAAATTATTGATGGGCTTTACCCCTAGGAAAAAAAGTAGGGTTTGAAATTTGAATACTTCAAACATTTTGCTAAAAAAAACAACCCCGCTTTTATAAAAAATTGATAATTATACAAGTCTTCTCTCACAGAAATAATAAATAAATAAATATTAAATCACTAAATTTTACTTGTAAAAATAATAATTTTAAGTTAAAATTTCAACTTATTTATTTATTAATTTCTTTTGCCAACAAATGAGTTGGCTAGACAAAACTTTTACCCACCTTAAATAAGAACCAACTAATGAAGGATAAATTAATTATCTAATTAATTATTCGCATTTTTGAAATTAAGTCTTCGAACCATTTTTTAACGTAATTACATTCTTAAATTAATTCTTTGTTTGTTTCACCTTTCATTTTATTTAACTAGTGCAATTACGTAAAAATGACGTGACTTGTTATATTGTACATGTGCTAGTCATATGACCCATTTCTAGTATTTGGTTATCACTATTAGAAATGAACAAAAACGGATAAAATCAAATAATCGAACACAGTCGAATTTTTTTAACCGAATTATTTCAGTTTTTTGATTTTTTTTTCTTCTAATTTCGGTAATATCCGATTTATTGTTCGGTATTCGGTTTTAAAAAATAGATTATTCGGGTATCCGAATTATCGAATTTATTACTTAAAAAAATAATAATTTTATAATACATATTTATGACTCTAGTGACTAGTCTCTACTCTCTAGTATACGTTGAGCAGTGAGCACTCTGGTAGATTGGTAATGTGAAAAGCAGAAAAGGCGTCGTCAGCCAAACCCCTTTCTTCAGCCCTATATAACCCCTAAGCCCCTAACAGCTTTATCGATCTCTTCTTTGGCAAAATCGAAGTATCCTTTGAGCTTACACGCAACCCGTTCATTCGATACGACGCGTTGACGCCGTTCATTTGTGTACTATCAAAAAAATAGGGTATTGTTTAGAAGATGAAGAAAGATCAGAAAGAATTGAGTCTATTGAATGATTGAATCCATGAGCCGGTTTGTATTGTTCCGATTTTCTTTACCCTCGTGGGTTTCTACCCCTTTTATTGGTTTCCCTTTGGATCTGATGTGAAGGTGTTTATTATGGATGGGTAGTTATTTTATTTGGTTGAAACTGGACTAATTTGTTTGGTGCAGGGAGTTGGTCTGGTTTGATTACGGCAACCATGGTGGTCTGGTTTGCCGGAGATGATTACATTTGTTGTCATGTGGCCGTGTGCTGATGTTGATAATGAGCTGAGTAATGTCATTTGGGTTATTCAAATTCTGTTATTTCAAGTTGGGTTGTTATTTCAAGTTGGGCAGAGATGTTTGCTGACTAATTTGTTTTGTTTTGTTGGGCTTTCATGTGGGCTGGGTTTTATTTGGCTGGTGTAGTTTGGTTATTACCCAAATATCCGAATGTACAATTCGGTAATTCGGTTAGTTTTAAATTTTGATTAGTATTTCGGATAGTAAAATTATGGATAATTCGGTATTCGGTTATAACCGAATAGCCTATTCGATTCGGTTATAACCGAATGATCACTCCTAATCACTCTATCTTCCTTCTTCCTCCCTAGAAGTGGGGACTCTCTAACAAAATCATGTAGGCAATTTCGGGCATAAAAGTTGGGCACACTTTGCCCTCCTTTTAATAATAAAGGCGAGTCAATAATTAAAAAATAATGAATTAATGCTAAAAAAATTAATACAACAAAATGTCCTAAATCAAGAGCCCAAAATCATGAACAAAAGGGATAAGGAAGAAGCAAAAAAAAAAGAGTACAAAAACTCACATTATTATTGGAATCCAAAGAAACCGAAAAATATTCGAACAAACAAATCGGTACAAATTTTGAATGAAACAAAAAAAAAAACTATTGAGATTGTATGAGATCATGCTAAGAGTCGTCTACTTAATCTAATACTCCCTCCATCCTAGGATAACAGTTATGGTAGACTTTTCACGCATATTAAGAAGATGAATAAAATGACAAAATTGCCCATAATAATGTCATTAAATATGGAGATAGAATTAGAATAAGAAAAATATGAGATATTTAATGATACGGGTATAATAGAAAAAATATGTGTAAAAGTTTAGTTATTAAAGGAAAATAGACATTTAACATGGGACTACCCAAAATAGTAATAAGGACTTTTATCATGGGACGGAGGGAGTAACAAAAATAAAAGGGTAAAGTTCATATCACCACCTGGGGTTTGAGCACTTTTCCACTTAACCACCTGTAGTCAGTAAAGCTACATTTAAACTCGACTTTTTGAGTTAAAGTGAATAAATGCTTTTCGTCTTAACTACGTTACTTGAGTTGACTAAAGACTTAATTACCCTTTATATATATATTGAAAGCTTCCATCTTCCTTGTCATCATCCCTAGTCCCAATTTCTTCAATTTCCCTGTCCAAATCCTCAGCATCAACTGAATCACTCCCACCATAATGTCCGAAATACCCCACTCATCATTCTCTCTTTTTCTCTGTCTCCAAGCCAGAGACTAAATTCAGACAAAATCAACAAAGGGAATTGAATATCCCAGGAAAATAGTTAAGTTTGCTAGTCTACTGTTTATATCATCATCTGTCTTCTTCAAAGCTGAATTGGTAAGCTCAATCTTCTTTTTTGATTCTTCAACTTCCTTCTCTTTCATCTTAAAAGCCCTCTCAATGTCATTTGCCTTTTCATCTCTATGGTTATTAATTCTCCGACCCGTCACACAACCTTTCTTCCCCTTCCTGTAGCTTCCTCTCCCACTCTCGCAAATCTTCTTTATGTTTAGAAAAGGTTGCTTCATGTGCTTCCTGCCTGCAAATATTTAATTAGCCCTCTAAAATTATTTCCAACTTCAAATAAATGCAAAATATTAGAATCATTAACCCAAAAGGTTTCGGCATAGATCATACTCTGCATTAAAGGATATGCGCTGTGACGCCCCCAAAATAGGTACACAACACCCATCTTGTGTCGCAAAATATATGGTACTGAATACAAATACAAACTTAATTATACAATATGAGCTGAGAGTTTTTACACGAATATTGTCTTCTAGACAATATCCAAACTCAAATGAAGTCCTCATTACATTTATTGTCACATTATTTTATAGAATAGTGAGGACTACTATAACACCATCTCAGGCCATCACTCCATTCCCTGACTAGTTCCGGCTACGTTCTAATTTCCTGAAGAGAACAATGGAAGTAAAAGGGTGAGCTCAACTAGCCCAGTAAGAAATATTATGACTAAGATAATACAGAGTAAGTTATCATTAGCCTTCAACAATGTTAAATTGATAGAATATAATCGACAACAAGTTTAACTGCAGCGGAATAAGCAATCCATTAGAAGAGTCAAGTAGAGCATGATATCTACTATCTTCTATGATTTAAAAAGGTTTTCATCAACTTTATCGCTAAGACTCAGCTTAATAAATAAACCACATCATCAAATCATCCTTGCACTACGGGCCAAGGATATTCATGTAATCATCAATGGTTATGATTATACCGAATAATCCCTGATCATAATTATATTAATCAACAGTCCATCTATGCACGTAAGCCAAAGATGACTTTCATCACATATAAGCATGAGGATGATGACAATGATATAAGCATTTAATTAAATGAAAGCAAATGATAAATTTTAAAGATTCATAATTTAATTTATCCAGTATTCAATAATGTCCAAATTGTCAACATGATGCTACTTTGTGGAGTAAAATTCAAGAATAATATCCATGTATCAAAAATATTTTGGACAGAAAAAAAATTAATTTTTCAGGGTGAATAGTAATCGGGTGAATAGTATCCCGTGAATAGTACTTCGTGAATAGTAACCTGACATGAAAAGTACCCCAAATACACGAGTGAATAATATTATAGTGAATAGTAACCGGGTGAATAGTAACTCGTGAATAGTATCCCAGCATAAAAAGTGTCCCGAATACCCGAGTGAATAATATTATAGTGAATAGTAATCGGGTTAATAGTAACCCGTGAATAGTACCCCAGGTGAAAATATTGATATTTAATAAGAAAGTTCATATCAATATTCCAATGAAACGATACTGGATGAAGCGCAAAACTTAAGGATATTCCACTAATTTCAAGGATTATAGAAGCAATACTTACCATAATAAGTTTAGATTTAAGAATATGAAAAGAAATAATATACGAAACTGCAAATGGATTTTCACCCGTCATACGGTACGTAATCCGCGTAGACAGGTTATTCCGACATATTAAAGGATGAATATGAAAAAAATAGTATTCATTATGAATACGAAAGAAATAATACCCCTTACCTTAGTAGAAGGCTGAATACTGCAATAGTGAAGTAGCAGAATACTCTTCTTCTTGCTCTCTATAGTTTCTCTCTCTATAATGTCACTTGTGAATCTCAGTGAATTGGTGAGAATGAAAGAAGAATTAAGCTTCTATTTATAGGAGAATGGACTAAATAGTAACTTATTCACGAACGATCCAGATTAATTTACTATTAGAATAGACGATCCATATTGATTACTATTAGAACCACAATCGACGGTATAGATTGATTTACTTTTAAAACCACCACCGACGGTCCAGATTGATTACTATTAAAACCACCATCAATGGTCCATATTGATTTACTATTAAAACCATCACCGACGGTCCAGATTAATTTACTATTAAAACTACTACCGTCGGTCCAGATTGATTTACTATTAAAACCACCATCAATGGTCCAGATTGATTTACTATTAAAACCACCACCAATGGTCTAGATTAATTTAACTTATTACACTTTGGTACCCCTAAAGTTTTCCAAGTTTGTATTATTCCCCTCTAACTTTTGTAATTCACTTATCTTCAATAAACACATTCTTAATACTTCAACAATTATTTATCACTAATATTATAACTCACAATATTTAACAACTAGATCATTCTCAGGAAAGATGGGGCTTTTCATTAAGGATTTCTCCCTATTGGCGCGCAATTAGGTGACCAAACATCTCCTCGACAGAACTTTCTAGACATTGTCAATATTGTAAATAATAATATGAATAACTTTATTGTCTCAATTATTGATTTAATAATATAAAATATTATGCAGATGATACTGTGACAATAATTGAATCAAATACTATGCAATAATTACTATAGCAATAATTGAGTAAATTGAGTGGCTTCTTACGTAAGCATCAATAATCAATACCGTGTACTACTATGCAACCACGCCTATTATTGTACTTTTACCAGCGGGTAGTTCAATAGTTAACGGTAAAACTTTCGCCGTTATTTTTATAAAAAGATATTTCTGTCATTTTCTTACTACGACAATACTTCCATTGTGGGGTCCACCAATGATTGTACCGGCGTACGAATATTCCCTATTAAAATAAATATTCCCCGACCAATCGAATATTCTCCGACACAACAAATATTTTATATCAACTTGTTTACTTTGCAAAATTTTCAAATATTACCCTTAACCTTAACCTGTTATCAATTTAACCATTTATTAAGTAGAATAATAATTATAAGAAAATTAGATACTTTCATTTCATATAATTTTTGGTCTTACAACCTCCCCTCCTTATGAAATTTCGTCCTCGAAATTGGTGTACGTACCTGGTATAACGAAGAGGTGAGGATACTTTGATTTCATTTTAGATTCTAACTCCCATGTCATTTCCTCAACATCGTGGTTTCTTCACAAAACTTAGACTTGAGGTATAATCTTGGAGCGTAGAATATGTTCCTTCTTATCCAAGATTTTAACAGGTACATCTTCATACGTTAAATATTCCGCTATTTCGTCCGGTTCTAACTTAATAATGTGGTTCGGGTCACATATTTACGTAACATAGATATATAAAAAATATTATAAACACGAGACATACTTTGTGACGCTCCCAAAATAGGTCCAATCCACCTAACATATTCTGAGTCGCCAAATACATGGTACAAAAAATAACTATAACTTTATTACAACAATTGTCGTGCAAAATACAACAACACATATATTATGAGTTTTGATACAAATATATACCAACTGTGACTCTCATCCCAACCTTGGATAGCACGTCACAATGACACCTTACATAAAGGTATAGTCAAAACTGTTTTAGAAATTAGAATCTTTGGGAATTGCTCAAGGAAACCTTCGTACATGGGAGGCTATGCGTCTAGGTTCTGATAGATATCATATGCCCACAGAATTATCATTGGTTGACCCAATAGACCCCAAAGAATTCTGAGAAGATTAATATCATATTCTTTCCAATGGTGAGTCTTTTCTTGACATATGACTATCTCCACTGTCTCTAATTGAGAACTATACTTCAACCAAACTTCAAGATCATATAGGTAGTGCTCGTAGATATACTCAGCAAGTGGATGTGCACAACCCTGTCTTATGATAACACTAGGTTGTATGTCATTAGACATCTTATATGATAGTGATAAAACACCCTTCCAACGTTGGGTTCACCTCATCCTATTTGATTCACCAAATAAAACTACTAAATGATGTATAAAATACCACACACTTTTTAATACTGTTTAGGGAGAACCTCCACAGCTAAAGACCACCGTTCTATTCCCTTGTTACACCCGCTCGACCCAGCTACACTCTTATTACCTGAAAGGAATTGTGAAGCAAAAGGGTGAGCACAACTAGCTCAGTAAAGAATATCATGACTAAAGATAACTAAATTATCAATAGCCTTCATCAGTAATAAATCAGAGATTTAGAACATATGGTAAGATGATAAAACTTTTCAACCATAGTTGCAGCAGAACGAACAATCCATTAGAAGAGTCAAATAGACCATAATGTCTATTATCTTCTCCATGTTATTAGTCCACCAACAATGTTTTATCCCTGTAACATTGATAAGTAGGTTTTATACCTACTTATACGGTAGCTTTTACTTGAATTAGTTGTTTTTATTCATGTGTCTTAGTTACTTTTCATGCATTTTGTGTTCGTTTTGTAGGTTATACGTTTGGAAGCGATGTGAGCGATTATTGGTAAGGAAAAGCACGGAAAATGCAAACAAAAGCAAGCCGGATATCGTTTGTGCTTTCATGTCATTTCATGTTCTTGGCTTGGAGCTTGGACTATATTGTAGAGCGTTTTCTTAGATTTCTGGAACATCTTGAATCATTCCAATCGGAGTTCGGATGAAAGAGTTGTGGCATTTCTACCAACGGACGTCATTGAACTTCACCGTTTTGGGTGGTGATTTTCATAGCAGTCACTTCCAGTCCAATTTTGACCATCATGCGTTCGTTATTTCTCAAAGCTCAAAGAATGAAAGTTGTATATCTCGTCGATAGCTTCGATTTGATAGGTCGCGGGACTCGTAACGCCTCTCGGTTTAGAAGTTATGGCAGTTTTAGCAGAGGAGGTTCCTGCAGAAAATTTTGTTGGCAGATTGGTACCCAGCCGGGGCTGGGCGTTTTTAGCCTTAGGACTCAGCCGGGGCTGGGTGTCTGGAAGCTTTAGCAGATCACTAGCAAGCTGGGGCTGGATATTTACAAGGCAAATACCCAGTCGGGGTTGGGTATGCGCGAAAATGAGCGGATTTTGTCCGAATTTGAGTCCAAAAAGGATTGTTTCAAGTTGTTTGATTCAAGGACTTCCAAGAGGACTTAAAGACATGTACGAAGGCTTATAAAAGGAGGGGAATAACATAGATTATGAGATGATTGTTAGGAGATTAGAGAGCATTCTATTAAATTAGATTAGAGTAAATTAGAGAAAAACACTAGTTTTTATGAGATTTGGAGATTGAAGCAACTTGGAGACCATTGAAGATTTAAAGGAGGAGCAAGGAGGGAGCGTAAAATCTACACACAATAGATTATTTCTTCTCATCTTCTTCTATCTTTATCTTTTAATGTGTATTCAATTGTGGATTTTTAGTTTTAATTCAATAATAATGAACTAATTCTTTGTTTGAGATTACAATGGATCTTATTGTGTAGTTTATTTTAATATTCTTCGTTATCAATTATTATGTTCTATTTAGAGGATTGTCTATTGTGATTTGGAATTAATTGTTTAATTGACTGGCCATCAATTACCGTGATAATCTATATGAACTCGAGAGATGAAGTATAGATTTAGATCTAATCATGATAGCATGTGTTCAGGATTTTGTTAGTAGCTTAAACTTGATGTGTGTTAAGGTAGAGATATGCTTGACATCGCATGTAATCGGATAGAGAACTTATTCTTCAACCTTCTTCAATTGTAATTCACATAGAGATATAGTGGGTTAGTTGATTAAGGTGTTTAACGGATTTCTATCTTAATTGTGGATTGACGTTAATACGGTATTAGTGCATCGAGAGGTGGTTAATACTACTTTCGTGTTCTTGATTAACAATTCGGGATAGAGAATAATTGATGAGAAGTGTGTTAACCTAAATGAAGCAATAAGTGAAGTTGTGATCTTAAATCTCCATAATCTGATTTTTAATTAGTGGTAATTAGAATTAGTTTAGTTAAATATTTTAATTTATAACATTAAATTCATTTGTTTAAATAAGATTGAGTTGGTTACGGGTTAGTACTTGGTGATTTTTATTAAATAATTCTCTGTGGGAACGATACTCAACTTATCACTTTATTACTTGTTGACCACGTATACTTGCGTGTTGTGCGTATATAGATTTTACCCAACAAGTTTTTGGCTCCGTTGCCGGGGAATTAGTTTAATATTTTTAACCAATATTAATTTCAATCAAATTAGTCTTAATTTAAACATTTTTATTTTTATTTTTAATTCTCTTCCTATATTTCTCTCTTTTCAGGTACCATGGATGACTTTGCGTATCAATGGCCATACACGACCATGACTCCACCAAAAGAAAAGGAGATTGACAGACTCGCGACACTTTCCGCAATGTCAGCACAAATTAAAGATCTTTCGAGGAAGTTGGACGTTATCGCAGCCCAACAGAGTCAAAGGATGGCAATCATGTGTGACTATTGTGCTGGCAACCATCCGAGTCATCAATGCACCGTTAGTTTTGGGCGGCGAAAACAAGGTGGTGTATACCTCAACCAGTATGCATATGATAATTACCATCAAGTTTGGGGGTATCACCCGGATTCTTCATGGAGCTACAACTATCAGGACCAATACTCTGCTCCAAATCCAACATATCCATCAAATTTCTCAAATCCACCTCCAATGCAACAAGAAGACAATTCAGATTTCAAGGAATTCATGTTAAGGATTATAGCAGAAAAAGAAGAGATGATAATGAGTCAGGAGTTATCAACCCAAAATTTTAATAATCGAATGGAACAACTCCTCACTGCCTCAACCAATGGTCCTCAATACATGGCTTCCGAGACTGAAAAAGAAAAGTCACGGTTGGAGGAATTGGTGTCCAAGTTCATAGCATCAAATGAGGAGAGAATGAGTAATCAAGCGAGGTCAATTCAAAATCTTGCGGATCAGATAGAGCAAATGATCAAAGACGTAAGCAACCTTCCTCCAAACACTTGGTTTTATGACATGGATGACGAAATTGACGAAGAACCTGAACCAAATCTACAACTAGATGAGCCTCGAGATGTTGAAAAAGAGGAGACAAGTAGGGATAATGACAACAAGGTCGGTGAAGAACTAATTGTGAGAACCAACAATGATGAGCCGTTGTTATTTATGCCTCAAGTGACTTCTCCTCCACAGTTCAAGAATCTGGTTAGATTTGCAAAACCTTGTCCAATTGGTAGTCATGTCATTGGCAATACTCCATGTGACGTAAAAGCGAGTACAACTTCGAAGCCATGGTGCGATGAGTTGGAGAAGATAGAAGAAGAGATTATTGTGTCTGACAAGCCTTAATGCCAGAATATATTCGCAGACACAATGGAGAAAACGCCTAGATGTTGGACGTTCTTCAATCTAATCTTATATAAACAAAGCATGCTAGGTGACTTTAACTTGATGGCTATCACAAATGGGAACCTACCAAAAGCTATATTATTTCCGATGGATGGAGGGTTTCTCAACTTTCGAAGAGGAATTGGATAGCATTGACCAGACAAAGTCAGGCTGAAAGACTATAAATCAAGCGCTGACTGGGAGGCAACCCAGGAATTTTTATATTTATATGCTTTACTAGTTTATTTAGTAGATAGGAATTAATTTACTTATTAAGCTCTCTTATAATCTAATCCATGTTGTCTCTCTTCATTGCAGGTATTGGAGGTTCAATGGATAAGAAAAAGATCGTCGCCGCCATCGCCACCATCACTTCACGCGTAGCTGATTACTAGGAAGTTCTCTTCTACTTACCGCTATATTCTTACAATGAGGACATTGTAATTGCTAAGTTTGGGGTAGTTTTGTTTAGGTTCATTATCGCATGTTTAGTTTATGTTATGTTATTTTGCATATGTTGTTAATATAGTTTAGGTTCATTATTAAAAAAAATAAATCAAATATTCAAAAATTCAAAAATAATAGTTAGTTACTATATTCATCTTGCATGAGTCCAGCTGTTTGATATTTATAGTTTGTTTTGGCCAATGATGAGATTGGGATCGAGTAGACAAGTAGTGTACTGACTATTAGAGCTTTGATGTGATTTCTTGTTATGAATTGAATTTTTTTTCTGTTTGAAACTGGTATAATAAGGATAGCACAATAAAAACAACTTGTTGATTGATTGAGTTTAAATTGATACATAATGGGACTCTAAAGGATAATGCTAGTTTGAATGAAAGAATGAGAAGAATAAGTAGTGATGACTAAAGTTCGATAAAAACTTAAGTTTGGGAAATTTTTTTGGGATATATAAGCTTCAAAAAAAAGAAAAGAAAAAAAATGAAAAAAAAATATATTGTGGCTAGTTTTGTTTCGGGGCCTTTGTTACTTGAGCAAGTTACGCCCGAAGGGGTATCTTAAAACCTAGCGCCCTAAGGTCTTATATGGTCTGGGAGTCATTGGTCGAAAGCTCGCTAAGGGGTAGCACTGTTAGCCTAATGGAATGAGACATTGCACAGTCATGGTTAAAAAGTAAAAATAAAAAGAAAAAAAAATAATAAAACGGTAAAAGAGGAAAAAGCCCCCGTAATGAAAAGTAAAGCATAAGTATCCCGGATTGGACTCTTGAACTTGGTGGATGTTTGACTTTAGTTGGATCTAGCTTGTTCGTGAATTTTGTGAGTTTTCACTGTATGATGCCTTTAAAGAGACCTATTATGTGTTAAATTTAATTTCATATCAATTAGCATGTTTGTTGAGCACACACGCACTATATCAGTGATAACAGTTTAAGACTTGATGATTAACTAGGAAATTATTGATTGGTTTTGATATGAAGTATTATCGTGTTTGCTTGATTGCTCTAAGGCTGAGTGAATAGATTTGATTCTATCAATACTGTTGGATTCGTAGGCATATAGATTAGTTGCATTCCATTGCATTGCATTGCATTATGTTGTGTTGCTTGAGGACAAGCAACGGTTTATGTTTGGGGGTATTTGATAAGTAGGTTTTATACCTACTTATCCGGTATCTTTTACTTGAATTAGTTATTTTTATTCATGTGTCTTAGTTACTTTTCATGCATTTTGTGTTCGTTTTGTAGGTTATACGTTTGGAAGCGATGTGAGCGATTATTGGTAAGGAAAAGCACGGAAAATGCAAACAAAAGCAAGCCGGATATCGTTTGTGCTTTCATGTCATTTCATGTTCTTGTCTTGGAGCTTGGACTATATTGTAGAGCGTTTTCTTAGCTTTCCGGAACATCTTGAATCATTCCAATCGGAGTTCGAATGAAAGAGTTGTGGCATTTCTACCAACGGACGTCATTGAACTTCACCGTTTTGGGTGGTGATTTTCATAGCAGTCACTTCCAGTCCAATTTCGACCATCATGCGTTCGTTATTTCTCAAAGATCAAAGAATGAAAGTTGTATATCTCGTCGATAGCTTCGATTTGATAGGTTGCGGGACTCGTAAAGCCTCTCGGTTTAGAAGTTATGACAGTTTTAGCAGAGGAGGTTCCAGCAGAAAATTTTGTTGGCAGATTGGTACCCAGCCGGGGCTGGGCATTTTTAGCCTTAGGACCCAGCCGGGGCTGGGTGTCTGGGAGCTTTAGCAGATCACTAGCAAGCTGGGGCTGGATATTTACAAGGCAAATACCCAGCCGGGGTTGGGTATGCGCGAAAATGAGCGGATTTTGTCCGAATTTGAGTCTAAAAAGGATTGTTTCAAGTTGTTTGATTCAAGGACTTCCAAGATGACTTAAAGACATGTACAAAGGCTTATAAAAGGAGGGGAATAACATAGATTATGAGGAGATTGTTAGGAGATTAGAGAGCATTCTATTAAATTAGATTAGAGTAAATTAGAGAAAAACACTAGTTTTTATGAGATTTGGAGATTGAAGCAACTTGGAGACCATTGAAGATTTAAAGGAGGAGCAAGGAGGGAGCGTAAAATCTACACACAATAGATTATTTCTTCTCATCTTCTTCTATCTTTATCTTTTAATGTGTATTCAATTGTGGATTCTTAGTTTTAATTCAATAATCATGAACTAATTCTTTGTTTGAGATTACAATGGATCTTATTGTGTAGTTTATTTTAATATTCTTCGTTATCAATTATTATGTTCTATTTAGAGGATTGTCTATTGTGATTTGGAATTAATTGTTTAATTGACTGGCCATCAATTACCGTGATAATCTATATGAACTCGAGAGATGAAGTATAGATTTAGATCTAATCATGATAGCATGTGTTCAGGATTTTGTTAGTAGCTTAAACTTGATGTGTGTTAAGGTAGAGATATGCTTGACATCGCATGTAATCGGATAGAGAACTTATTCTTCAACCTTCTTCAATTGTAATTCACATAGAGATATAGTGGGTTAGTTGATTAAGGTGTTTAACGGATTTCTATCTTAATTGTGGATTGACGTTAATACGGTATTAGTGCATCGAGAGGTGGTTAATACTACTTTCGTGTTCTTGATTAACAATTCGGGATAAAGAATAATTGATGAGAAGTGTGTTAACCTAAATGAAGCAATAAGTGAAGTTGTGATCTTAAATCTCCATAATCTGATTTTTAATTAGTGGTAATTAGAATTAGTTTAGTTAAATATTTTAATTTATAACATTAAATTCATTTGTTTAAATAGATTGAGTTGGTTACGGGTTAGTACTTGGTGATTTTTATTAAATAATTCTCTGTGGGAACGATACTCAACTTATCACTTTATTACTTGTTGACCACGTATACTTGCGTGTTGTGCGTATATAGATTTTACCCAACAAACATCAATCAATAGTTCCTTTCCACAATCATATGAATAACTCATAATCATAATTGTGATTCTAAATTCCTCTTCGCACCCAAGATGGATATAATTTTCATCACATGTATTTACCTGAAACATCAAAGATCATGGTTATACCAAATCACAGTTCCTGTTCATAATCATACTAATAAATTCATCTTTGCACTACTGGCCAAAGATATTCGTCAACAGTTCATCTTTACACTACATGCCAAAGATATTCAACAACAGGTCATCTTTCCACTATGAGCCAAAGATATTCAACAACAGGTCATCTTTGCACTACGGGCCAAAGATATTCAACAACACGTCATCTTTGCACTACGGGCCAATGATATTCAACAACATATCATCTTCGCACTACAGGCTAAAGATATTCATCAACAGTTCATCTTTCCACTACAGGCTAAAGATATTAATATCTCAAAGAAATATATAATCATTTCAGAATTTATATAAACAATAATTATAACCATGTTGATCAATTCACCTTTGCACTTAAGATAAAGATATTCAATTATAAATTCAATGGTCATGATCATACAATTCAACAATTCAACTTTGCACTACTGGTCAAAGAGAACTCATAGTCACGATCATACCAATAATCTATCCATCTTTACACTCAAGTCAAAGAGAAATTTCATCACCAGGATTATAAAAATGTTATATATGATAATAAAAATAATATGATCAAAACACGGATTTAATTTCAAGAGTAATATTCATAAATCAACGATAATTTGGTCAGAAAAAGAAACCAATTTTATCGTGAATAGTATCCCATGAATAGTAACTCGTGAATAATAACTCATGAATAGTAATTCATGAATAGTAACCCTGACATGAAAAAGGTAGAAATTCCACAATAAAATCCATACCAATATTTCGGTATAATGATATTGAAAGAATAACATTTCTTAAACTTATAAACAATTTATTTTAATTATTTACACTTTACTAAATAATGCATTTAATCATCCTAAAATGCCAAACTTATAAGATTTCATCATCAATAACCAAAATTCTCATAAAAAATCTACATATACCTTATATAGGATTCTCAAGCCATAAAATCTTATTTTCTAATTTTTTTACTTCACGTAACATATTTAATTCATTTACTCATAACTAGTCCATTTTCATGAAAAATACCAAATCAGTACCAAAAATATTTCTTTTCTGGGATTTAGCAGAATATAGTCCCATATTGAACATATATTTTTCCCAGAATTTTTAAAATTTATTTACTATTTTTCATATGGCCAAAACAGCATAATATTTAGACATTTATCATAAGCTGTACTTTTATCCAAAAATTCTGAAATTTATAGAGTATACTTCTATCATATACATGTACTCCCAATAAAAATTTTACCAATTTTGGAGTTAACCACAAGGAGTTATAAGGGTTTACTTTTAAAATAGTCTTTTCCTATAAAATTCATAACTCTTAATCTATACATCCAAAAATTGCCATTTTTGGACACAATCTAGAAAACTCATTAAATTATCATTTCAAATTTTTTTAGAATTTTTGAAGGTCACAAAAATTACGAAACTGAAAAACATAACAACCCTTAAAATCCCTTACCTCAAAATAACAGTACTTTTGATCGGAATATCGGTATAAGGCTGAAGGAAACTTGCACTGATAAATAGAAACTCATAAAGTATCTAATTACTCACAAAATACACTCGATAATATAGAGAGAGAAAGTGAGAAAGCTTATGTTTCTGGTGTGTTTTTCAATTCTAACTTAGCCCCTTCTATTTATAGGAAAATGTTAGCACGCCGAAGCAGACTTGACCTACTACCTGATGACTTTACCTGCTACTATTGCCACCCACCACATTTGAAATAAAATTCATCATATTTCTTCACCAACCACAAGTGGGGCCCACCAATTCTAGAATTTTCAACCAAAATGATAAATTTCGAAACTTCAACAATTTCTGAACTAGTCACCTCTTAAAATTCATAACAAATCATACGTTCATTTTTAACGGTTCAAAATTTGTGGAAATATACTCAACTTATATATGTATAACATATCCAAAAATCACAACGATCCAACGGACAGATTAAAAATTACAACTCACGCAATAGAGCTTTAAAAACACCGATTTGATCTTTTAATACCTCTAATCTGATAAAATACTGATAAAACACCTCAACATTAATTTCTTCATTTATAACCACATAATAAATCCATCATTTATATCCACATCAAATAAATATTTTCTTATCATATAAATCAATAATTAATTATTCACAAATAATATTACAGAATCACAATTATGACAACCAGGCCGTTCCCAGGAAAGAGGGGGCTTTCCGATAAGAATTTCTCCTTATTGGCGCGCAATTAGGTGACCAAACCTCTCCTTGACAGAACTTTCTAGATATTGCCAGTAATGCTATCTAACAATATTATTCAAATAATATGAATTATTGATCTGATAATGGAGATACTAGTGCAGTGACAATTATTGAACAACAATAATATAAAATATCAACGTAGCAATTATTGAATCAATAAAATAAAATATTGAACATTAATTACTGTAACAATTATTGAGCTGTACTTTCTTACGTAAGAATCAATAATTCAAAAATACTGTGCAATACCATGTGCTACTGTGCAACAACGCGTATTACTTTATTTTACCCACCAGGTATTCCAACATGTGTTAACGGTAATGATTACGCCGTTATTTATAAAATCTCAAATTTGTCGTTTTCTTCATCTGACAATTATTCTGTTATGGGGCCCACAAATGGTTGCGCCGTCGTACGAATATTCCCCGACAATAAGAATATTCCAAGACCAAACGAATATTCCCCAACAACAATGAGTATTTTATAGCCACTTGCTTATTTTGAAAAATTTGCACATTTCACCCATAACTTTAAACTTTTATCAATTTAACCATTTACTGAATATTAATTATAAGAAAAATTGAATACTTTTATTTCATAAAATTTGGGGGCTTACATACTTGGCGGTAACGCAAGTTTAATGCCACAGTTCCTACTCGATCGAGGATTTTGAATGGCCCAATGAATCGAGGATTGAGCTTTCCTCTCTTTCCAAATCTTGTAACTCCTTTCCATGAAGCAACACGTAACAACACATGATCTCCAACATTGAACTCTACGTCCTTTCGATGAAGATCAACATAACTCTTTTGTCGATCTTGTGAGGTTTTTATACGTTGTCGGATCATTTGAATCTTTTCCGTAGTCATATGTACCAACTCCGGTCCCAACAACGTTGCTTCACCCACCTCGTCCCAACATACTGGAGAACGACACTTGCGTCTGTATAACGCTTCAAATGGAGCCATGCCAATACTTGCTTAATAACTGTTGTTGTAGGAGAATTCCACTAATGGCAAAAACTTGTCCCAACTTCCTTTGAAGTCAAGGACACATAGTCTTAATAAATCCTCAATAGTTTGAATAATCCTCTCTGACTGCCCGTCCGTTTGAGGATGATATGCTAAACTAAATCGTAAATCTGTGCCCATAGCTTTTTGCAAACTAACCCAAAATCGTTAAGTGAATCTTGGGTCTTGATCAGAAACTATGGATACTGGCATGCCATGCAGTCTTACAATCTCATTTATGTACATACGAGCAAGACGTTCAAGTGAATATGTTTCTCGTATTGGTAAGAAATGAGCAGACTTGGTCAATCAATCAACAATGACCCAAATCGCATCTATGCCTTGAGAAACCTTGGGAAGACCAGTAACAAAATCCATGGTAATGTGTTTCCACTTCCATTCTGGAATTTCAAGTGGTTGCAATGGACCTTTTGGCACTTGATGCTCCGCCTTGACTCGTTGACAAGTTAGACACCTTGAGATAAACTATGCTACCTCTCTCTTCATATTGCTCCACCAAAATGTATGTCGAAGATCACGATACATTTTGGTACTCCCAGGATGGATTTTAAACGATGTTTTGTGCGCCTCCATCATGATCTTATACTTTAAATCAGGGTCGTTTGGAACACAAAGTCTGGAGTTGACTCGAAGTATTCTGTAACGCCCCCAAAATCGGAACTATTTTCCTTCCCAATCTTGTGCGTTAATATTATCCTGTTCTAGCTTTAAAACATTATTTAATGTTAAAATAGCTAAAAATACGGAATAATTTTTTTTTTCCATTCATTCATTCCCTGAATCGCAACCTTTACAATTCTTCTTTATACTAGAATCATATTATATGATTTATTTAGTCTGAGTAGATATGAGTATAAATATACAATTCATTCTTTCAAGCATATTCCCTTTTTAGAACAAATAATCTTCATCTATCGAATAATTCAACAATTTACATATCTGTGATTTACACATAAAAATACCATCAAATGATTCAACACAATCTCAACTAAATCACTAGCCTTCTTTTCATGCGCTCCTAATCACGATAGATCACATCATAGCTTTAACCTGCAAATTAAGCAAGATTGAGCACGACGGCCCAGCAAGTCTAACAGTCTATCATGCATCACATAACACATATGTTCACATTCAGTTCATGCATTTATATTCTTGGGGTTCAAGCATATTACAGATGCATTATCACATTTATGTCCTGCTGGTAGCAACATACGTACCGTAACATATACTACACATGTCATGTACATGTCATTCATTGCACATATATATTGAGTTCCCCGCCTCAATTCAAGAATTAGTCATAATTTGACATTCATCATTCACAAAGCAAATAATGCAGTTCATAGGTAATACATACTTATAAACATAAATCATGTTAACAGTTATCTATAGCAATTATAAGTCCACATAAATAAACTGAGAAACTTGCCTGTACCGGGGTTTTACCATTACACCAACTTCTGCGTTCCTTGCACAACCTACATTGTATGTGGGATTGATAACAAAATACGTAATTTCAGTTATCATGGTGGTAGTTTAGATTTCTATATCTGAGATATTGTATACATTTTTCAAATACCTCATCCATGTTTTCTCATTAGTCATTTTTCACTTTGATGGGGTTTGGCATGCTTATATTATGCAATAGGAATGACTTTAAGGTTATCATTTACATCTTATTCAAGATTTAGAACATAAAGGGTTCATGTGTTCTTGAGTTCTCTAGTTTTGGTCAATTCTTGCCAAATTAATTTCTAGCAACTTAAGTTCATTCCAACACTTGAATTTTATCTAGTTAAGACTAATTCTAGCATTCCTTTAGGTTTACCAAGCATAGATTGAGTTTTGACCCTTTTAAACCTAGTTTTTTTTCAAGCTTTATATACTAACTTCACAAGTTCTTGTATATATTAGCATTCCAACACTTGGAATAGCCTAGCATACCTCTAACATACTTGTCTAAGGTGTCCAAATTGAGTTCTAAGTAGAATAGAAAAATCTCAAGATTTCATACTTAGACAAATTTGCTAAATTGTAGTTTTAGTGATTTTCCATGCTAGTTTGGTGATTTGTTTAGACTCCTTGGTTAAGACAAGAGCTTAACCACTTGGCCCTTCTTCTAGACCATACTATAAGGTATGTTAATCCAGATTTAGGTTTCTTGTTCATGCCCATTAAGCTCCTCAAAACAGAGCTCAAAATTAGCCATTTTCTTACTTTTTTTACAAAAACTGAGTTTGTATTTTTTTCCAATTTTTCCAGTTCTAGCCACTAGGATAGTCTAGGCATGTATATTTAAGTTAATCAAGGTTACTTTTAGCATTACCACACTTTATTTAATCATCTAACTTATTTTGACTTATCAAAGCTCACTTTAGGCTTGAAAAGAGAGCTTATATTGGTTTTCTTGCTAGCTTTTGTAATGGTCATGATTTGGAACTGTTATAGCAGGTATTAGAGACTTTATTTGAGTTTATTACAGCCCCTTAACTTCAGGTGCTCACAATTTCCCAAAACATTCCACTATGTCTCTAAAAATATGATTTTTAACAAGTCTATGGATCAAAACAGTTTAGACTTGGTTCCCTTAGCTTATGTAGCTTACTTGGGTCATATTTTAGCTATTGGAACTTGTCTATATAGTCCAGATATGGTAGTTCATCATTTAAGTGCTAGTTGCTCTTTAAAGCTTATTTTCATTGATTTTTATGCATGAAATTGTACGACACACCTTGTAGACCTTAACTATCTTAAGGAACAACTTTTAGATGCTTCTTATGGCTTTTCATGGTCTTCTACATGACTCAGGAGTTCAGTTACTGAACTTTATCCAAATCAGCCCCAAAACTAGAATTTAGACACAGTTTTGGCTATAACTCCCAAAACAGTCCACAAGTAGGAAAAAGGGAACTTTAGGCATTCAAGCAATCCTTAAAACATGCTTATAACATAGAATCATTTCTCTATTTATGTTTGCAAAAGTCAGCCATCTTTTGAATACAAAAACAGTCCATATAAGACACTTTAGGCATGCTTAGATGTTAAATCCTCATAACAGTTCCAAGCAAGCATTTTCATTTATTAGTTAAAGAATGCATCGTGTCTCTTAATTAGCTCAAAACTTAATACCTCATGCTTAAAAGCATTTGACTCAGCACTTATTTATATATCATACATACTTTAACCCATAACTCTCATACTTAAAACTTACTGCATCATATTACATAATACATAATTCATATACACATTTTATACCCTCCGTACTTATATAGAAATAATAACCCAAACTTCATGGGTAATTTATCAAATTACACCACAAAACCAAAAATAGGCCGCTAACGCTGCTATTGCAGCTGCTCGCTGCCAACTGCTGCTGCCAACGGGCAGCAGCCCCAACTTCTCGTCTTTTATTTTGATAGTACTTCGTTCCCCATAATTTTGATTCATTGATGTTAAAGTTTGAATATTGTATAGGTGTTATACCCACTTATTTAAGAAAATATTAGCCAAATATCTTAGGTAAATAACACAACATTTGAGAGCGCAAGGGAGATCCCGCTGCTGCCCTCTAGCACGCTGCTACAACCCATTGTTGCAGAAACGCAGCAACAAGCTTCCCCTTTTTGCCACTTTGAGATATCTTAAAGTTCTAGCTCCTATTTTGGTTCACATCCATTGTTGATTATTATAAACATGCCATATCAAGCTATATTATTAAGATAATAGACGTCCATTTCAGGCCTTACAAACAGCCCAACACAGTGATCAAAAGTGGACGTTCATTAAAATTTTCAATTTCATTTGGGCTTTACCTCTCTCGCAAAAATAGTCATAACTTTTTCGTTTCAAAACATTTTTGAGCGATTCTTGAGCCCACGAGAAGATAACTTCCGGGACTACAACTTCTCTTCAGATCACAAATCCAAATTCCAAACCGAACAGAACAGAAATCTGCTCTATGTGGACAGAATGTTCTGTTTTTAAACTGCACGACCCTCCCTCGCTAAAATGGTCATAACTCCTTCGTTTCAAAATATTTTTGAGCGATTCTTGAGCCCACGCGAAGATAACTTCCGAGGCTACAACTTTCATTCTTTGACCATTTCCAAATTCAAAACACAGAATTCCAGAATTTCGTGCAAAGGGACTGCCCCGAGTTGGTTAGACAGTTTTGACGCGACTACTTTGAACAGTCATAACTCTTTGCTCCGAAGTCGGAATTAGTCCGTTCCAGAGTCTATGTAAAGCTTATTCAGTATACTATAACATACCAAAAGCCCAGAATTTTCTGAACATCCTACCTAACCCCGAATTTTCAATTTAGGGTCAGCAGTTCACAATTTTTCAGTTTCTAGCATGTTTATTTCACGACCTTATTACTTCTAGCTCATATACCAAATTAGAACAAATTTTAAATATGTTTTACATAGCATATGAGACTGTATTTAAAAGTTATAACCTTTCCATTTCAGCTTCAATAGGCTGCCCAAAACAGAGTTTCCACATGACTTGACATACCAAGTCTAACTTTTCATTGTTAACTAGAAATTGAGCTTTGTTCTAGCTTGACACACTCAAACCCTCTAGTTAACATCACATATGATTAATAAATCAAGCCCAAGCTCTAATTCTATCAAATTTTTAATTTTTGACAAAAACTGTTCAATAAGGACTTTTGTCAAGCACTTGGAGTGCATAGTTTTGATTTACCAGATTCATAGCCATAGGTTTATACCATATATCCTTATTATCTTCCTTATTACTCCACAACCAACCTATCTCCTTGTGCCTAACTTTAATCAATCAACAGTTCAATAGCTAGACAAGAATCACGAATAACAGTTAGTTTTGAAGAACTTTATTTAAATATCTTCATTACTAATCCTTCATCAAGAAATTAATTTTCACCAATTAAACATTCATGTAGACACATACTTTTATTCACATGTATAAATTAATAACACTAACTCAATTACACAACCAATTCGGTGTAACAGGTCTAGCCAAATCCACTCATCTACTAACAGTTTATCATGCTAAAGAAAATGAAATGGAAGAGGAAATGGAAAGAGTTTAACTAGGCTTACCTTGCTAGCTTCTACGATTAAAATAGTGTAGTAATCTCAATCTTCCTCCCTTTTCCAGCCGAAAATTCTGCAACAAAAACACAACCCAATTCCTTCTTGAATGGCTGGCTGGGATGAGGGTGAGGGGCAGCCTTTAATGGCTGGGCTATCTCCTCATTCTGGCAGTCCTATTAGCCTCTAGTTGGCCTCTACTCAGCCACCCTACCCAGCTACAAACACTCATTCCTAGTCTAGTTTACCTTGGCCCCTATGGGACCTGTCAGCTATTTGGCCCCTACCAGTCTGATATAGATTACCCTAGCATCTAACTAACTGCTAACCAACTAACTGACTGCTCTATGGGAACTAACTATGTTATATGTTAACTTGTTACTTGAATAAAAACTCAACTTATTTCATTTCACCCATGTGGGCTACTGGAATGGACAATGAAAGGGAGACTGGATATAGTTTTATTTTGGGCTTAGTACAACTACCCTTAACACTTTTAGAAATTAAAATGCTTGCACACAAACCTGAAAAATTAAGTTGGCCCAATATTTAAATATGGACACTTACACATATTAATATATGTAAATTTATCTACCACACTTATTTAGGCTAGCATATTTAATTAGCACACATATTTGAATACTCATCATTTTCCTTCTTTACTACCAAATAACACTGTTGAATGAAATCAATTATATTATAATAAAATTATTTCATTAGCCACATCGGTAGTTTCATGCTAAGAGTTTTTCATAACTAAGCCATGTTGGCTTTCCTTTTCATTTTGATATAGAAATATCATTTTAATAATGTATGCTATTCTTCTCTTCCTCTAATAAATTGCCCCTACAATTTCTAAATATATAATACCAATATATTTATTAAGCATAAGCATCACATATTGCATAGTTTATACCCATTTATATAATATAATATCATACAACATATTATCTAATAAGAATTTTGTTTATTTAATTCTTAATTTAATATTACCCAAAAATTTGGGTTATTACATTCTTTTCCCTTTATAAGGATTCCGTCTCCGGAATCACAATACTGAATCATTCTTAATCGGTTTAGATCTTATTCTTCCTCGTAACCTTATCATTGAATCATTTCAACATACCATTTCCTTAAATTTTTCTTAAAAATTTAAAATAAATCATCTATTTTCCATTCTAGGCTTTAAACTTTAACCTTTAATTTAATCATTCAAGATTTTCTAAATTTTCGGGTTGTCACATATTCCTTCCTCATCAATTCTTGCTTCCGGAACAGCACCTTCTTGTACTTTCTTCTTCATACGCATCAGCTCCAGGTCCGTAGCTTGAGCAGCTTTAACTTTATCAATTAAAGTCGGTTCTACTCGTATATTTGCCATCATTATGTGGGTCCCTGGAGTCTTTAACTCTATATCCATCCTTTGCAAGTCATACAAAATGGGCCTTTGCGTTGACAATATCACACTCGTACTCGCATATGATCTTCTACTTAATGCGTCAGCTACCACGTTCACTTTTCCAGGATGGTATTGAATGGTATGATCATAATCTTTCAACAGTTCAAGCCAACGTCGTTGCCGCATATTGAGTTCCTTTTGAGTGAAGAAATATTTGAGGCTTTTATGATCCGTATAGATCTCCACTTTCTCCTCATACAGGTAATGCCTCCAGATTTGAAGTGCGAAGACGACAGTTGCCAACTCTAGATCATGAGTAGGGTAATTCCTCTCATATTCTTTAAGTTATCGTGAGGCATAGGCTATGACTTTCCTATGTTACATGAGAACACATCCTAACTCTCTTCCTGAAGCATCACTGTAGATGACAAATCCCTCCGAGCCAGATGGTATTGTTAGAACATGTGCTGAAATGAGTCTCCTCTTGAGTTTTTGAAAACTCTTGTCACATTCTTCACTCTAACTGAATTTTGTATCTTTTCTAGTCAGCTTAGTTAATGGAGTAGCAATTCGAGAAAATCCTTCCACGAATCTCCGATAATAACCAGTTAAGCCCAAAAAGCTACGTAATTCAGTCACTGACTTAGGTTGCTCTCAGCTTTGAATTGCTTCAATCTTTGCCGGGTCAACAGATATTCCATGATTTGATATAACGTGCCCAAGGAATGCTACTTCTTCAAGCCAGAACTCGCACTTCTTCAACTTGGCATATAATTTGTTCTCACGAAGCTTTTGTAGTATCAGCCTCAAGTGTTGCTCATGATCTTCATGACTTTTGGAGTAAATGAGAATGTCATCAATAAAGACAACCACAAAATGATCTAAATATTCCTTGAATACTTGGTTCATCATATCCATGAAGGCAGCAGGAGCATTAGTCAATCCAAAAGACATGACTAGGAATTCATAATGCCCATACCGAGTTTTGAAAGCAATCTTTGGAATGTCATCAGCTTTAATCTTTAACTGATGATATCCGGAACGAAGATCGATCTTTGAAAATAACTTGGCGCCTTGCAACTGGTCAAATAGGTCATCAATGCGAGGCAACGAGTACTTATTTTTGATGGTGACATGATTCAACTCCCGATAATCAATACAAAGTCGCATACTCCCATCTTTCTTCTTTACGAATAGAACAGGAGCACTCCAAGGAGACGTACTAGGACGGATGAAACCGATGTCTAACAGTTCCTGCAGTTAGCCATTCGATATGGGGCTTTGGAAATGGGTTTTGTACCGAGTCCAAGGTCGATACAAAATTCAATTTCACGCTCTGGGGGTAGGCCAGGAAGTTCTTCAGGGAATACGTCAGGAAATTTATTAACAATAGAAATATCATTCAAGACTGACGTATTTTTGTTTAAATCCGTGACATGAGCTAAGAAAGCTTGACATCCGTTTTTCAATAAACGAATAGCTTTATGGGTTGAAATGACAATGATTGACTTTAATGGTTTGGTTGCTTAAATTCGCATAATAGGTTGGTTAGGAACTATGAAAGCTAACAACCTTACGAAAATAATCAATTTTAGCATGATGAGTAGTCAACCAATCAATTCCTAAAATCACATCGAATGCAAGTATTTTTAAAGAGATAAGATTGACAGGTAACGTGCGGTTACCGATTTGAATCAAACAAGACTTATAAACAATGGATGTAATAAATGTTTCCTCCAACGGAGTTTCAACCGATAAGTCAAAGTCTAATTTTTTTGGAGTTAAATTTAAACGTTGAGCGCAAGTAGGAGAAATAAAAAAATGGGTAGAACCGGTATCAAATAAGGTATAAGCTTTGCAAGAGTTTATGATTATCTTACCTGTGATCACCTCGTTCGGATTCCTCACTTTTTGGGAGGTTACGACAAACTCTCTCCCTTGAACTACCGGTTTTGTCTTGTCTAGGATGACCTTTGATGCCTCCATCCCAGCTGGACTTGACATTGGTGCCCGACAAAATTGGGCTAGGTGACCTTTTCTTCCATAATTGTAACATGCTTTGGACTGCTGCGTGCAGTTAGTACTGATGTGTCCCTCCCCTCCGCATTTGTAACATACGACCGACGGCCGTTCTCTTTCCTTAACAACAAGTGCTGGTGCTGACGTCTTTCCATCATTATTGAATCTTCCTCTTCTTGAAATTTCCACTTCTATTATCTAGGCCATGATTACCACCGGAGTGGTTACCATTTTTGGCATGTTGATTCCCTTCACGTTTGTTGTCACTGCTTCTATGATTGCTACCATTGGTATTATCAACTTGTCTGCTGCTCTCTCTGGGTTGGGTTGACTCATTATCACGCTCCAATAACTGAGCCCTATTTACAACATCTGAATACAAACATAGTTTGTGAGAAATTAAGTATTGACGTATCTCGGGTTTCAAACCTCTTAGAAACATCCACACCATTCTCTCCTCATTATCAACCAAGTGGGGGCGCAAATCGGGACAACTCAGCAAACTTAGCTTCGTACTGTGACACGGTTATATTGTTTTGCTCCAACTTAATAACCTCCACCTCATTCATGTGACGAATACTTTCGAGAAAGTACTTGTCATTGAACAGCTCTTGGAACTTCTCCCAAGATATTTTCAGTGCGATAGGTTGAGTACGCTTTATAGATTTCCACCAGTAATCTGCCTGTCCTCGCAACATGAAGGTGGCAAAGGGAACCTTTTGCTCCTCGGAGCATCCCAAGACATCAAATATCTTGGTGATCTACTTTATCCACGTCTCCGCCTTAAGTGGTTTTGGCTCTACAATAAACTCCGATGGTCCCAGATCCTTGAACTGCTTAGCGGTGACCGTCCGAGAGTTTCCTAGTGTTTCCACCTGTATTTTGGACAGGAGTCGTTCTTGCCTGATGTTGCATGAATTGTGTAAAGCTTCTGAACATCCCATCGTTCATCATTTGATCGGTGTTGTTGTTTACCTGAGGATTATTGTCTTCTTGTTGCACATTATCCTGGGTATTGATCGTTGGTGACTCAACGGTCTCATGTGCTTCATTGTTGATCTCAACATTTTCAGATGCCATTTTCAAACACTGCCACAAAACAAGGGTTAATTGACATATCACATATTATCCCTATACTCTGATCGACCAATTAAATACCAAATAATCTTAAGTAGGTCATATTAGCGAAGGAATTCCCCGTTTTTTCCCCTCTTAATTCTTATCTCACATCTCAGCCAGGGAACATATCCCTAAGCTTTGATACCAACTGTGACGCCCCCAAAATAGGTATACAACACCCATCTTGGGTCGCCAAATACATGGTACTGAATACAAATACAAACATAATTATACAACATGAGGTGAGAGTTTTTACACGAATATTGTCTTCTTGACAATATCCAAACTCAAATGGAGTCCTCATTACATTTATTGTCACACTATTTTATAGAATAGTGAGGACTACTATAACACCATTTCGGGCCGTCACCCCGTTCCCCGACTAGTTCCGGCTACGTTCTCATTTCCTGAAGAGAACAATGGAAGTAAACGGGTGAGCTCAACTAGCCTAGTAAGAAATAGTATGACTAAGATAATGCAGAATAAGTTATCATTAGTCTTTAACAATGTTAAACTGATAGAATATAATCGACAACAAGTTTAACTGCAGCGAAATAAGAAATCCATTAGAAGAGTTAAGTAGATCATGATATATACTATCTTCTATGATTTAAAAAGGTTTTCATCAACTTTATCGCTGAGACTCAGCTTAATAAATAAACCACATCATCGAATCATCCCTGCACTACGGGCCAAGATTATTCATGTAATCATCAATGGTCATGATTATACCGAATAATCCCTGGTCATAATCATATTAATCTACAGTCCATCTATGCACGTAAGCCAAAGATGACTTTTATCACATATAAGCATGAGGATGATGACAATGATATAAACATTTAATTAAATGAAAGCAAAGGATAAATTTTAAAGATTCATAATTTAATTTATCCAGTATTCAATAATGTCCAAATTATCAACATGATACTTCTTTGTGGATTAAAATTCAAGAATAATATCCATGTATCAAAAATATTTTGGACAGAAAATAAATCAATTTTTTGGGTGAATAGTAACCGGGTGAAAAATACCCCGCGAATAATACTTCGTGAATAGTAACCCGACATGAAAAGTACCCCAAATATCCGAGTGAATAATATTATAGTAAATAGTAACCGGGTGAATAGTAACCCATGAATAGTAACTCATGAATAGTATCCCAACATAAAAAGTGTCCCGAATACCCGAGTGAATAATATTATAGTGAATAGTAACCCATGAATAATACCCCGGGTGAAAATATTGATATTTAATAAGAAAGTTCAGATCAATATTCCAATGAAACGATACTGGATGAAGTGCAAAACTCAAGGATATTCCACTAATTTTAAGGATTATAGAAGCAATACTTACTATAGTAAGTTTAGATTTAAGAATATGAAAAGAAATAACATACGAAATTGCAAATGGATTTTCACCCGTCATACGGTACGTAATCTGCGTAGACAGGTTATTCCGACATATTAAAGGATGAATACGAAAAAAATAGTATTACTTATGAATACGAAAGAAATAATACCTCTTACCTTAGTAGAAGGCTGGATACTGCAATAGTGAAGTAGCAGAATACTCTTCTTCTTGCTCTCTATAGTTTCTCTCTCTATAATGTCTCTTGTGAATCTCAATGAATTTGTGAGAATGAAAGAAGAATTAAGCTTCTATTTATAGGAAAATGGACTAAATAGTAACTTGTTCACAAACGCTCCAGATTGATTTACTATTAGAATGGATGGTCCATATTGATTACTATTAGAACCACAACCGACGGTCCAGATTGATTTACTTTTAAAACCACCACCGACGATCCAGATTGATTTACTATTAAAATCACCATCAAGAGTCCAGATTGATTTACCATTAAAACCACCACCAATGGTCCAGATTGATTTAACTTATTACACTTTGGTACCCCTAAAGTTTTTCAAGTTTGCATTATTCCCCTCTAACTTTTGTAATTCACTTATCTTCAATAAACACATTCTTAATACTTCAACAATTACTCATTACTAATATTATAACTTACAATATTTAACAACCAAATTATTCCCAGGAAAGAGGGGGCTTTCCAATAAGGATTTTTTCCTATTGGCGCGCAATTAGGTGACCAAACCTCTCATCGACAGAACTTTCTAGACATTGTCAATATTGCAAATAATAATATGAATAACTTTGTTGTCTCAATTATTGATTTAATAATATAAAATATTATGCAGATGATACTGTGACAATAATTGAATCAAATAACGTGAGATACTATGTAATAATTATAATAACAATAATTGAGTAAACTGAGTGGCTTCTTATGTAAGCATCAATAATCAATACCGTGTGCTATTATGCAACCACGCGTATTACTGTACTTTTACCACTGGGTAGTTCAACAGTTAACGGTAATACTTTCGCCGTTATTTTTATAAAAAGATATTTCTGTCATTTTCTAACTATGACAATATTTTCGTTATGGGGTCCACCAATGATTGTACCGGCGTACGAATATTCCCTGTTAAAATGAATATTCCCCGACCAATCGAATATTCCCCGACACAACGAATATTTTATATCAACTTGCTTACTTTGTAAAATTTTCAAATATCACCCTTAACCTTAACTTTTTATCAATTTAACCATTTATTAAATAGAATAATAATTATAAAAAAATTAGATACTTTCATTTCATATAATTCAGGGTCTTACAAAAATAGCACAAGACAGCTCAACGGACGGACTGCGAAGACTCGAAGATCTTGTCATGGACCCACCTTCCCAGATTCGGAAAAGTTTAAATCACATGTCATTGTGTAGCTCACGGAAAGGGCTTTCTGGAAAGGTATATCACGCCTCTATCAAACTCCCGAATTGAAAGTTATGAAGGTTCAGGTAGACTGCGTGTTGGCTAAAGTACACGTACTTCGAGACAACGGGTGCACGTACTTTGAGACAACAGGACCCACGGGTTCGAGCCCACCCGGGTCAACCGCAGATAGACCAGCGACTATTTTAGTCTATAAATAGACCCCCATCAACCATAAAAGAAGAGAAAAAAGAGAAAAAGAGAGGGAATTCCGCCCATTTCAACTCTTAAGCCCTCATACAGTGTTCCAAACTTCGATATTCCTCTTTGTAAACACTTGCATACATATATATTACAAACTTATTCTTCTTTGTAAACACTTTTATACATATTTATATTTACCATCTTGGTCTGGATTGCTAATCTATGACATTTTCCTACTTTAATATATATATATATATATATAATTTTTATTCGGTTCAAAAGTTATAAAATTGGAACCGTTGAGCTAGAATGACTAAGATTTATTTAAATATAGTTTTCTTTCTAGTTTTGTAAATATTAAGTGACTGCGCGACCCAAGATCTATATCTAGAGGAAGCTGGAATATTTGGTTACGCGCATGCAAGGATTTAACTAATGAATCCTTTATTTTGCGACGTTTATATTAAATATCTATTTTATTTCAGTATATTTGTTATGTAGGCTATTCATATGATATTATGTGAGCCTAGGAGTTGAAGAGTGAGTTTTATACCTATAATTTGGACACTATTAAGACTTAATTTTTTGTTAACTTAAATATTTTTAGTGTCATTTTACTTATTTTTGTGCTTGTGTTTGTGTTGTAGGAAACGACTTTTGAATGTCAAAACATGAAAAATAGAGCTTGGTGGCATTTCTATAATTTCGAGAATAAAAAGGCCGCCGGGGCAGGCATTCTCTAATGTAAAAAGCTTGTCGAGGCGGCATTCAAGAGTGACCATCGAGGTGGCCTTGTCGGGAAGAAAAAGAGTTTTCAGAAGTTGAGTTCAAGGAGCATTGGTTTGAGCTGTTTGTTTCAATGACTTTAAGGATGGCTAAAAGACACATGAAGAGGCATATAAAAGGAGGAAAATCACAAGGATTAAGGGGATGATTTCATTAGATTAGATTTTCATTAGATTAGGAAAAAATCCTAGTTTTTATTAGATTTGGAGATTAAAGCAATTTGGAGACCATTGAAGATCAAGAGTAGGAGTAAGAGAGAGCATGAGATTTGCTGACAACAAATTTTATTCTTTTCTCTACTCATATTTTTGTCTTTTAATGTTTATTCAATTGTGGATTCTTGGTTTTAATTCAATAATCATGAACTAAATTCTTGTTTAAGATTACAATGGAGCTTATTGCATAGTTTATTTTTAGTATGCTTCTTTGTTAATTATTGTTGATTTTTTTGAAATGTCTATTATGGTTTGTGCTTATTGCTTAATTGCCTAGCTAACAATTACCGTGATAATCTATATGAACTCGAGAGATGAATTATAAATTTAGATCTGATCATAATAGTATATGATTGTGTTTTCTGCATGGCGTTAGAATTCATAATTTATATGTAGGATAGTGATATACCTATACATCGCATGTAATCTAATAGAGGACTTGTGCTTAAAATTCTCTTTAATTGTAATTCACATAGAGATATAGTGAATTAGTTAATTAGGGTGTTCTTCTTAATTCTATCATATGTGGATTTAAGTTGATTTAAGTATAATGCATTGAGAGATGGTCATATTTATTTATGTGTTCTTGATTAACAATTCAGAATAGTGAGCATAATTGATAAGAAGTGTATTAATTTACGTGAAGCAATAAGTGAAGTTGTGATCTTAAATCTCCATAATCTGATTTTTAACTAGAGGTAATTAGAATTAGTTTAATTAAATAATTTAATTCATAACCTTAAATTGTTTGTTTAAATAAAGTTAGTTTGGTTAAGAGTTAATATTTGGTAATTTGTATTAATAATTCCTCGTGAGAACGATACTATACTTTCACTTTATTACTTGTTGACCACGTATACTTGCGTGCTGTGCGTAACTAGATTTTACCCAACAGGAGCCACAAGATCTAAAATCTAGCTGACGGATCTAGATCTGGTTCCCATGGTGGACCCTTTTCAGTTGTATAACTAGCTTGCAAATCATATGTGTAGTGTTCAGACATACTTTGATGGCTTTCATGCCCATAAGAAGCCCAACACTTATATGTATATTATTTTGTCGAAGATACTTCGCATCTCGAGAATAAAATCAAAGCAAGTCGAATACGGAATAAAATAGAAGTATCAAAGGCCTCAATTACTATTTTAGTATAAGGGTTTGAAAATCAGTTTTCAAAACATCATTTTATAAGGCCAATGAGGACTTTTACCACATCATTTGTAACATTACGGGTCATGATTATACCGAATAATCCCTGGTCATAATCATACCAATCAATAATACATCTATGCACATAAGCCACAGATGACTTTTATCATAATATAAGCATGAGAATGATGACAATGATATACAATTCAATTAAAAGCAAGCAAAGGATAAATATTTAAAGATTTATAATTTAATTTATCCAGAATTCAATATTGTCCAAATTGTCAACATGATACTGCTTTGTGGAGTAAAATTCAAGAATGATACTGTATCAAAAATGATTTGGACCGAAAAGAAATCAATTTTTGTTAAGAATAGTACTCCAGGTGAATAGTACCCAGGTGAATAGTAACCCGTGAATAGTACTTCGAGAATAGTACTATGTGAATAGTACTCGTGAATTGTACTTTATGAATAGTATTCGTGAATAGTACTTTATGAATAGTACTTGTGAATAGTATTTTGTGAATAGTACTTTTGTGAATAGTACCGTATAAATAAATAGTACACATGGACTGTACTCCGGCATGAAAAACTTAAAATTTAACAAGAATGTGCAGAAAATATTCTTGTGAAGCGATACTAGATGAAGCGCAAATTTCAAAGATATTTTTACGGAGTATAGAAGCAATACTTTATAAAATGAGGGTATAATCATGAATACGAGATGAAATAATATTACTCACATACTACAGAGTATGGAAGAAAATATTATTTCTATGAATACTGAACAAAATAATATCCCTTACCTCAGAAGAAAACTGAAGACTGGATACTGGAATAGTGAGGTAGCAGACTTCTCTTCTACTTTCCCTCTAAAGCTTCTCTCTCTATAGCTTCTCTTTCTATAATTTCTCTTGTGAGTATTAGTGAATTGGTGAGAATAAAAGAAGAATGAGCTTCTATTTATAGGAAAATATAGTTTCGATAATTGCACGTTTTGGGGCTCGAAATATTACAGTATAATACATTCATCTTTTCCTTCATTTTTAATTTAGTCCTGCAAGTATTATCAAACTTGCACCACCTCCCCTAATAATACATCTTGTGAATCAATAGTACAATCATGTGGGAAAAAATAATAACAGTATAGTACATTCATCTATACCTCCATTTTTAATTTAGTCATGCAAGTATTATCAATCTTGCACCACCTCCCATAATAGTACATCCATGTGAATCAATAATACACACGTGTGAACAAATAGTTATAAGCATGTGAATTAATAGCAATTAATTGTTCATTTATCTGATTAATTACCTGATTGGTCATTATAACCTCCAAACATCCATTATTATCGAAATAGATGTCGATTTCCACTAACACTAATAATCCCAACATAATAAAAATATCAATTTTATCTTTAATCAACACGAACTTATTCATCATTAATATTATAACTCACAATATTTAACAACCAGATCATTCCCAGGAAAGAGGGGGCTTTCTGATAAGGATTTCTCCCTATTGGCGCGCAATTAGGTGACCAAACCTCTCTTTGACAGAACTTTCTAGACATTGTCAATATTGAAAATAATAATATGAATAACTTTGACGTCTCAATTATTGATTTAATAATATAAAATATTATGCAGATGATATTGTAACAATAATTGAATCAATAATATGAAAGATATTATGAAGCAATTACTGTAGTAATAATTGAGTATAACTGAGTGACTTCTCATGTAAGCATCAATAATCAATACTGTGTGCTACTATGCAACCACTCGTATTACTGTACTTTTACCACCGATTAGTTCAACAGTTTAACGGTAAAATTTTCACCGTTATTTTTATAAAAAGATAATTCTGTCATTTTCTAACTACGATAATACTTTTTTGTGGGGTTCACCAATGATTGTGCCATCGTACGAATATTCTCTGTTAAAACGAATATTCCCCGACCAATCGAATATTATATAACCACATATTTACTTTGCAAAATTTGTAAATAATACACACAACTATAACATTATATCAAATCCATACCATAATATTCAAAAATATATTTCGAGAAAAATTAATCTTTATTCATAAAAGTTGGGGTCTTACAATATCCCTAAACTCTTATACCAACTATGACGCCCCCAAAATAGGTATACATCACTTATTCTGAGTCGCCAAATACATGGTACAGAAATAAATACAACTTCATTGATACAATTATCGTGCAAAATACGACAACAAATATACTGTGAGTTTAAATACAAATATTGTCTAATAGACAGTATTCAAACTCAAAAGGAGTCTTCATTACAATTATTGATACACTATTTTACAAAAATAGTGAGGACAGCTAAAACAACTTTCTAGAATCATCACTCCATACCCCGGCTAGTTCCTACTAAATTCTCACCTCTTGAGAAGAAAGATAGAACAAAAAGGAAAAGGGTGAGCTCAACTAGCCCAGTAAAGAATATTATGACTAAGATAATATACAACAAATTATCATCAGTCTTCAACAGGGAAAAATCTGATAGAATATAATAGACAACAAGCTTTAGATCAACAACTGCAGTGGAAATAACAATCCATTAGAATAGTCAAGTAGAGAATGAATTCCACTATCTTTTAAGATTTAAAATTTCATCATCAATATTTTATCCCTATAACATCAATCAATATACATCTTGAATCAAATATTCATCTTTGCACTACAGGCCAAAGATATTCATTTGTATTACCAGTTTGTCATGTTCATCTCAACACCTGTTCATCTTGCTTGCACTACGGGCCAAAGATATTCATCATTTAATCATTCATCTTTGCACTACAGGTCAAAGATATTCAGTAATATCATCATTTAGGACTGAGGATGATAAAATTATCTTAAAGAAAATGAATCCAATGAGATAAAAGATCAAAGATTAGGGATTCGTACTTTAGTTTATCCAAGTTCAAAAATACCTTATAATAATCAATTGTGTAGCAAAATTCAAGAATGGAGATCAAAACATGGATACAATCAAAGATAGTAACCATAATAGACAACTTAGACAAAGAAAAGAAAAAAAAATTCTGTGAATAGTACCATATTTGTGAATAGTGCCGTATACGTGAATAGTGTCGTATACGTAAATAGTAACTCCGACACAAAAAGGTAGAAATTCCACAAGAAAACTCATACTTCGTGAATAGTACTCGTGAATAGTACTGTATTCGTGAATAGTGTCGTATACGTGAATAGTAACCTCGACATGAAAAAGGTAAAATTTTCATAATAAAATTTATACCAATATTTCTATATAATGATATTGAGAGAATAACATCATTTACGAAGAAAATAACATCCCTTACCTCAAAAAAGAAGTACTTCTAGCTGAAATATCAGGTACAAGGTAAAAGGAAACTTGTACTGAATAGCAACTCACAAAATATCTAAATACTCACAAAATACGCTCGATAATATAGAGAGATAAAAAACTTATTTCTGGTGTGATTTTCAATTCTAACTAAGCACCCTATTTATAGGAAAATGCTTAGAACGCCAAAGGAGACTAAATAATAAAATAATATTATTTCTTTTTCTTTCTTCTACGCATGCTAAGTTGGACAATCAAGACCAACCACCTTTGAACAAAATTTCCAGCACATGTTTTCAAAAAAAAAAAGTGGGTCCCACCCATAATTTTAATAAAAATATTTAATTTTTGAAATTTTAATAATTCATAATAAATAGTTCTTTTATAAGAAAAATACGAATTTTATATCCATTCCATAGGAAATCGAATTCTCTACAACTTTGTAGCTTTAAGTTTTTCCAAATTCTAAACGAAAAATGCCTAAAATTCACATACACACATTTTTTATTCCGACAAAATACTGATAAAACATCTCAGCATTAATTCCTTCATTTATAATCACATGAAATAAATATTTCCCTATCCTTCATTTATATCCACATAAAATAAATATTTCCTTATCATATAAATCAATAATTAATTATTCAAAAATAATATTACAGAATCACAATTATGACAACCAGGTTGTTCCTAGGAAAGAGGGGGCTTTCTGATAAAGATTTCTCCTTACTGGAGCGCAATTAGGTGACCAAATCTCTCCTTAGACAGAACTTCCTTAGACATTGTTAATAATGCTATCTAATAATATTAATCAAATAATATGAATTATTGATCTGATAATGGGAAATACTATGCAGTGACAATTATTGAAACAACAATAATATAAAATATCAACGTAACAATTATTGAATCAAAAAAATAAAATATTGAACAGTAATTACTATAACAATTATTGAGTAGTGCCTTCTTATGTAAGAATCAATAATTAAAAAAAATTGTGCAATACCGTGTGCTACTGTGCAACCACGCGTATTACTGTATTTTAACCACCGTGTATTCCAACAGTGTTAACGGTAATAACTACGCGGTTATTTATAAAAACTCAAACTTCTCGTTATCTTCATCCGACCGTTTTCCTTTATGGGCCCACAAATGATTGCGCCGTCGTACGAATATTCCCCGACAGTAAGAATATTCCACGACCAAACGAATATTCCCCGACAAAATGAATATTTTATAACCACTTGCTTATTTTGTAAAATTTGCACATTTCACCTATAACCAAAGCATTATATCAAATTAACACCTTATTATTCACAATAATAAATAGAGGAAATTCGATTTTATTTATAAAAAGTTGGGGTCATACAAATTCTGTCGTTGTGCTTGTTGTCTTCATTTGATCTTGCTCGACTACGATCTCTACCTCTGATATGATCAATAGACTCTACGACTCTGAGTGTAGTCTACGATTCTTGACTAGACTTCGACATCAGTAGACTCAACGATTCTGAGTGTAGTCTACGATTCTTGACTTGGCTTTGGCAGATACTTGGTCGGCTCGTAGGAAGACTGTCTCTACGATTCTGAACATGACTTCCTCAGCAGACTACGGCTCCGAGGAAGTTCTTCTCGACACACTACGATCCTTCCTCATCTTTCCTGGCAGTCTACGAACTCCAAGATCTACTATCTTGTAGACTACGATTCTGCCTCGACAGCTCTCGAGCTTTCCTTGACTCTTCTGGCAGACTATAATTTCTGGTACAGTGCTCGACGATCAGACAAGCCTATCTATTACATCATAAGATCAACCTAACAAGCTTGATCTTTCTATAATTATAGTCCTTGTACATCATTTCCTTTTAAGGACTTTACAAAGCTATTTTGCTTATGTAGGATCATCCTAACACATTTGGTCAATTCATTCTAAGTCCTTGTACATATGTTTCTATTATCTATCAAAGGACTTTACAACTTTTCTTAATGCAAGCATACTTGCATATTCATTCATATATATTATAATTAAATCATATTAAATAGGAATATCATTCACATGTTTATTCCTGACAGAAAGGTCGATGCCAATTATTTCGGCTAGATCGAGAAAGCGATTAGATATTGAAATCATTGTATTTCATTGTTGTGATTCAAACTCTGGTTATAAGACTAAGAAGAACAACCTTTTATATAAAGGGAACCTTGGGGTCATATATTCGGCCGTTGCGAGCGTGTTAGTATTATGCATAATATTGGGTATTGTGACGCTCCCAAAATAGGTATACATCACCCATTTTGAGTCGCTCAAATAAATGGTACAGAAACAACTACAACTTCATTTTTACAATTGTCGTAAAAAATACGACAACACATATACTATGAGTTTAAATACAAATATTATCTTCTAGACAGTATTCAAACTCAAATAAGTCCTCATTATAATTATTGATACACTATTTTATAAAATAGTGAGGACTTCTAAACAACTATCTTGATCCATCATTTCATACCCCGACTAGTTCCCGCTATATTCTCTCCTCCTGAGAAGAAAAATGGAACAAAAAGGAAAAGGATGAGCTTAACTATCCCAGTAAAGAATATTATGACTAAGATAATGAATAACAAATTATCGTTAGCCTTCAACAAATTAGATAAAATATAATGGACAACAAGTTTTAGATCAATATTCGCAGCGGAAATAACAATTTATTAGAAGAGTTAAGTAGAGAATGAAATCTATTATAATCTATGAATTTAAAAGTCCATCATCAATATTTTATCCATGTAACATCAATCAATATACATCTTGAACCAAATATTCATCTTTATACTACGAGCCAAAGATATTCATTTGTATCACCAGTTGGTCATATTCATCTCAACACCTGTTCATCTTTGCACTACGGGTCAAAGATATTCATTAGGTAATCATTCATCTTTGCACTACAGGCCAAAGATATTAATTTATATCATCATTTAGGACTGAGGATGATGAAAAATATTTTAAAAAAACGAATCTAGTGAGATAAAAGGACAAAGATTAGGGATTCGTACTTTTAGATAATCCAAGTTTAAAAATACTCCATAATAAACCATAGTGGAGTAAAATTTAAAAATGAAGATCAAAACATAGATACAATCAAAGATAGTAACCATAATCGACATCTTGGACAAAGAATAGCAAATTTTATTTTTCTGTGAACAATGCCGTATTCGTGAATAGTATCGTATACGTGAATAGTAAATCCGACACAAAAAGATAAAAATTTTACAAGAAAAATCATACTTCGTGAATAGAACTCTTGAATAGTATCGTATTCGTGAATAGTATCGTATACGTGAATAATTCGTATACATGAATAGTAACCTCGACATGAAAAGTTAAAAATTTCATAATAAAATTCATACCAATATTTCGGTATAATGATATTGAAAGAAGTAACATCATTTTCAAAGAAAATAACATCCCTTACCTCAAAAGAATAGTACTTCTGTCTGAAATACCGGATATAACGCTGAAGGAAACTTGCATTGAATAACAACTCTCAAAGTATCAAAATACTCACAAAATACACTTAATAATATAGAGAGAGAAAGCTTATGATTCTGGTGTGATTTTCAATTCTAACTAAGCACCCTATTTATAGGAAAATTTTAGAACGCCAAAGCAGACTAAATTAATAAAATAATATTTTTTCAAAAAATTTATACTGCACACCTCTTGGACCAAAATTCAGCCACCACTAGTGGGCCCACCAAAATTCAGATTTTCTACACAACCAAAAGTGGGGCCCACCCATGTTTTTAATAAAAACATTTATTTCCGAAACTTCAATAATTCATAATAAATAGCTCATTTATCAGAAAAAATTCGAATATCATGTCAATTCCATAAAAAATTTATTTCTCTACAACTTTGTAGAAGAAAGTTTTTCCAAATTTCAATTAGAAAATGTCTGAAATCCACATACGGATGATTTTTAACACCTCTATTCTAACAAAATACTGATAAAACACCTCAACATTAATTCTTTCATTTATATCTACATAAAAAATAAATATTTCCATATCATATAAATTAATAATTAATTATTCACAAATAATATTACAGAATCACATTTATGACAATCAGGTCGTTCCCAGGAAAGAGGGGGCTTTCCGATAAGGATTTTCCCTTATTGACGCGCAATTAGATGACCAAACCCTTTCCTAGACAAGACTTCCTTAGACATTACCAACAATGATATCTAATAATATTATTCAAATAATATGAATTATTGATCTGATAATAGAAAATATTGTGCAGTGACAATTATTGAAACAACAATAATATAAAATATCAATGTAACAATTATTGAATCAAAAAAAATAATATATTAAACAGTAATTACTATAACAATTATTGAGTAGTGCCTTCTTATGTAAGAATCAAGAATTCAAAAAAATTGTGCAATACCGTGTGCTACTGTGCAACCACGCGTATTACTGTATTTTAACCACCGGGTATTCCAACAGTGTTAACGGTAACAATTACGTCGTTATTTATAAAAACTCAAACTTGTCATTTTCTTCATCCGAACTGTTTTCCGTTATGGGACATACAAATGGCTGCGCCATCGTACGATTATTCCCCGACAACAAGAATATTCCACGACCAAACTGAATATTTTCGATAACAATGAATATTTTATAATCACTTGCTTATTTTGAAAAATTTGCATATTTCACCCATAACCAAAGCATTATATCAAATTAACACCTTATTATTCACAATAATAATTAAAGGAAATTCGATTTTATTTATAAAAAACTGGGGTCTTACAGGTATAACGAAGCTGATCACTTTGTGTACCTGCGGAGGGGTATGATTTAATCTTTATGGTTATCTGATACACCTGGGTAAATCAAAGTAAAACCTTTGATAATTACTCGAGAAGAGACGTTCAAGATCCAATGGATCACTCAACATAAATCTGGAACATATTCCACTTTGTTAGTGTATAGAATTGAATATCATAGAAACTTTGAAAGCGTTGTACTCTTTCCCTGTTGAATTATGGTTTAGCATAGGATGCAAGAAAGACATGTTATTGATTAATAATTTATTCAGCTATTTCAAAGTCCTTCGAACTTTGGTGTCATTCTATCGAATCAGTAGTCTAATATTCTTGATTCTTATACATTATTGTATGTCTTAACTTGCGAAGAAAATTTGTTGCTCACCCTTGCTTAAATAAAATATTTCAGCTAGGAACAAAGTAGTTGGAGGGGCTGACAAGGACAAATGCAAAGGTGTATTGTTGGAGTAGTTATGATAAAGATTATTAATTATGTTGTTTTGTAAACCCTTTTTGTATATCTAAGCGTATGTTTTGTAATGTTAAGGTTAGAAGACATGGAATAATGTATTAACAATATTAGTTAATGAGATGAATGTTTATATTCATCAATGAATGAGTAGTTAGATGTTAGTTATTTGTTAGGATCGTGAGCACCAAACTCGGGGGTCAGGTAACCCGGATTTGGGGGTGTCACATCTACTTCTTTTGGTACAAGTTTTAGTTACTAAATTTATGCCTTTAATGTTTATTTTTGTATGTATTCAAAGTACTTAATAATGAGAATTGCTCATATTTTCAGTAGGTATTTAAAACAATAAATATATAAATGTAATAAATATAAAATTGTACGGAGTACTTAAGTTTGGTCCGTGACTCTTTGGCACAACTTTTAGGGTGTGTTTGATAAAAACTGAATGAATCTGAATCTGAATATGAATGAGTTGAATTTGAATCTGAATGAAAAAAGTTATTTGATAATTGATATGTTTGAAACATCTGAATGACAAAATTTTATTATTCAGTCATTCTGCTAAAAAAATCTGACTTAACCATTCAGCTCGTCCATCTTACCGATTCAGCCACTATTCAGACCAAAATAAACGCACTGACCGATTCAGCCATTCAGTCTTTCAGCCATTCAGCTCTAAACAAACACCCCTTTAGTACAAAGTATGCATTTAATGTTGCATTTATGCATGTATTCAAAGTAATAATGAAAATTTTTTATATTCTTGTAGATATTAAAAATAATAAATTCAAAATATTAACGAAAATTATTCATATTTTTAGACTATTGTGTTTAGTTTAAAAAGACAAAATGAGAATTGTTATACACTAAGGGGGTGTATTAAATTAAGAATTTTAAAAACTTTTAAAGATTTTAAAAGTTTGGTTGTATTCAATCAAGACATTTAAAGAGTTTATAAAAGTTTACTGGTACTCAATTACAACTTTTTTAATGTCTTTAAAAGTTAGATGGTATTGAATTAAGATTTTTACAAAGTCTATAAAAGTATTTTGGTATTCAAAAAGTCATAGATTTTTTAGATTTTTATCAAATGGTAGAGTTTGATAGACTTCAGAAGAAAAAAAATTATAACTATCAACACATATCCAAAGTATGACCTCATCTCTAAAGACTTTTAAAGACTTTCAAATATTAAACTCAAAGATGGAAATTCGAATCGCCAGTAAAGAGGGAACCCAGAAATTCGCGGTGTAAATACAAATTCGCGGTGTAATACTCGGAAAAAAATAATAATAAAGAAATAAAATAAAATAAATAAATAACATTTAAATTTATATTTTAAATAATTTAATTGAACTTTGTCTTTTATTGGGTCAAACTAATTATTTATTTTATATGGGCTAATAAGTATTAATATGTGATGGATAAATTAATTTGGTAAAATCTGAGCCTTAAAAGTAATTGGATTTAATTTATATGTGGATAAAATTAAATTATATTATAATTAAGAGAATTAACAAGATATATTAATAAGTAAACAAATAACTAAAGACCTAATCTGTCTCGCGGTACGTGTAATCGAGGAAAGAGGAAAAAAGCACAGTAAATTGGTAAGGGAGAATACGGCAGTTCGAAAGCTTCCAATACAAATACGAAAGAAATTTGTTTAATAAAGGTGAGATAAAATCATGAATTCTCATATCAATTGTGAAGATCATGTATGTATATATATTTAAAGCTTTTGTCCTATTATTAAGGGTAAAGTTCAGAGCACCACCCGGGGTTTTGGCATTTTTCCCACTTAACCACCTGTAGTCAGTAAAGCTATATTTAAACTCCCGACTTTTTAATTTGAAGTGAAAACGTCACTTTTTCCATCCAAGTTAACTGTGCGTGTATGTCAAACGCCATAAGCACGTGAGAAGGGGCTGTAACAATCAAAAAAGACTGATAAATATCTGAAATACCTCCTTCTTGATTACAGGTGGTTAAATTGGAAAGACCCAAACCCCAGGTTATTTCTTTAAATCATGTCAATCAATTAATGAATATCTACAAATTTGGCTTGCTTCCAAGTTGAAAGTATTCAACACAACATCATGGTCAAATAAAAAACATATTATTAAGATTTCCAACAAATCAATAAATATTTCAAAGCAATACTAGTACAGGTGGAGAGGTACTCCTGCAGATCCCTTATTCACTTGTCCAAATTAAGTTGAAGGCTGCTCATTTACATCGAATTTACTGTGTTAGCATTTACATTTACATTTTACTTCAAATTTACATCGAATATACTAGTTTGCTGATATTCATGAATATGTTTGCTGATATTAGCACTACAGTAGAACAGTTCCTACATATTACAAAAGACAACAGCAACTAGCCAACTACAGTCTACATATTACAAAATGAACTGTCATTCGACAGATAACAGCAACAAGCCAACAAGTCAACAACAGAAGTATAGAACAGTACCTACAGTGAGACCATCAAAAGCTTCCTTCACACCGATCAACTCCCTTTGCTTTGCTTCTTGAGCTTGCTAGTGTTTCTTCCTCCATTATTGCAGTTGATGAACACCCAGCTAAAGCCTACCAAATGAAGATACACAAAACCATATTACCTATGTCCAAACTTCTACAATAATAAGTGTTCACAATAATAAAAAGTATGTGTGCTTTGCATTTAGTCTTCATGTCAATAGGTTATAGTCTTCGAACTATGAAATTCTATATAATTTTAGTAGTACGTAGGTGCCAATCTATTTTTTTAAAATAAAGCGTTCTTTATTTTGTGGTTTATATATTTTGTACTTGTTATTACTAGCTTTAGTGAACTGACCAATTTATCTCAAAGATATAATTGTTGAAAATAAGCTTAACAATGTACATCCTATTTTAAATACTACCCATCACGTGTAGAAGACGTGAACCAAAAAACATTGCAAACCTCCATGTTTGGCACCAAATAGCTCTAAAAACTTTAGTTACTAGAAGATGGCTGAACAAGGTTTATCTTGCATTAACAGTATTATACAGAAACTTTGTTTTATGATGGCTAGCCTTCTTTTTTGTTTCCTCTCCTTTAGTTTTAGCTCAATTCTATTAAGGATAATAAGCTTAAGAACACGTGATTATTGTAAAATCCCAAATTTTACGAATAAAGATTTAATTTTCTCGAAATATTTTTTTTAATATTATGGTGTGAATTTGAGATAATATTATAACTGTGGGTAATATTTATAAATTTTGCAAAAGTATGCTAGTTGTTATATAATATTCGATTGGTCGGGGAATATTCTTTTTGTCGGGGAATATCCGTACGACGGCATAATCATTGGTGGACCCCACAATGGAATTATTGTCGGATTGAGAAAACGACAAAAGTATTTTATTGAAAATAACGGCGAAAGTTTTATCGTTAATACTGTTGAACTACTCGGTAGTAAAAGTACAGTAATACGCGTGGTTACATAGTAGCACACGGTATTGATTATTGATATTTATGTGAGAAGTCACTCAGTTTTGTTCAATTATTGCTACAATAGTTGCTGCATAGTATCTCACATTATTTGATTCAATTATTGTTGATTTAGAAGTTTTGTTTTATTCACGTAATAAAATAGAAACATCTTTTTATATAAAACAGAATACTTTATTAAAGTTATTCTATAAATAGAATATATTATATTCTATTATGCATAGTGTTTTGCATAGTAAAATATTTTTATATAAAACAGAATACTTTATTAAAGTTATTCTATAAATAGAATATATTATATTTTATTATGCATAATGTTTTCATAGTGCCCGCATAGTGTTTGCATAGTAAAAATCTTTTTATATAAATAGAATATATTATATTTTATTTAAAAGATTTTTCTTTAAATATGGACCATCAGATTAAGTAAATCAATCTGGACCGTTCATGGATTAGTTATTATACATTCTATTTTTCCTATAAATAGAAGCTCATTCCTTCATTATTTTCTTACGAATTCACTGAACTCTAGATAAAGAAACTATAGAGAGAGACTATAGAGAGATAGAAGAAAATTTTTCTGCTACTTCACTACTCTTATATCAAGTATTATTTTACGGTAAGGAATATTATTTCTTTTGTATTCATGAAGAGAACTTCTGTTATTCCATTCTTTATTATTCTGCTGGAAGTAACCAGTATACGCGGACTACCCTATACTTGGTGACATTCTTCTATTATTCTGTCTTTATTATTCTGTTGGAATATCCTGTCTGTGCTATACGCCGAACCTGGTTCCTATTTTTATTATTCCGTCTTTATTATTCTGTCGAATATCTTGTCTATGCTATACGCCGGACCTGGTTCCATCATTTATTATTCCGCATTTATTATTCTGTTGTAACATCCTGTCGATGTGAATTTCACCTGACCTGGTTCCGTTATTATTATTCTGTTGGAATAACCGTCTATGCGAAGTACCGCATGCATGGTGATATCTTTTGTTATTCCATTCGGTATTATACTCAGTTGATTAAAATTTTGACTTCTATACTCCATGAAATTAGTGGAATATCCCTGATATTTGCACTTCATCCAGTATCTTTCCATGGAAATATTCTTCTGAGCATTCTTGAATTTTACTCTACAAAGCAGTATCATGTTGACAATTTGGACAGTTATTGGTTCATGGATAAATTAATTCTTGAACTTGTTTTATTGAATTCTTATATCATTGTCATCATCCCCATGTTTATATTATGTTGAAAGTCATCTGTGGCCTGTAGTGCATAGATGGACTTGGTATGATTATGACTAGGGATTATGCGGTGTAATCATGACCGTAATGTTACAAATGATGTGAAAATTAAAAGTCCTTATTGGCCCGTAGTGAATTGATGGACAGTTTTTGGTATGATTATGGCTATGAATTCTCTTCGGCCAAGGGAGCAAAGATGAATTGTTTTATGGCATGATCAAGACCATTGATGAAAACATGATTATCTTTGGCCCGTAGTACATGGATAATTTGTGGTCGTGATACTAAAGAATATCCTTGGCCTGTAGTGCAGAGATGATTTAATGATGTGGATTAATTATTAAGCTGAGTCTCAGTGATAAAAGTGATGAAAAACTTTTTAAATCATAAAAGATAGTAGATTCTATTCTCTACTTGACTCTTTTAATGGATTGCTTGTTCCGCTGCAGTTAAACTTGATGTCTATTGTATTTTATCAGTTTAACATTGTTGGAGGCTAATGATAATTTATTCTGCATTATCTTAGTCATAATATTTCTTACTAGGCTAGTTGAGCTCACCCTTTCTTCAATGTTCTCTTCAGGAAATGAGAATATAGCTGGGACGAGTCGGGAAACGAAGTGATGGTCCAGAGGATAGCATTAGTAGTCCTCACTATTCTGTGAAATAGTGTGATAATAATTGTAATGTGGACTCCTTTTGAGTTTGCATAATCTCTAGTAGATAATATTTGTATTCAAACTCACAGTTTATGTTTTGTCGTATTGTACACGACAGTGGTATTAGTAAGTTGTATTTGAATTCTGTACCATGTAAGTGGCGACCCAAGATGGGTGACGTATACCTAATTTTGGGGGCGTCACAGTTGGTATCAAAGTTTAGGGATTGATCCCTGGCTGAGATGTGAGATAAGAACTAGGAGGGGAGAGACTAGGAATTTCTTCGCTAGTATAACCTACCTAAGTTTATTTGATATTTAATTGGTCGGTCAGAGTATAGGGATAATATGTGATATGTTAATTAACCCTTGTTTTGTGGCAGTGTTTGAAAATGACATCCGAGAATGTTGAGAATAGCAATGGAGCATAGGAGACCATTGAGTCTTCACAGATTAATAATCAGGACAATATGCAACAGGATGTCGATAATCCTCTTGTAAACAACAACACTGATCAATTGACGAACAATGGTACGTTTAGGAGCTTTTTAGAATTCATGCAACATCAGGCAAAGGCGGCTCCTGTTCATAATGCAGGAGGAAACAATGGCAACCCACGGTTGGTCACCGCTAAGCAGTTCAAGGAGCTGGGATCACCGGAGTTTTTGGGAAAGCCAGAACCACTTAAGGCGGAGACATGGTTATAGCAGATCACCAAGATATTTGAGGTCTTGGGATGCTCCGAGGAGCAAAAGGTTTCCTTTACCATCCTTTATGTTGCGTGAAGAAGTAGATCATTGGTTGGAATCTGTAAAACGTACCCAGACTGACGCACTCAAGATGTCTTGGGAGAAGTTCCAAGAGCTGTTCAACGACAAGTACTTTCCCGAAAGTATTCTTCACATGAAAGAGGTGAAGTTTATCAAAGCTGGAGCAAAATAATATGAATGTGTCGCAGTATGAGGCTAAATTTGCAGAGTTGTCCCGGTTTGCATCCCATTTGGTCGATAATGAGGAGCGAATGACGCGAATGTTTCTAAGAGATTTGAAACATGAGATACGTCAATATCTTATTTCTCACAAACTTTGTTTATATTCAGATGTTGTGAATAGGGCTCAGTTATTGGAGCGCGATAATGAGTCATCACAACCAAAAGGCAACGACCAACAACACGATATTAATCGTACCGGTGGTAACGGTCATCGGAACAATGATAACCATCGTGGGGGAAATTATCATGCCATGAATGATAACCACTTCGGTGGTAATCATGGCCAAAATAATAGAAGTAGAAATTTCAAGAAAAGAAGGTTCAATAATGATGGAAAGACAGCAGCACCAGCACCCTTTTCAAAGGAAGAAGAACGATCATCGGTCGTATGTTTCAAATGCGGACAGGAGGGACACATCCGTCCAAACTGTACGCAACAATCCAAAGCGTGTTTCAATTACAAAAGAGAAGGTCACCTAGCTCGATTTTGTCGTATGGTGAAGTCAAGTCCAGCTAGGATAGTGATGCCAAAGGATGTCCCAGACAAGCCAAAACCAGTAGTTTAAGAGAGAGCGTTTTTTTTCGTAACGAAGAACCTGAATAAAATTATCACGGGTAAGTTAATCATAAACTTTTGCGAAGTCTATACCGTGTTAGATACCGGTTCTACTCACTCTTTTATTTCACCTAGTTGTGTTCAATATTTGAATTTAACTCTGGAGAAGTTAGACTTTGATTTATCTGTTGAAACTCAGCTGGGAGAAACCTTCGTTACCTCTACTATTTATAAATCTTGTTTGATTCAAATCAACACTTTCACGTTACCTGTCGATCTTATCTCTTTGAAAATATTTGCATGGATGTGATTTTTGAAATTGATTGGTTAACTACTCATCATGCTTTTCGTAATGTTTTTAGCTTTCATAGTCCTAAATTTTTAAGTAACCAAAACACTAAAGTCAATCACTATCATATCAAGCCATAAGTAAAGATCCCCGAGCCTTTCGTTGCTGACTTCCTTGTGTGGAATGCACCGAAGCCAAACTTTCTGTAGGCGATGTCAGTGAATGACAATGGCAAGTTAATAGGTATCAATGTGACGTACTATCCAAGTCTTGGATGAGAGTCACGATTTTGAATGACATTTCTATTGTTAATAGATTTTCTGACATATTCTTGAAGACTTCTTAGCCTACCCTAGAGCGTGAAATTGAATTTTGTATTGACCCCAGTACAAAACCCATTTCTTAAACCCTCAAATATTTCTTCAACTAAAATGAACGTAACATGCACCAAAGACGTTGGCTCAAGCTGTTGAAGATTACAATCGTACCATTCAATATCATCGTGGAAGAGAGAACGTGGTAGCTGACGTGTTGAGTAAAAGATCGTATGCGTTTACGAGTGCGATGTTGTTAACACAAAGACTCATTTCGTATAACTTACAAATGATGAAGATAGAGTTAAAGACTCTGGGGACCCATATCAAGATAACGAATATACGATTAGCATTGACTTTAATCGATAAAGTTCAAGCCGCTCAAACTACATACTCGGAGCTGATGAATGGGAAGAAGAAGGTTCAAGATGGCGTTATTCTAGGAAGCAAGAATTGATGAAGAGAGGAAATCTCAACCCTCGATTTAATTGGCCCATTTGAAATCCTCGATCGAGTAGGAACTATGACTTATAGACTCGTTTTACCGCCAAACATGTTGCGTGATTATAACGTTTGTCACGTATCAATGTTACGTAAATATGTGGACGACCCGAACCATATTATTGATTTAGAATCGGACGAGATAGCGGATAATTTAACGTATGAAGATGTACCTGTTAAAATCCTGGAATATATTCTATGCTTAAAGGTTATACCTCAAGAGTTAGAATCTGGTGAAGTGTACTCATCTGTTCTGCATACCAGGTACGTACGTAAATTTTGAGGGCGAAATTTCATAAGGAGGGGAGATTGTAAAATCCCAAATTTTACGAATAAAGATTTAATTTTCTCGAAATATAATTTTTTTTAATATTATGGTGTGAATTTGAGATAATATTATAGTTGTAGGTAGTATTTATAAATTTTGCAAAGTATGCAAGTTGTTATATAATATTCGATTGGTCGGAGAATATTCTTTTTGTCGGAGAATATCCGTACGACGGCATAATCATTGGTGGACCCAACAACAGAATTATTGTTGGTTTGAGAAAACGATAAAAGTATTTTATTGAAAATAACGGCGGAAGTTTTACCTGTTAATACTATTGAACTACTCGGTAGTAAAAGTACAGTAATATGCGTGGTTGCATAGTAACACACAGTATTGATTATTGATATTTATGTGAGAAAACTCAGTTTTATTCAATTATTGCTACAATAGTTGCTGCATAGTATCTCACATTATTTGATTCAATTATTGTTGATTTAGAAGTTTTGTTTTATTCACGTAATAAAATAGAAACATCTTTTTATATAAAACAGAATACTTTATTAAAGTTATTCTATAAATAGAATATATTATATTCTATTATGCATAGTGTTTTGCATAGTAAATTTTTTTATATAAAACAGAATACTTTATTAAAGTTATTCTATAAATAGAATATATTATATTTTATTATGCATAGTGTTTGCATAGTACCTTCATAGTGTTTGCATAGCAAAAATCTTTTTATATAAATAGAATATATTATATTTTATTTAAAAGATTTTTTTTTAAATATGGACCGTCAGATTAAGTAAATCAATCTGGACCGTTCATGGATTAGTTACTATGCATTCCATTTTTCTATAAATAGAAGCTCATTCCTTCATTATTTTCTTACGAATTCACTGAACTCTAGAGAGAGAAACTATAAAGAGATAGAAGAAAAGTTTTCTGCTACTTCACTACTCTTATATCAAGTATTATTTTACGGTAAGGAATATTATTTCTTTTGTATTCATGAAGAGAACTTCTGTTATTCCATTCTTTATTATTCTGCTGGAATAACCAGTATACGCGGACTACCCTATACTTGGTGACATTCTTCTATTATTTTGTCTTTATTATTCTGTCAGAATATTCTGTCTATGCTATACGCCGAACCTGGTTCTATTTTTATTATTCTATCTTTATTATTTTGTCGGAATATCCTGTCTGTGCTATACGCCGGACCTGATTCCATCATTTATTATTCCGTATTTATTATTCTGTTGAAATATTTTGTCGGTGTGAATTTCACCTGACCTGGTTCCGTTATTATTATTCTGTTAGAATAACCATCTATGCGAAGTACCGCATGCATGATGATATATTTTGCTATTTCATTCGGTATTATACTCAATTGATTAAAATTTTGACTTCTATACTCCATGAAATTAGTGGAATATCCCTGATATTTGCGCTTCATCCAGTATCTTTCCATGGAAATATTCTTCTGAGCATTCTTGAATTTTACTCTACAAAGCAGTATCATGTTGACAATTTGGACGTTATTGGTTCATGGATAAATTAATTCTTGAACTTGTTTTATTGAATTCTTATATCATTGTCATCATCCTTATGTTTATATTATGTTGAAAGTCATCTGTGGCCTGTAGTGCATAGATGGACTTGGTATGATTATGACCAGGGATTATACGGTGTAATCATGACCGTAATGTTACAAATGATGTGAAAATTAAAAGTCCTCATTGGCCTGTAGTGCATTGATGGACAGTTTTTGGTATGATTATGACTATGAATTCTCTTCGGTCAAGGGAGTAAATATGAATTATTTTATGGCATGATCAGGACCGTTGATAAAAACACGATTATCTTTGGCCCGTAGTGCATGGATAATTCGTGGTCGTGATACTAAAGAATATCCTTGGCCTGTAGTGCATGGATGATTTAATGATGTGGATTATTTATTGAGTTGAGTCTCAGCGATAAAAATGATGAAAAACTTTTTAAATCATAAAAGATAGTAAATTCTATTCTCTACTTGACTCTTTTAATGGATTGCTTGTTCCGCTGCAGTTAAACTTGATGTCTATTGTATTTTATCAGTTTAACATTGTTGGAGGCTATTGATAATTTATTCTACATTATCTTAGTCATAATATTTCTTACTGGGCTAGTTGAGCTCACCCTTTCTTCAATGTTCTCTTCAGGAAATGAAAATATAGCTGGGACGAGTCTGGGAACGGAGTGATGGTCCAGAGGATAGCATTAGTAGTCCTCACTATTCTGTGAAATAGTGTGATAATAATTGTAATGAGGACTCCTTTTGAGTTTGCATAATCTCTAGTAGATAATATTTGTATTCAAACTCACAGTTTATGTTTTGTCGTATTGTACACGACAGTGGTATTAGTAAATTGTATTTGAATTCTGTACCATGTAAGTGGCGACACAAGATGGGTGACGTATACCTAATTTTGGGGGGCGTCACAATTATGTTAATAGCTCCCTGACAGAGAGTACTTGTGACTCCCCCAAAACAGGTATACATCACCTATTCTGAGTCGTCAAATACATGGTACAGAATACAAATACAACTTAATTATACAATTGTCGTGCAAAGTACGACAAAATATAAGCTATGAGTTTTAATACAAATATTAGTCGTCTAGACAATATACAAACTCAAATCCAATATTATTACATTTATTTTCCCACTATTTCACAAAATAGTGAGGACTACTAATGTATCATCTGGTCCGTCACTCCGTTCCCCGACTAGTCCCTGCTACGTTCTCATTTCCTGAAGAGAACAATGAAAGTAAAAGGGTGAGCTCAACTAGCCCAGTAGAAAATATTATGACTAAGATAATGCAGAATATATTATCATTAGCCTTAAATAGTGTTAAACTGATACAATTTAACAAACATCAAGTTTAACTGCAGCGGACCAAGCAATCCATTAAAAGAGTCAAGTAGAGAATAAAATCTACTATCTTTTATGATTTAAAAGGTATTTCATCACTTTTATCGCTGGGACTCAGCTTAATAAATAATCCACATCATCGAATCACTCATGCACTACGATCAAGGATATTCTTTAGTATCACGACCACAATTATCCATGCACTACGGGCCAAGAATATTTTTGTATTCATTAATGGTCATGATCATGCCAACAACTGTCCATCAATGCACTACAGGCCAATGAGGACTTAGACCACATCATTTGTAACATTACGGTCATGATTACACCGAATAATCCCTGGTCATAATCATACCAAGTCCATCTATGCACTACAGGCCACAGATGACTTTCAAAAAAATATAAACATGAGGATGATGACAATAATATAAGAATTCAATAAAATAAGTTCAAGAATTAATTTATACAGGAACTAATAATGTCCAAATTGTCAACATGATACTGCTTTGTAGAGTAAAATTCAAGAATGCTCAGAAGAATATTTCCATGAAAAGATACTAGATGAAGCGTAAATATCAAGGATATTCCACTAATTTCATGGAGTATAGAAGTCAAAACTTTAACCAAATGAATATAACAAGGAATGGAATAACAAAAGAAATCACCAGGCATGTGATAGACCGCACAGGCAGGTTATTCCTAACAGAATAATAAATAACGGAATCAGGTCCGGCGTAAAACGCACAGACATGATATTCCAACAGAATAATAAAGACGGAATCAGGTCCGACGTAAAACGCACAGACAGGATATTCCAACAGAATAATAAAGACGGAACCAGGTCCGACGTAGAACGCACAGACAGGATGTTCCAATAGAATGATAAATAATGGAACTAGGTCCGGCGTAAACGCACAGACAGGATGTTCCAACAAAATGATAAAGAATGGAATAACAGAAGAAATTTCACCAAGTATAGGGTAGCCCGCGTATACAGGTTATTCCAATAGAATAATAAAGAATGGAATAACAGAAGTTCTCTTCATGGATAAGAAAGAAATAATACTCCCTACCTTGGAAAAACTGGATACTGGAATAGTGAGATAGCAGACTTCTCTTATTCTTTCTCTCTATAATTTCTCTCTATAATAATCGCTCTAAAGCTTTTGTGAATTGGTGAGAAATGAAGGAAGAATGAGCTTTTATTTATAAGAAAATATAGTTTCGATAATTGCACGTTTTGGGGTTCGAAAAATTACAGTACAATACCTCCAACTTTTCTTTCATTTTTAATTTAGTCCTGCAAGTATTATCAAACTTGCACTACCTCCCCTAATAGTAAATAATATGAATCAATAGTTCAATCATGTGAATCAATAGTATAATCATGTGAAAAATACCTCCATTTTTAACTTAGTCATGCAAGTATTATCAATCTTGCACCAACTCCCCTAATAGTAAATAATGTGATTTAATAGTACACACATGTGAATAAATAGTTATATAAGCATGTGAATTAGTAGCAATTAATTGCTCATTTATCCGATAAATTACCCGATTTATCAATATAACCCCTAGACATCAATTATCATCGGAATAGATGTCGATTTCCACTAACACTAATAATCCCAACATAATGGAACTATCAAAATTCATTTTTAATCAACACAACTTATTCATCATTAATATTATAACTCACAATATTTAACAACCAGGTCGTTCCCAGGAAAGAGGGGGCTTTCTGATAAGGATTTCTCCTTATTGGCGCGCAATTAGGTGACCAAACCTCTCATTGATAGAAGTTCTAGACATTGTCAATATTGCAAATAATAATATGAATAACTTTGTCGTCTCAATTATTGATTTAATAATATAAAATATTATGCAAATGATACAGTGACAATAATTGAATCAATAATATGAGAGATATGATGCATCAATTACTGTAGCAATAATTGAGTATAACTGAGTGACTTCTCACGTAAGCATCAATAATCAATACCGTGTGCTACTATGCAACCACGTGTATTACTGTACTTTTAACACCAGGTGTTTCAACAGTTAACGGTAAAACTTCCGTCGTTATTTTCATAAAGTATTTTTTTCGTTTTCTCAATCCGACAATAATTCCGTTGTGGGGGTCCACCAATGATTGTGCCGTTGTACGAATATTCCCTGTTAAAATGAATATTCCCCGACCAATCGAATATTATATAACAACTTACGTACTTTGCAAAATTTGTAAATATTACCCACAGCTATAACATTATATCAAATCCACACCATAATATTCAACAATATATTTCGAGAAAATTTAATCTTTATTCAAAAAGTTGGGGTCTTAGAGTATTGTCTAACCTTGTTTTCTTAAGGATTTTAAAATTATGCAGGGCTCACTAAATAGTTTTTTTTAAGACTATGTTATGCAGTCCTGTTTATGCATTACATGTTTCTAGTAATTTTCTAATATATTATTGTGATTTCCCTGTTAAATTCTCTAACCAGTCCATGGGTACTAGTGCTGGATTAGGCTTATTTGTAACTCAACTAGGAGTAAATTGGTGTCTAGACTACAATTCAAATTTTCAAGTAAATTGCTCACACGCATTTAACCAAACACCAAATAGGAATTAATGAAATTCAATCAAAGATACCTACTTTACTAAAGAAAAACTCCACATAGATGTTATAATCACACCCAAATCAGTCTATCATGGCATGCATTAGGTAATCACTTGACATTCTTCCTCAAATTCACCATTTGACTTTAATTGATAAGAATAAAAGCATGTGTAAAGTCATGGTTAACACTTAAATTGAACCCCAAAATGATCTGCACAGTGTTAACAGTACAAATTCACTCAGTAATTTTAACGAACACCTTGTGGGTATTCGAAAAATTTATTATGTTTTGTCTATGAGATTCATGCTTTAAGCCCTAATTGTACATACTAACACCAAATCAGACCACCAGGCAAGCCAACACAAATAATATTGACCAATTAATTGAATAATACCATAGATGCCTTGAACACTTGAACAAACATAAATGTATTGTCATACATGTGGTTGGAAAAAACAAACTGAAGAAATAGAGAGAAGTGGTATTCAGTTCTTGTGTTGCAATCGTACAATCAAGCCCCTTGGGATATAGAATTAAGTTTCAAAACCAAAAAATTAAACAAAATCCACAAAATAAATCAAACACATTATCCATGATCACAAAGAGAAAAAACTAGAATTAAGATTGGAACTTTTAACAACTTTCCAGAGCATGAAACAAAAGCATAACAACCACCATCGTTTAAAGCTGGGAAATAATAGGATAAAATGACAACAAAATATTTCAAGCCCTTACTGAATCGAAGTGTGGAACAAGGAGATCTAATTGATGAGATGAAGGAGATCGAAGTGAGGGCTTGAGGACGATCGAACTGAGGGCTTCTGATTCTAGGGCTTGAGAGGGATCGAACTGAGATTTCAAGGGCTTCGATTTTCTAAAGCTAAAGTTGGAGAAAGAACTTTGGGCTTCGAATATTCGATAAGGGCTTCGATTTTCTATTTTGCAGCAATCGGTTTTCTAAAGATTTCAAAGCTTGATTTTCTGTTTTGGAAGAACTCTCAGTCCAAATCCACAAGTATCGAGAAGAGAGAACTAAAATGAAATGAAACAAAAACCTATCTCATTTGTCGTTTTCAATATATATATATATATATATATATATATATATATATATATATATATATATAGTAGTAAAGCAATCAATATGATATTGAATCACACGCTCACTCAAGAGTGTGTATTTCGTTTTCTGCGAAGGAAAAAAAATAAAATCATGGACCCAATAATTGAATGATCAGAAGCCATGTAATAAATATATTATAATATATATGTATTCTAATGCTTAGATAAAATAATATTGTCAGAACTTGAAATTTTTGTATAATATGTTTTCTGAAAGTTGTTATCATAAACAATGGATTATTATTTATAATATATACACTAAAAAAATATAATAAATAATTTAACTGTGTGGCAAAATTTTAATCTTAAATCTAATAATATTTCAATTTTATATATTAGAAGTATACAAAAGTCTATCACACTCTTGATAAAAAGTTTATAAAAGTCTGTTACTTATTTTATGGAGTCTATAAAAGTCATTTTAAAAAGTCTTTAAAGTTTTTAAAAGACATTAAAATCCATAAATTTTACAAAAATTTGTCACTTAAAAAAATCTTTAAAAATCTTAATTGAATACACCCCGTAAAACAAAAGAAAAACTTACTAATGAATAAGCAAGATGTAAATTAATATAAATCTACTTTAGTACAACTATTTTGGATTTAAATTGTATGCTTTTAAAATTTTAATTATGAGATTTGTAATTTTTTTTATGGCAGTCAATGTACTACAAATTAGATATTAGTACAAAATAATTTTTTAAGTGTACAAAAAGTTTTCAATAAAAAAACTTTTAAAATTTATTACTATTGTATAATAAGATATTTTTAGATTTATATCAATTAAAAAAAAGTAGTTATCTATAGGGGTTGATGACGGTCCCGCGGAATCCGTCCTTACCTTCGCAACATGATAGAAAGTGGGTGAAAGGTAAAAACAGAGAGGAGAGAAAAAGAGAGCGAATTTGGTGACTTTCATTTCTCACCTTCCTTCGCTTCTCCTATAATCCCTCCCAACTTATCCATTTCTTCTTTTTAATACTACCCCTGAATCTTCTTCCCCAATTCAGCTTTGTACATTTTAATTACAATAATATATATGTATATATAATAATCCATTTTTTGCAGATCCAATCTTGCCAATTTTTCTCTTTCGGAATAAAATTGAGTGCATGATATTGATAATCAAAGTATAACGTAGATTAAGAAGATGTCTGGATTATGGAGATGGAAGAATATCAGAGAAATGGCAGTGAAAGTATCATCAGCATCAAAAGAAGCGAGTTTTTTGCAGACCCAGAAAAGGGGTTTCGTGAATTGCCTGCATTTGGGATCCTGTGTTCGCCGGCGGGAATCGTTGATCGGAGTTCAGGAACGGTATAAATGGGACCACGGCGGCGGAAATTCCGACGAGTATTACCAGACTCGGAAAATTAGGGCTGAGGCCAATTGCCCGCGATGTTCGAAGCAGTTGGATCTCATGTTTTCGAATCGGCAGCAGCTGATTCCACCCTCTGATGCTAATAACAATAACAATAATAGTAATAATAGTAATAATAATGTTGCGACTACTAAAGGTGGAGCTGCTGGGGCGTATCAGGCAGTGAATATTTGCCCTAATTGTAAAACTGCTTATTATTTTAGGCCGTATAAGATGGCTCCTCTCCAGGGGAGTTTTGTGGAGATTGGTAGGGTTAGTTATAATCATGATAATAAAAGTAAGGATTTGAATAAGAAGATTAGTAGTGACGAAGAGTATGGGAAAAGGCTCAGGGCTTCGTTTTGGGATACACTGAGGGGAGGTGAGCCACCTGAGAATTGGCCTACTTCCCCTCTGCCTGCCTCAACAACGCCTAATGGCAATGGAAATGGTAATGGATTGGCTGTCCATATGCCACCTGGTCTGCCTTTTGCTCCTGGTGTGAATGTGGTTCGTGCATCAGGTGGGGGAGGTGGTGGTGGTAATGGAGGAAATAATGGAGATAAGAATGGGTGGGGTGGGTCGAATTTGGGGAAGAATTTACCAACTCCGAAGGAGATCTGTAAGGGACTAGATAAGTTCGTTATTGGACAGGACAGTGCCAAAAAGGTGAGCTTTATGATTGATAAGTAATACTCACATTAACTATTTTGGCAATACACAAATAGGAAATTAGCTCTGCTTTAAGTTATATGGTTTAGATCATTCTACTCTGTCAGTCTTTATTACTCAAATGATACCCTTTGCATGCTTCTGATTTTTTACCTTAATGTTGAGAGTTCTATGAGATAACTTAATGAGACAAAATTTTTAGTGCAGTGTCAATTCCACATTAATTTAATATATTACTTGCTCGCTATAACAGTTCTATGTACAACGATTTCATTGTGTTGGAAGTCATTTACTACTTAGTAATTTATTTGACTCATTATCTCTCAAGTTTACCATGCTTTTGCCACAACCCCTATTACTGAATTTACATTTGACCAACATACATTTTTTCATTGGGCGTGGTGAATTGATAAGTGGCAATCTCAGTATGATTTAGCTCTTCATGCAATACAATGTCTCCTCAATTTAGATTTTTTCTTCTCAACAATCATACTTACGTCACTATGTTGGAAGTCTGCCAGTTGTTATAATTCAATCTACTTACTCCTGAGCCTTGCATTTTAATTACTTATTGTGAATCTCAATAATTTTTCCATCTTGTCCTAGGCGCATTCATAATTTTGGCAGTTTGATTAATTTTACACTTCATCACATCTGTTCTAAAAAGCTAGGTAATACAAGGGAGCTCGCTCGCTCTTCTGAAGTTCCTAGTCTATCATACTCCATGGAATTTTCTCCTGATATTCTCTTTATAACTATTCTCCCTCGTGGTTCTCAATTATGTTGCAGGTGTTATCAGTGGCTGTTTATAATCACTACAAAAGGATATATCATGCCTCCTTGAAGAAAGGGTTAGTTATTATTGCCCCTATCTAATCATTCGTGGCCGCGCTGATGGCATCACACCGATAATGGTCCATTTTGTTCCACAAATAGCAATTTGTTTTTTAAGCAATTTAACCATGTATTGTTAACCATTTTAAATCTAATTTGATGAACTGAACTTCTGCATGTAAATATTAGGTCAGGCGCAAAATCAGGCATATCAAATACAGAAGATAATGACGACAATGTGGAATTGGAAAAGAGTAATGTACTATTGATGGGCCCAACTGGCTCAGGTATTCTTAACAATTTGTCATTCTTAAATTTTTCCCGTGCATTGCACTGAAAAGTGCGCGCTGTCAGATAATCCAAATGTAATTTATTACTCTAGATTGTGTACTAAATAACAATTAACAAGCTGATTTATATTGCCTTCTGACTTAACTTTCCATAAACCAGGGAAGACATTACTTGCAAAAACCTTAGCTCGGTTCGTGAATGTACCATTTGTGATTGCAGATGCAACTACTTTGACACAGGCAAGTAAATTGCAGATTTAATTATATTCTTAATTAATGAAAGAAATGCAATTCTTATCTTCCACCTCCAAGCTCGTAGATATAGTCTATCTCTTAAAAATGCTATTAATTTCATCATTGATTACATGGATTGTTACGGTAAATATTATTTTTATTGTTTATTACGTTCCCTTTCCATTGTTCAACTTGTTTAAGATTCATTAACAATTAACGAGCTTAAGATATATGTTTGTATCAATTAAATGTGCTATGATGCTATCATTTGCAGGAAACCTCAAATAGTAAAAACACTGAACCACATTAATTAATTGCATTCTGATGTATAAAAAGCATGAGAAAGCCTTTCCCAACAAATAGCAACCCAAAACAGATTTCGGACAGGACAGCAGATAAAAAACATGGATTTCTTGCTCTGCTGGGTTTTTTAACTAATAATTGAGTGAAGATGCAGGTTTTAGAGTTTGTCCAAAGGATTACCAGAAGGATAACATATTGGGGCTTGAATTAGGAACAAAGGATGGTTGCTCAGGGGTTTTCCTGGTTTAGGAGAACAGTTCCCTAGACAAGTAACACCTGCAGGTTGTGGTTATACTGGGTTTTGGTTGAAGGGCGTGAGAAACTAATTGGGCTTTTGCCGCGTTTTACTTATTGAAGGAAAAGAAGTTAATTAGGCTTCTTAAATAGGTTTTAAGTGTAGGAGTTCAGATAGTTGGCAGCTTAAAGTGCATAAGTAATTAAGAAAGAAGAGGAGAAGGGAAACAGAACTGGGTGCCACATAGTTCCTCTAGGTTGAAGATTTCCTTTTGAGTTGCTAGGCTGCCCACGCACAAACCCATAAATGCTTTGAAACTTCTAAATCATTGATATCTATTGAGTTGAAACATTACATGGCTTTTTCGATGCTTTGAAATGTTGACATCACCTCTCTATTTGACATAATTAGTAGAATCTGGAAGACTAATTAAATTTGTACATAAAGATCCTATAACCCAACAGCTAACAGAATAAAAACACAGGTCAATTTTACGACTCATTTTCAGTATTCTAAATGTACTTTAGTACTCCTAGATTCAAAAATTAAAGAAAAAGAAAAAAAAAGCTTATATAAGTTAGAAATATGCAGAAATATAAATAGTAAAAATAAGATTGAATAAAAGACTTTATTAAGCCTATAGCTCAATGCCTAGGTCCCTAGTAGGCTCCAGCTTGGAAATCCGGCAAATTACAGAAATTTCTTTGTTTCTTTTCATTTGCATTTACGGGACTGTTTGTTGAGACTCCACTTTTAGTTGCTATAGTGCTCATTTAGTCTTTTGTGCCGCAAGTACAATTTTTTCCTTCTCTAGTCGTTGACATGATTTTTCTATATAATTCCACAGCTTTTTTCTTCTAGTGTTTGCTTTATTTTTAGCCGTATTTTCCCCGCTGCTGCCTCATAGTCTGTGATTTCTTCTTTTTCCTTATTTTTTCTTTTCCTGTTTTTGTTTTTGTTTCCTTTTTTTTGTTTGCTTGTTTTACCGTCTGACTTAGAGGCAAATTTCTGTTCTTTTTCAGGCTGGTTACGTTGGTGAAGATGTTGAATCAATATTGTATAAACTGCTTATGGTATAGTTCATGCAGTCCATGTCTTTTTTAATTGCAAGATTAAATTATTATTTCGGCAGCTAGTGTAAAAAAGTTCTTTTATGTTAGAATTCTTGAATTCAATATAAACTGAAAAGTAATTATTTTAGTTGGTGATCCATCTTTATGCAATGGTAAATTAGCTAACATGTTTACAATGATTTAGATGATGTAACCATAAGATTAAAGTCGCCATCTTTTATCTAAAAAAATAATAATATGATCACCTTCATATGCAACCTCTTTAGGGTCCCATAAATATTTGTAGGTGTGTTTTACAGTTAAGAAACTGATTGCCTTTCTTTTATTTAAATCAGTTGATTTCTGGTTATACTTTCTGATCACTTCTGAATTCTGATTTGGTTAGGCCATCTTATATTGATCTCAAAGTAAAAGTCAATGTTATTCCACTTATGGTGTGTATATAATCAGTTATCTATCTCAATAGAAGGATAGGTATGGGCAGCAAGGACTAATATAATTTTGGCCGTTAAAAATCTATTTAATTGGTTTTCTAGATGTAGCACTTGGGATGTACCCCTTCCCTTTGAAAGATATAATATAGAACCATCATACACTTGGGAGAGAGAGCTTTAACTTTATAGTTAGACTCTGAACAATATGTATGGATTTGCATGGGATGTCGAGTATGAAGGCTTAAAATGAACTATCTGATGTAGGACAAGGTTATGGAGATGAATAATTGGTAGAAAATAATGATAAACCGCAAAACTGTTACTAAGCTGAACTCCGTACTCCACCAGCCCTAGGATCTTCAACAACAGAAGTCTGAAAATTGATCATTATCAACTGGAATAATCACAATATTAATATCAATGTCTGTAGTGAGTTTGTGGGGAATACATCTATATATCTAAAGAGGACAAACCACCCTAACCAAATATAAAAATTTCCTATTATTGAAAATATCTAAATTTTCAGTATTAAGTAAAATAATTAATTCCATCATTTTCTCCCAAATTAAACACAATAAAAATTCCATAAATAAATATTGGAATTTTTTACTTGGCTCTTGACTTCTTTTCCCCATCACCAACCAGGAGGACACTTGTCCTCATCCCTTGTGATTTTCCTTCTTTATAAGAAAATTGCTTCTAATATCTAAAAAGAAAGGCTTCAAATTAAATGACAGTCTCATGAAGCTTATTAGCAATTAAGTGTTACTAAACTGGCATATGTTATTTAAGCTTCAAAGCTTGATAAGCAAGTACGAACAACCTAACCGTAGTTAAAATAGGTTCATGAGTGCTTGTATGTGTCATGTAGTTTTTATTAAATAATGAAATATATGTTAACCTAGATGAAATTTTTTGAAAACTGTAAAGAATAACCAGAACAACATTTTTAAAGAGAGAAAAAAAGTTGAATATTTGACTTAGTGATAGAAAAGTAAGGATATATGAGGTAGGAAAAGATTTGGAACAAATATAATTGAAGGAAACAATGGAAAATTAACTCGGGTGAGGCGCCTCACCTCACTACCCAAGGATCTTTTACTTGGTGATGCTCCGCAAATCAATACCCCATGGGTTTCTCAACCGTAATAGAGGGTATAGCTTAATATCAACAATCAAGAATATTTTCTGTAATCTATTACTAGTTTGTGGGGATACATCAATATTTATAGAGATGCAAAACCCATATTACTTGGGGAATAATGAAAGTACTAAAGGACTAGCTTAATATTAAAATACTATCACTATTAAATGTCCTACCTACCCACTAATAAATAGATAATAATTACATCGATTACTCTTATATTAAGCATAATAAAACTTTCATAAAATAAATAGATTATTCCTCTTGGCTTTGGACTCGTCGTCCTCATCAATATGACTACTTGAGTTTCTACCATAAAATAAGAAGCTCGTTCTCTAAAGTAAGGCCAAAGACATTTTATCAAGTTTTGAAGTAAAGGGCATTAGTAATTTAAAGGAATTCAACTTGGCACACATTTTATGCATTGTCTTCACAATGTCCTCAAAAATAAGAAATACAGCTTCAAAATAGAAATTGATTCACAAATTGACAAGTGTACCAAATAACTTGTCATAGGAAGGTTTCAGAGGATGTACAAAAAGGATCCTTCTGCTTTGACACCAAAATGGTGGGTTAGTGTAGAGAGAACACTTCCTACGAGCTATAAAACCCAGACAGATGTAGACAGCTTAAACATCAGAATCGTACTGCTGAAGTTTGATTCTATGGTTGGCTTTGGTTGTGGAACTTTTGTGGTTAGTTTTACAGGGTCGATTAATTGTTACCTTTTGTGCAAGTGTAAGAGCAGCAGGCTGCCAGTCTTAGTCAACAAGTGGTAACTGAAAGAAAATTAAAAATGTGCACCAATATTTTGGGTGGTGAATAGGTCTGAGATTTTCGTTTAAAAAAGGAAGAAAAGAAATTTTCATCTCAAGTTTGGTAAGATGGGGATAGGGGTTGATATCAGGATTTTTTTTGGGGATGGTAATGGTGAATTGGTGACCTAGTCCCAGTAAAGATTGTGGATGTTTTTTTAGTGTAAGTTTCTTTCTGAAGAAGATTGCAGTTCTTTTGGCTAAAGATCTCTCTGAAGTATCAGTGAAATATTTGATTATACTGAATTTAGTCGCACAAATATAAGTCGTTTGTTTCCAAGGAATAAAAAATTGAAGTTGTATAATTGTTGAAATTACAAAAGAGAGAATCAACATATCTCAGAGGTAAAATGAAACATGTGAATGAGAAAAAGGATAACTGAACTCATACAGTGCACTTTGGTCATTGTTTGATAATGTTGAGGATATTTGTGAGTTATATTTAATGTATTTGATGATTATCAAATAGCTTTAGTTTAAGTTTAGGTGTCAATAAATATTTTTATTAGTTTCCAGATTATTGGCACGAGCTTAAATTATGGTTCATGGGTCTAATTCTGATGTCTTATTTCTGTGAGTCCACTTTGAACGCCTAGCAGTTTTCAGTTTCATTCTCCTGATTTAATGGAATTATAGAAGCTGATTGTGAAGCCTCCTTCTGCCTTTCCTGTGCCTGCTCTAACTGCCTTGTCACTACTACAGCCAAATATCAGTATTTGCAGCAACCAAGTTGTGTTGTTAAGGCATGGTTACTGACTAGTGGGTTCAGTGGGCTTGTGATATAACGCAACTGTGTATCGTAATTGTGACGCCCTTGATTCATCTCAAATATAAATCAATTTCTCTTTTATATATATATATATATATTTATATATATATATATATATATTTATATATATATATGAGGACTGATCCATAGCCAACGTTGTAAGGTTAACATTATTCTTACAACAGATCCAATCGCGGATTTGACGGTGAAAATAATACCCCGTCCGCACTTTAATATGGGGGAGCCTGCAAAACTAAACTGCAGATGATGGACCCACTTAAATGGTTGTTAAGTCGTCGACTAGTCGTCTAGTCGTGTCTGGCAGCACAAAGCCCATCGAATTAAGAAAGGAAGATAGAGAGATTAGCCCTAAAACTCCAACCCTAACAATTGCGATCACAATCGACTGTGAATTAGAAAGAAAGGAAGAGGATTAGCCATGCCGCTGCGAATTTGATGCGACTCACTCCCTTCTCTTCCGAGGTTCGCTTCAGCCTTCAATTGTTCTAAGTGAAGATGATAAGGTCTGCTCTATTTGGCTTTTGTTTATTCATTGGGTATTTTGTTAACCCACTAACAGGACCCACTAGTTAAAGAATAGCATGTAGCCCATGTTATTCTATCCATTCATATACATGAGACACCTATTACTAGGACTGAGTAAGAATACGGGTAAAATCGAATAACTGAGCTGAATCGAATTTTTTTAACCTGAATTTTTTCGGTTATTTTTTATATTTCGGTTATACCCGTTTTATTATATGGTTTTCGGGTTCGGGTTTGGTTTTTGAATTTATGCTATTCGGTTAACCGAATAACCGAACCAGTTATAAAAAAATTAAGCCTCAAAGGTTAAAAAAGTAATCTCTCACACTCTTCAGTACTTTGATCTGATCTCTGATGACTCATCATAATCTCCCCATCTCCCACTAGTCGATAGTCGATGACATCTCACTTTAATCTCAAAAATATCAGATCTCAAATTTCTCTATACTCTAGTCTCTCTGAAGTTTGATCTCTACCCAAAACCCAAAATCTCTCACTCTTACCCCAAACCACGAGTCGTGACTCTGCTTATGGTCCTCCGCAGCCCCGCCCTCTGCAACCTCGCCTTCCGCAGCCTCTCTATGGCTCCGCCTACATAGCTACACTCCTTCGCAGCCTCTCTGCTTCTTCATCTTCACCTGTTATATATATATATATATATTGGTTTATTCAGAAAACGAAGTGTTGTTGGTACTTGGTAGTTGCTGTTATTGTTTTCTCTTTTACCCCCAGTCCCATAGAGTAAACTTTATGTAATTGTTCATTGTTTTTCTGGTACTATGCTTCATTAAAATAATTAATGTCCAAAATGAATCTATATTGGAGTTCTGTTTGGCTGTTTCTTTGGATATATACAATGCAGCTCTATAAAAAAAACACAGTTCAGAACATTTCGGTTTTTAACCGAATAACCGAATAGTAAATTCGGTAATTCGGTTATCTCCTAATTCGGTTGATAGTTCGGATATCAAAATTGAGTTAATTTTAGTTTTCAATTATAACCGAATAAGCTATTCGGTTCGATTATAACCGAATGCTCAGCCCTACCTATTACTTACCAAACATAGAACTCATCACACAGATCTGTATAGCTTTATACTACTACTGAAGTACCAAGTATTATATAATTTAGATATAAAGTAAATTACAATACATAGTTTATATGAATATTATATTATATGCATGATAAATAAATATTAGTATTATTTATATAACAGAATAAATTAGTATTATATGTTTTATTATTATACTTTATTATATTTGAATAATTTTATATTTATCTTTTCACGTATATAATAATATATTTATTTATATTCATGAAATATAAATTTAATATAATCAATAAACATATTTATTTATTTATTTATTATTCATAAAAATTAAATTTAACATAATCAATAAATATTATAACTTTATTTTTTTAAGTAATTTAAATTTTTAGTCTTTTATTTTACTATTGAAGTTAAATTTACCTATGTATCTACTTACTATTTTTGTTTAAGTATATGCTTTGAGTCTATGAACTGTAATTCAGTGTTAATTATATATAATATATTCGTGAGTAATTTTTTTTTAATGTTTAGTGTACATGTGAATTGAGCTATATATATAATATTTATTTATAAAATGCACATTGTAAATAATTTATCACTTTATGGACGACTAGTCGGGCGCCTAGTCGATTAGTTGCTTAAGCGGTCGTCCACCGACTCATCTCGACTTGACGCCTCAACAACTATGGCTACTTGTAAATTATCATTTTTGCCCTTCATTTAAAAAATCAATTCGTCAGTAATGTGGACGGGAGTTATTTTTATGCGGCTTTCTAAATTCGTTAACTCTTCACTCCTGATGCCTCCATAGCATGATGCCACCCATTTGGAAAGCTGATGCAATCAGCCATAAGGATACAAAAATTTGCATCTCGATAAATGCCACAAGCGTGGAGAAGAGAACAACTCTTCATATTCTTAGGGCCGCCTTGAGGTTGTAAACAGCTAATAATATTATTCATCTTAGCAATTTGACGCAATTGGCTCACATCTCTTTCTAACTATGTATCTCTTTACAACAAATTGATTGGGGAGAGGGACCTGCGCCTGTTGAATGGAGAGAAATCCAATACAAACAAGCAGGATGACAACCTTACAAGAAGGGGGGCACCCATGTTTGATGTTTCTCCCTACAGTAACAAGAAGAATAGGGAGTTTATTCTCTTATTCAAGGTAACGAGGACAAAGTAAGTAGGTTCTTTGTCTTGGAGTGACTTCTCTTTCTTATGCTCTGTCCCTGTACATATGAGCGTTTTATCTTTTATGGGATTTGCAAGATTAAAGGCATAAAGCATAAGAGGGACCCAAAACATCTAGAGAAGTTACAGGATGGAAGAGGTATGAGGGTGAAAGGAATGGCCTATGACTTATGTATATAATCAAGTTTACCGTCCGCACTTTAGTTGTGCTGACGGGGATATTACCAAAATGCCATTACTTTAATATTATAATAATATATTGAATTTTTTAAAAGTTACTGTCCGCACTACTAAAGTGCAGGATTATGGAGGGCATTTTGGTCAGTTTTGAATCTGCACTTTAGAAGTTCAGGCACCTCCAAACTAAAGTGTGGATGGATGATAATTTTCACCGAACAACAGACGGACGTAATTCAAGAAGGCGTACGGGTGGGCCATCAGATTCGTTCAAGACCGTTAGATCCTGCGATTGGACGACCACGATCTGTTGCAAGGATAATCTCAAGTTTACAAAGTAGGATATGGATTAACCCCTATATATATATAAAGCTGCAAACTTCTAATGTCTGGTTTAGAATGTGGATTTTTGTTCCCTTTTAAGTTCCATGTATTTTGACTCATTGAAAAAATTTCCATTAATATTCTTTTTAGTTCATTTGCCTTGTAAATAACAACTTATACTGTATTTTCAGTTTTTTTCTGGTTCTGTAGGTATTAATTTATTTGCGATCTTAATATCCTAGCTTTTAATTTGACATAAAGGTTGCTGAGTTCAATGTACAAGCTGCTCAACAAGGGATGGTCTACATAGATGAAGTTGATAAGATAACTAAGAAGGTTATTTCTCCTGTCTAATTTTGTTTGCTTTTTTGGTCATTTTGTTGATTATATGATCTATTTTTTTGAAGTACTGAAACTAAAAATCATCTTACCCTATGTGTGTAGGCTGAGAGCGTAAATATTAGCAGAGACGTTTCAGGCGAGGGTGTTCAGCAGGCACTGCTAAAAATGTTGGAAGGAACTGTGAGTTGTTCCTAATATACATCACTTACTCATTAGTTATTTGGTTTTTATACTAAATGTTTTCATTTGATTTTATCTTTCAAGAAGGAATGCATACCATCCAGCATCTTCTGAATTAGGAACATATGCCAGTTGCTTTTGTAGTTTTTTTGCAAAATGTTTTCATTTGATTATCTTTCAAGAAGGAATGCATTCCATCCTGCATCTTCTGAATTGGGAACATATGCCAGTCACTTTTGTGCTATGCTATGTTATTAGATTATCTGATGTTGCCTGCTATTATTTCATTTTATATGGTAGACTTTATAGACCCCCACTATTTTGGGTACATATAGATTCCCTTCCCATGATTGAATGCAGATTCCTTACTATTGGTTAAAGGTTATTTTTTGAAGTAGTTATTAGACCGGAGTGGGGCCAATTGTGAGGGAAAATTTTCGGAAGTTATGGCAATTAATTTTTGGTGGAAATATAGTTTGTGCTCTGGAGATACCATGATCAAAAGAATGAGAATGTTGGGACAGGCTATGGGATAGCAAAACTTGTAATATGAATAGCAGAATGATTCTGAGGATTAAGTTTGACAATTGGCTTGTGCTTTGAAAATGTGGTGAGCCTGATGAGTAATAGGATTGGATATATACCAGATGGAGAATTACATTGTTGCAGACTAAACTGAAGATAATTTAGAATTAAGAATGTGATAAGAATGCTTAAAACATGGTAGAAGGATTTCCTGTATATGATGAACAATGCACTTGTAAACAATTGCGGTGCTTCTAGGATTGCTAAGGCTTAGATGAGGGAACAATTTTACTTGTAACATGATATTTGGGTTTGAAAGCAATGAACTCTTTACCTGATCATAATTTTTTTTGATAAATTCAAAGTTAAGGGCAGAAAAGTTAAAGCTGAAAGAGAAGAGGAAGAAAAACTAGATACACACCTAGGGTAGCTTCAAAAGCACTCAAAATTCATTAATCTGATCTTCATCGAGTTGGGAGCATTGCATAGTTTTTTGTAGGTTTAGGCAGTTTTAATTACTAATGTATGGACTTTGTGGCTGGAAACTATTGGCTACACTTGAAAAATCTTCATATAAACTTACTGGAACAATATTAAGACAACTAATAACCTGTTTCCGTCCCGACAAGATAAACCTAACATATCAGCATCTAAACACTGTCCACCAAAATAAGGAAATTTCCAATATACCCAAAGCCCAGGGAAAAAAAATTATGAATATAAAAAGCTGATATCAATGCTTAATATTTATCGTTTTATTGAAAAAAAACTTGAAAGTAGAGACTACTAATATAAAAAGCCAACTACTATTAGGGCCTGTTTATTCCAGCTTATTTTCCTGCCTATAACTTATTTGAGCAATAAGCATTCTGAACCTCGGCGTTTCCACTTGTTTGGGTAAATTGAGTAAGGTCAATATGGAATAATATAGACCATGACTGCTTTTTTGAATTATTTCAATACGGTCTCTTCTGCCCTCGTTATACTATATACTACCAAAAGTACTCCTAAATAATTTATTGTAATGCATGTCTTTTCAAAGGCAACTTTTCATTTTTGCTTTGTTGTGAGACAGGTCATAAGATCGTTTTCTTGCTTCTATGACCTCTGCCATGGGTGCCTTTAGAGGCATTTCAATCCATGCTCTTCGTGTATACTGGAAAACTGCCTCTCTTTTTTGTGTACTTTCTTTTTTCCACTTGTTATAGGGTGGCAGGCTCCTTGTCCTCCTTCTACTTGTAATTGCTTTATTCTTCTAATAAAAATTAATTTTCTTTTTGAAAAATAAATATAATTATAATGCCTTTATTTCTCATATATTTCCAACAAAAATAATTTTTAGGGAATTACTTCAATTTCATTTCAAAACTGTTTTTAAGCTAACTTGCCATTGGTTTATAATTGACTAGGATGACTAAAACCTTCCTACATAAATAACTACATTTTATAATGTTAAATCTACAAACATTTTGTTTCCTGCTCAAACAACTTATGAAGAAAATTCCAGCTCCTTTGATTAGTTACTATCCCATCCACCTCCTAATGTTCATCTGTTGTACCTCATTTTCACAGTTGTGACAGCACCACGACGAGTCATGGCTGTAGCCGACTGCCAGGATGCCTAGGCGACCGCCATGACTGTCGTATGGAGACAAGTCGTTTATAACGTGTAATTTATTATTATTGATTTTACTTAACAAGTATATTGACAATAAAATTTCATATACATTAAAATTCAAGACATAACACTATGGAATAATATTAGAAGCACAATTATGTATGTACTTAGCAATAACAATCCAAATATAAAGCACTTGATATTAAAAATTAGTAAGAGAAATGAAGAATTCAACAAATCACATAGAAAATAAAGTTGCAACCAACCATCACAAATATGTTCTCATTTTAAAATTAATGATAATTTTATACCATAAAGTGGCAATATTTTATCATGTTCAAAATTAGATATATATTTGTAAAACAATAAATTTTTTTAATAAATATATATATTTTTAATTTAAATTTACCACTGTCTCAACAATGGATTAGAAATATATATAAAAAGAAGAAATTAGTGGTAGAATGATAAAATAGATAAAATGTTAGGCACCTTATTCGTTCTATAAAAAAATTTCTTCTTAACAAATTATAAATATTAAAGATGAACTTTTTGTTTTATATTTACTCTTATAAAAAATGAGTTTATTTAGTAGTTGTAGCATGGCATTGAAATTATGAGAACAAACTTAAAAATATTATGAAATTTTGTACTATTATCAATAAAAAGTGAATTATTTTTATGGAAAAATTTTGTTTCATAAATATTATCTTTTTTATGGAACGAAGGGAAGGGAGTACTATTTACCACTTGAATAAAAGTTTTTTATTTTATTTTATTTTTTGTCAAACTGCTAGAGTAAAAGTTGAATAAAGTTCCCCAAACCCAATAATGTCTTTTATTTGAACCTATCTCAACTACTGAGTACATACGAACTTGAAAAATATATGTAAATGTTGTATAAACACTCGAACTTGCAGTCACGAACAAGAAAAGCATAGTAGAGAAAGCACTCGAACTGCAGTCACGAACAAGAAAAAGAAAAACCTGTGTGTGGTCGCCGACACGAAGAAGTCGCGATGCAGTCATGAAGAAGTCTCCTTGCTGCGATGGAGTCGCGAAGAAGTTGTGATGCAGTCGCGAAGCTGCGATGGGTCTCTTTGCTGCGAATCGATGCGTCTCGATGAAAAAAAGCATTCGAACTGCAATGGGTTGAAGCCTTGAAGAAGATGCTGCGAGTCGAAGTCTACATATAAGGGTTTTCTCCCTTTCTCCTTTTTTAATTGATGAGTCATGGGGTATTATGTCAATGGATCAGAAGATGGGTATTGGGTAGATGAGTTAAGTATTTAAGTTGGGCCAGAGCTGCTAAGGCGTGCGCCTTGGCAGCTCGGCGTCTCAAGGCGTCACTGTGACAACTATGCTCATTTTATAATGGTAAATTTCAGTATTTATCATGTAGATTTTATGGTTGGCGATTTTAAAATTTACTGGTATGGTCTAGGCTTGCAACTTCAGTGACCAACTGACCATAGAAGTCTGGCAACACAATTTATGTGATAACTAACTTAATTTATTATAAAATAATGTGAAGGTATGTTAGTTACCATATATGCAATTGTTTCTATATTCTGAATTGTGTAGAACTTATAGCTCAACATTCCAAATTAGCTGGCTTTTGTGATGAATCCATGAACTTGTATCGAATTAAACATCGGTAGTGTGGTTACTGTATCTTTTTTGAAGCATCAAGTTATGGGGTGCTGTGGCAGCTGCATGTTTGGAAGTTTTGACTCTTTCATAAGTTATGCTTCTTGTTTTATTTGTATTCACCTGCTATTATATTATTTCTACTCATAAAAAACAAAAAGCAAAGCTGTTTATATGACTGCAGGGATATAACGATTTGTGTAATGCATTAAGAGGCATAAGCTAATATGATTCCATAGCAGGACCATATTATTGCACTTCCAACTGATTAAATGTTTTTATAGAACTTAATACCTACCTTTCATGGTCAGGGCTAATAGCTGATTTTAAATATTTTCTTCTGTTTCAGATAGTAAATGTTCCTGAAAAAGGACAAAGGAAGCATCCTCGAGGTGATAACATACAGGTATTTATAAATGTCTATTTGTTGAACTTTATTGCACACGTTATTTTGCATCATCATTGTGCATGTCGTGCATTGTAATTTATTATTCTAAACCATCATGTGTAAAAATTGCAACAACTGTTGTCCTCGAGTTTTAAGCTTTCAACATGCATTTCCTAAGCAATAATGCTCGCAGTTACTTTATTTGCCGTCATGTAAACATATTTTTATTGTCAGTACTTCTTTTCTGGAAAAGTATTACTTTTACTATATGAGTTCTTAGTTTATTATGCCAAAGCTGGAGGTTGATTAATATGTGGAGCATATTACTAATTTTGTGGTACCATTTGTTTTTATCTACCTGCCGTTCTTCCCCTTGCTGAAAGTTAAAGTTAACAAACATGATGTCTTAAAATTCAACTTTTGTTTAAGGGCTATTGTCAAAATGGCAGCTGTATCCATTCACTTGGTTCTTTCAGAGTCAGGTGTAGATCTCGATATATTTGTTTCAGCTATTAGCCATCATATTTCATAGGGGTGGCATTCATAAATTTCGGAGAAGACAATTAAATAGGGTTCAAACATAGTGAAAATTGATTAGGGTTCAAACGTAGTATTTATTTATTTACAAGTGAATGAAGTTGAAATTACATGCTCAATAATCAATTAACTAGAAGGAATGCATGGTAGTATGATTTCTACAAAACAAGTCAGTTTTCCTGATGAGGATGGAAGCAAAAGAAATTTAATATTATTGGGTTATTATTATATATTATTGTTTATGGATGATTCAATGTAGTTCGTTTATTTAGTAGATAAGATTAGGATATATATTTTAATATATTAGTAGAATGTTCTAGAGTTTAATATTTGAAGTAGAGATAATTACTAGAATTTTATTTCCTTATTTAATTAGATTACTTAATATTTTACTTAGCCTCCAAGTATTAGGGTTTTTCCTATTCCTATATAAACAGTTGTAATCCATCATTATTATTAATTATTGAATTATTGATATTATTAAACTTTAAGCCTTGTGCTTGTGGCTTCTTAGCCTTTTATCTTCTTTGAATCCCCTTTATTGAAACAACCCGGGTCAAATCCCGAGTCCGGAACAAATCTTGGGTCAAATCCCAAGTCCGAATCGAATCAAATCCATCCAAATAAGGCCTCAAACCACTGGCCCAATAGTATCTTCCTGGGTCATCTAGCCCACCACAGCCTCCCAAAAGGTCATGACTTGAAGGTACTATTGGTAGTTACTTAATTCCTTATATGCAGACAAATTTTCCCCCTATCTTTCGATGTGGGACTGGGGTGTTACAAACTCCCCCACTTAAATTTCTGACGTCCCCGTCATCACACACACGGCCCAAAGATCTTTGCCTCTCTAGCCATTGTGGGATAATACCGGCTGGTTTCGTGTCTCCACCTCCGGACCTTCATCTCTCCATTGTGGGATAATACCACCAGCCTTCGTGTCCCCACCTCCGGCAACCCGATCGGATGACCCGACCCGAGCTTTCGAGAGTCGGCTCTGATACCATATGAAACAACTCGGGTCAAATTCCGAGTCCGGAACAAATCTTGGGTCAAATCCCAAGTCCGAATCGAATCAAATCCATCCAAATAAGGCCTCAAACCACTGGCCCAATAGTATCTTCCTGGGTCATCTAGCCCACCACAGGCTCCCAAAAGGTCATGACTTGAAGGTACTATTGGTAGTTACTTAATTCCTTATATGCAGACAAATTTTCTCCCTATCTTTCGATGTGGGACTGGGGTGTTACATTTATTCTTTCTTCCATCCTTTGTCCTAATCATCTCCCAGATATAAGTCCATTTTAAAGTTGGGAGACCACTCTTTTAAGGATCTGGATTTTTTCCCTTCCAAAGAATTGTAAACAGAAGGGGGCTGCATTGCAGTTATTCTGCATATAGCTGCTACTCATCAACATGTTCGACTATGACCTAATATGCAGAATCATTGGAGGAATAAAGAAGATCCACAACTCTTGGTATTCCTGCAATGGAGAAATAGATGATTGACTGTTACTTCTGTTTTTTACACAAGCAGCACTATTCCAGACTGATCCTCCTGTGTCAAAAATCTTCTTAAATTAGGTTGTCCAAGTAAAACAGCCACTTTTTAAGAAATCACTTACCGAATGAAGATTGAAACGGCTTTTTGTTATTTATGGGCAATGAGTTTTGATGCGGTTTGCAAGGACCTCAGATATATAAATCGATTGGGCTTCCCACCTTTGGTGGGCTTCAGAAACATAGCATTCTTATATTCTTAACAATACGTACACCACAGAGCTTCTCAGGAGAAGGAATGTCACCCTCTATTTCCTGAATCTCAAACTGCCAGCCTGTACTAAGACTTCCAAGTTCCTATCTGGAAGGACATATCGATTAAAATACTTCAAAAATCTCAAATCTGGGAAGACATTCGCCGTAGCTCATCTACACTTCATCCATGACGATCTGATCATTTTTACCATATAGCAAATTGATGTATGTGAAAGCTTCCACCAAATGGAAACAGGAATATATATATATATATATATATATATATATATATATATATATATATATACACACGGTAAGGATCAAGAGCATTCTCCTTAAATAGCATTTCGCCTTAAATAACATTATTTTATTAAAACTACGTCGTTTTGGAGGGACGCGGTGACATTTTTGTAAATACGCGGTGGCATTGTATTTACAAAAATTCCACCGCGTCCCTCCAAAACGATTTAGTTTTAATAAAAGAATGCTATTTAAGGCGGAATGCTATTTAAGGAGAATGCTCTTGATCCTGACCGTATATATATATATATATATATATATATATATATATATATATATATATATATATATATATATGCATATATGTATATATTATATATAAGCCAAGCGTAGAGGCATCTCTATGTTGTTTGATGGAAAATTTGATGTAGGACATTAGTAGAATAGCTCACTTGGTGAACAAAGACTCTTTGTTATCTGCAAGTTTTTCACTCTTTTGGGTGCATTAGGTTCATTGGTTGATGGGAAAAGGTAGTTGTTGTCAGTAAACAACTCTACTGAATTAAGGTGATAGTTAATATTTTTTTGGTATACTAAAGTCTTTGTACCAAGGGATTTTGACTGGGTGATATTTTAAGTACAATCATATGCCTCAAAACTCTGATCCAAAATAGGACCTATGGACTATAATACCTCCCCTGTGGAATTAATTCTTGAAATGATTTAATTTTTGGTTGATTCCTAAACATGTATAAATGTGAGCAACTAAATTATTCTATAATAAAGCAGTTTAAATACTATTCATCATCAAGGATACTTCCCTTTAGGACTGAAATGACGACTTGATTCCTGTGGCACCCACAACCATTGTTTAGGCTCTCCATGCTGTGTGATATATCATCAGCATTATGCAAGATACGCCACGAAACTCATTAGCATGAATTTAAATGTGACGCATAATGACTGGTAACTATGAAATTCTCTAGAATCACAGACTGGTTAATCAGATTTAATGTTTATACTATGTGCAACACATTAGACTAAAAGCTTTTTATTTAGAAAAACGCCATGTAACTATTAAGTTTTGTACTCATTTAAAGTGTGGTTAGTTTGGATGAGTACTCCGGTAGTTTACAATGGTTCACTTTTTGGGATATTTTTTTTCATTTACATTCTTCTGAAAGTAAACACTTACTACATCTATGCATACACAAGACATACGTATACATTTGAAATTTGGACATTTTCTTAAAGATACAGGGTTTCTACCATATAATATTAGTGTGCACGTGCGTGTATATATATATATATATATATATATATATTGTTTAAATAGTTATTATTAAATGATGGAATTATCGATATGCCCAGTGGAATCATATTGGCTTTGCATATAAGTTTTTGATTCTGAAAGCTCACAAGAGTTACCCAGATTTAGTTGTATTGATTTCTCTTTTGGGGTCGTGAGACTAAAAATATCATATTTTAGGAAGGCAGATACTTGTCTGTAGTGGATTCCAATAGGATTTTTTCTAGTCAGTCTACAACTCAACATTGATGGACTACAGTAGGTTCAAGGCCTTCTTGATCGTTCTTGAGACTATGTTAAGGGACTGTTTCTTTAGTTCATGGAATCTCAAATCTAGAAGGGTATATGATAATTGATATTTGGTGGTTCAAAATTCACCATTATACACGTAGAGAATACTCTTCCGCATTATGATACATGTACATTCTGTTGTATTGATTACAGTTGGTTCTTAACACCATGATCCTTGTACAAAATTTTTATGATACATATACATTCTGTTGAACCTATTACAGTAGGTTCTAACACCATGACATTGATTAACATCATGGAAAATCAAATAAATCTCTTGCAGCAAAAAGAATTTATGAATTGGTTTATAAACTGCAGTTTCCCCAAATTTTTGACCCTGAAATTCTTGTTGAAATAATCCGTAGGGCTGGGTTACTTTAGGTGTCCATCTGGCGAGATGTGTCTAGTTTAGAGGTCAGCAGTAAATTGACTTACCAATTATATTGTCAGAACAGTAAAACTTACATGTTGTCTGGAATGAAGAACTTGCCTTAAGTTAAGTACTTTAGTTTAATAGGCATCAAGTAGTTTACTATTTACCTTAGAACCAAAATTGAAGTCTGCTACATCTAAAAGCTGCACTATTTTACTTTAGTTTGTATATTTCCTTGTATTCAATCTAATTATGTGGGTCTTGCTTTGCGGAATCATCAGCAGATAGATACAAAAGACATTCTTTTCATTTGTGGTGGAGCTTTTATTGATTTGGAGAAAACTATTTCTGAGAGGTACTGCCTTGTAATTGCGATTTTTCTTTTAGCAATCTTGTAATGGCTGTTTTTAAGAACTTTTGTAACGACTGATTTTGTTAACTAAAATTGTTTATCAAACACTACTAGTTTTATGTAAAGTTTGATGGATTAAACTAGAATCCCTGCTATTTTTTGCCAGGCGCCAGGATTCTTCTATTGGTTTTGGAGCACCCGTTCGTGCAAACATGAGAGCTGGTACATTAACTAATGCTGCAGTTACATCGTCCTTATTGGAAACTGTAAGAATCAAAAACTTGAAATTCCCACAATATATTTGTTGATTTTCTTGCTTAATCATTTTCAAAAGTCAAAACTAACAATTACTATATTATCTACAAACTTAAAATCTGTAAGATGCAAGGCCTTCTAATTCTTAAATATGTTATATATTTTAACTTCCTTGCTTAATTTTTCCTTCAAACTATCTTGGATCATTCTCACTGTAATATGTAAAAATCAAGGACCTTGGAATTAAAATATATTTATATATTTCAGTTTTCTTACTTAATTGGTTTCTGAACTAGCTATTAATATATTTTGTATCTCGCTCTACTGGGATATATAGGAGTCAAGAGACTTGTTTAAAATATATTATGTATAAATTGGGAAAGGTAATTTAAGGCATTGTTGGCCTAAGGCTATTTAACAAAACGACGTAATTTTGTATAATTTAAAATTAAAGATTTTTTTTAGAAAACCCCAAAATGGAAAACTTAACCCAGTCGTTTTATTAAGTAGCCTTAGATAACTTTTTCCACACACACACACACACACACACATATATATATATATTATGTACATTATATATATGTACATATACAGTTTTACATATATATCAAATATTCAATTTGTTGGACAACATTCAAAATATTAATAAATATATTATCTATTTTCCCTCATTGATAACCAATATTTTGTGGGCGTAAAAATATCTTCTTTTTTACATGTTCAGGTTGAAAGTAGTGATCTTATTGCTTATGGCCTCATACCAGAATTTATTGGCCGCTTCCCAATTTTGGTTAGTTTGTCAGCTCTAACCGAGGACCAACTTGTCCAGGTAAATTTGATATAAATGTTATTTTATTTATTATGTTTGCCTGTATTTGCCTGTTTGGTAGATTTTCTTACTATTAGGTACGAAAATGGCACTTGCTAGTTTGGGAAATTCCTTTTCCCTGCTTGTAATCAAAGGGTGAGCCCAAAACTAATTTCAGTGTGCAGATGGTATCTCGACTTGCTACCTTTAATAGGATATGATTTTGGGCATAGTCATGCCTATACAAATATATGTATATGTATATACACACAGGATCAGGTCCGAGAGTCCGGATTTTGTTAAAATTCGGATTTTTTTTTTACTTTTATGCTTTTTTTTAAACAACTAAAAAAAAGTTTAATATTTTATGGAACTGAAATTTTTTCATAATACAGTGTTTTGGGTGTGATTTGGATACATATAACAAAACAGGTGTACATACCTGTTTTGTTATAGACCTGTTTTGTTATATGTATCCAAATCACACCCAAAACACTGTATTATGGAAAAATTTCAGTTCCATAAAATATTAAACTTTTTCTTAGTTGTTTTAAAAAAAAAAGCAAAAAAAAAGTCCGGACGGTACTAAAATCCGGAGTCCTGACTGGAACCAGACTCTGTGTGTGTGTGTATATATATATATATATATATATATATATATATATATATATGCATATATAGTCCGGATCTTAAGCTCACCCTTTATCCAACTCACCCGAGCTCACCCCTTTAGCGACGGACCCGACGACGGTTCGGTCATACAACCGTCGTCTATACTTTTAGCGACAGACAACATATAGCGTCGTTAAAAGTATAGACGACGGTTGTATGACCGAACTGTCACCAGGTCCGTCGCTAAAGGAGAGTGAGGTCGGGTGACTTGGATAAATGGTGAGCTTAAGATCCGGACCGTGTATATATATATATATATATATATGTGTGTATATATATATATAGAAAAATGATCAGGTCCGGGAGTCCGGACCTGATCAAAATCCGGACCAATTTTTTTTTTTTTTTTTTTTTTTGTTTTTGTAGAACTAAAATAAAATAAAATTATGGAACTAAATTTTTTCCATAATACAGTGTTTTGGGTGTGTTTTTAATACCTACACTAACCAATGTATGTACAGTCTGCCCAGACTGTACAGAAATGTTTTGGTATAGGCATCCAAATCACGCCAAAAACACTGTGTAAAAAATTTAGTTCCATAAATTTTTCTTTTTTTAGTTTCAAAAAAAAAAACAAAAAAAAAAAGGTCCGGATTTTGATCAAGTCCGGGAGTCCAGACCTGATCCGGCCTATATATATATATATATATATATATATATATATATATATATATGTGTAGTGTATAGTTTGACACTTTGACTACCCTATGAAATAGACATCATGTATAGTTTTTTTTACTCTCATATTTTGACTATTTTATTGTGGTGATGGCGTTATTATGAATTTTTCTATACAGTAATAGTCTAATTAATTTCTGAGTCAGATCTGGATTGGAAACATGTGTTTAGTTGGTTCATAAAAGAAATAGAATGTAAAAAAGATGGGCTTCTCTGGTATGAAGTGAGTCACTTCAAACAGGTTCATTCTTCAGGCCCAGAATACGACTAATCCGACATGGGCAACATGAAACCCCTAGTGTTTTCCCAGATAAATTGTTTAGTGGGAAATTAATTAAGTAATTGTACTGGTCTTTCTTTCTTTCTCGTAAATTAAATCACCCCTATCTGGGGTTGTGGTAGGGAAGTCAATAAATCTGGTTGCTTTGGTTTGCCAAAAACCCAAAACCTACCAAAGCTAGATCAGTTCTCAAAATAACTACTCAAAACTAATCAAGGCCTGCAGATAACCCAATCACATCTAGTTTTCTGATTCGGAATTCATTAAATTTTAGAACTCAAATTAAGGCCCAACTATGATAGGACAATGTATAGGGGAAGAGCTGATATGTTATGCGGCACTCATTGAATTTGAACAATGCTTTAATAAAGCCCTTGCAGCTATCATACAAAGCTACTATGAGTTGTAGATAGGACAGCTTTTAATAACTTATTAAAAATAGATAGGTCAGCTATGTCCAAAGAGGACAACAACCCAATTATAGCCCAGTACATTGCCAAAATTTGATTTGGGTTGGTAGCATTTGTTGGTTGACATATTTTTACTTATTTATTTGGGGACGGGGTGCAAGGCTTGATGGTTTAGGAAGAAAATATTCATTTTCCTTCTGTGGAACAGAGGGTGCATTTTAATGTAAAAACTGAATCCAGTTATGAATAAGATTTTCTACAGTGGTATTTACTAGGTAGGTGGAACGACTGCCCCGTTGGTATGGTTTGAGGTTGACCCTTCCCTGTACAGCTTGATTGGGTGTTAACAATGGACACATTTTCTTTGCGACAAGGGTTAATCAGACTTCTAAAACTTGTTCATACGACAGGTCCTCACGGAACCCAAGAATGCTCTTGGTAAGCAGTACAAAAAGTTGTTTAGCATGAACAATGTAAGTAACATATGATCTCCTACATAGGACAGCTTATCTCTTTGCTTCCAGTTTGAATGAGTTACTGTTCCATTGTGCTCATCAGCAAAGCCTTGTCCATCTCTAGGTGAAGCTACATTATACAGATAAAGCACTAAGACTGATTGCTAAAAAAGCAATGGCTAAGAATATTGGTGCTAGGGGTCTAAGAGCCCTACTTGAAAGCATTTTAACTGATGCTATGTATGAGGTATACAATCAATTATTTTTGTATGGTTATGGCTTTCAGAAACTTTCATTTCATTATCTGTTATAAAGTTCTTGCCAACAGAAGCATGTGCTTGTACTTTTTAGATTCCAGACGTCAAGACTGGAAATGATAGAGTAGATGCCGTTGTGGTTGATGAGGAGTCCGTGGGTTCAGTAAGTGCGCCTGGTTATGGTGGAAAAGTTCTTCGTGGAGATGGTGCGTTGCAAAAGTACCTTGCGGAGACCAAGTTGAAAGATATATCGGTATGATTCATTCATAATTCTTTGGGGAAAGCATTTATACTTTTTCTAGCTAATGCGAACCAATAATGCACAACAATCACGTAATTAAATAATTTGCATTATGTAAAGGAATATACCTGACCATGGAACGCCAGCAATTTTTACATAATCTCAGTAGCTATAGCGTAATCTAGGGTTATGCTGGTTTTTCCAATTTTAGCAAACAATGACGGTATATTTTAGATTGATGTGTGTAATTTTCTCCTTTTTTGCAGGATAATGCCAGGGCAGCTGCTGAAGGGGATCAACAGGAGGGTGAATCAGAGGTCTCATCGAGAGTGATGAGCATGTAATGTTATAGCAGCACAGTTATTGTTTGACTAGTGTAAAATGTCGTCCCATTTTTCATTACCTTGTAAAAATAACATTCATAATTTCCTGTAATTAACCCCTTGTAAAACATCATAGCATCTGGTCCAGGTTCAAAATAATAGGGAAAACAAATATGTGGAAAATATAAAACTAGAATGTAACATTAATTTAGAAAGCAAATTGCACAGGTGTCCTCTGCAAAAAAGGAAGGGGGGGGGGGGGGGGGAATCATATTGTAATACTCTCTATTTGTATGTTTTATATAAGTTTTCTCAATGTTCCTTCAAGTTGGTGTTGCATACTAATTTAACTTATTTAAAGACTCGTCTTTGGTTGTGGTTTTAAATAACGGATAATGTTACGATTCTTAAATTTTTAATTTTTAATAAAATTTAAATGATGTGACATTAAATATTTTAATAATTATTTAAATATAACGTGACATTGAATATATTAACGATATTTAAAATTTTAAGAATCATAACATTATCTTTTAAATTAATATTTTTGATTTAAAAAAGATATTCTTTTTTTAGCACTCTTACAAATGAAGACTCTTATCTTACTCTAATTCACCTTTCTTGTCCGTTTAAAAATTGGAGTGGCATTTTTAATTTTAAGTGAAATGAAGCAAGTCATATCATGTAATTTTTATTTTTATTTTGCTAAATTATTATCATGTAATTTACTATTGTCTCTATCTAATACAACATGTATTAAAGAAAAAGCTTCCCGTATCCTATTTTTTTTTTAATTTGAACAAATTTATTTATCCTTTTTCCTTTTGCTGTTATTTTTGACATTATTTTTTTAATAATACCCTCATTTAACTTTTTAAAAAAATCATATAAAACATGACATATATTGAAAAAAATAACATTACTTTGACATTAGAATTACAATCACACCCTTTTTTTTCCTCTCCCATCTATTTTATTGTTCAAAAAGAGTTGGGAGAATTAAAAAAAAAATAAAAAATGAATATATTCAATTTAATAAAAATGAGTGCATAATATTGTTGAATATATTTATATAAAAAAAATTATCAAAAAAATTTCATTCAGAGGTACCTCTTAATTATTAAGATTTTATTTTTATCTTACCGATTAAGAGACATTAATAGGTAACAAAAATAAAAACAAACAGCATCATACCTCTTAGCGAATAAGAGACAGGTCCATTAAGAGGCAATCAGATGTAAACAAACAGCACCCGCCAAATGTTCAAACCAAAACATGTTAAGGATTGCCAATAAACTGAAAATACAGTACCCAAGCATAACCACATCAGATATCATAACTACATGCTTAAACAGTTCAGCTATAAAACTAGGCTAACCACGAAATTGTGGATGAACTCATCATCAATAGAAGTCAAGAATTGAGGTTCAAGGCAAAGGAATGTCACTCATCCAAATGATAGTGCTTGTTCACAGCTTCTGTTACATCCCAGATAACCTTCATTCCTTTTGGAAACTCAACTAAATCACCGGCCCCAATTTCAAAGAACTCATCATGCCCATCACAATAGACCTTAACTTTCCCCTCGAGAAGATACATAGTCTCTTTAGCAGTGAATGTCCATGGAAATTTGCTTGGCGAACATTCCCACCTATTTATTTAAGTGTAAACAAAGTCGGCATAATATATCCACCAAGGAACAACATTCACCAACATTATGTAAAAATATCATCATGCTTGCAACAGCACCAAGCATATGCGATAAAATTACATTTGAAAACTAAAGAAAAGAAAGTGCAGAAGGATTATAAAGACATAATTGTCAGCATTAAGAGCATAATTAATTTTATGAATTATCCACAAAAAATATTAAAGTCGCTGATTATTGAAGAAAAGGCTTTCCATCAATCGCTCGCAAGAGAATTAAAAAAAACGTGAAACTAAATCTAATAAAATCATTAGATTTTTACTGACATAGTACTACTAGCCTTGGAAAACAAAATAGGCTTAAATATAAATTACTACCCTAAACTATTAACCATTTTCTACTTCGGTGATCGACCTTTCAATTTTTTCAATCAGATGATTAAACTATCAATTTTTTCACTTTGGTTCAATAAGAGTTGACATCTCACCATGGTTATGGCACATAGGATATTTAGTGTTGATGTGTTTTCAAAAATCTTTATTTAATTTATTTTTAACCCTTTAATGTTTTAAAAGGACAAAAACGTAATAAAGCATAATAATAATAATTAATAAAATCAAACCAAATCAGTTTCTCACACATTTAGTACGAACTAAACAAAATTAATTAATTAATCAAGCTAATCAATTTAACTTAAATCAAATCAAGATTGAAGTTAAAAATTCCAACATCAAAAACCTCAAACTTATGTCCAAAATCTCAAACTCAGTTCCAAGTACCCACACATCACCGAGTAATGTAATGTCCGACCGCCAAGTATCAGCAACCCACCATTACCATTATCAGCAATCCACCATCAAGTACCCACACATCAAGCACCAACAAACCGCCAAGTAATGTAATATCCCGATCAAAACTTAAGAATTATATATGAGATCCACGGAATCGAGCTCCGATTTCTCTTGAGTTCCTATTGTTTTTTCCTAATGATTTCTCTGAGAAATTCACAAACTATAGCTTTGTTGAGTTCTTTTTCGGATCCCATTTGAAAAAACCTTCTAATTTTTTTAACTTTTTTTAGATCCACTATTCTTAATAATCGCCGCTAGCAAAAAAAGCCCCAATCTCTGATTGGAAAAAAGAAGAAAATAAAAAAGAAAGGAGAAGATGAAGAAAGTGCATCAAATGGAGTTTTGATTTTGAAAAAATAAAATAAAAATTTCCTCGCACACTGCGTTTATATCAGATTCATTCTCTCTCTTAGGATCTAATTTTTGAGACAAAATCTTTATTTAATTTGTTGATATAAGCTCTTGTTTACTACTGCTCTAATTTGTATGTTGATTTTAAGAAAGGGAAAAGATTTAGGTGAGTGAAGGATGCTTGGGGGTGTAGGGTGTTGTTGATGGTGTTAATGGTGGTGTTGGCAACTGGTGGCGGACATGGACGCCGGTGGTGGTGATTATGATCAATTGATTCGTTTGTCTGATTATTTAAGGAGTGATTTTATTTAGGTTTAATGTTATATATAAAGTGTTTTGACATATTTACCCTCTTGACATATTTAGGTTTAATTGCATTTATGCCCTTTTAGTTTTTATAAAATTATTTAAAATTAATTATAAAAAAGAGTTTTCTTTTTGCACATCATCAATCACATCCTATGTGTTCAAGCCACGTCATCAATTTATGACGTGACAACTTCAATTGAGCCGAAGTGAAAAAATTTTAAAAAATTGAAAGGATGATCACCAAAGTGGAAAATAGTGAATAGTTTAGGGTAGTAATTTATATTTAAGACAACAAAAAAAGATTCTTAAGACAACAAAATAAGATTCTGAAGACTCTTTACTTCAAGTAGAAAAGGAAACGCAAAACTTCAATAATAATTGAATTAAAAATAACAAAAACAAAAGTAGAATTTTTTTTGTCATTGTGAGACTGAAAAATTCTCACGTAACTGACACCTTGCAGGCTTGCACTAATAAATCAAAATAAGCCATCATCTACTTTACCAGTCAACCCAAACTCTGTAATAAAGAAGTCTAGAGTAGATAAACATTAAAATTTACACAACACAGAAAATTTATATGGTTATGTGATTGAGCTAAAACAGTGCCAATCCAGGAACTTTAAGAAAGATTCAGTAACTCAAATTGTTCTAATTGTAATATATTATCCAGAACTTATACAAAGAAGACAAATCTTCACAAAAACATGCATCTTATATATCCTGCATGTAGACACATAAACAGGCTAACCGAGTGAGAAATATTGGACTGTCAAGTCTGTTTATTTATATGGTAGATTGATAATTTGGAAGCTATTTGTGGGGCGTTCCAGGGACCAAGGGTAATGATATATTTGCAAAAGATGAAAAATTAAGAAGATTACTTTTTTTTATAAAGTCCAATAATGCAAAAATCAGATAAGAGAATTAGAGAAAGTGCTAGATTTTATTAGAAGAAAGTACGAAAGTATATTCATGCATGACCATTGCCACAATTATTACAGCAAGTTAGAATGATTTGATCCCAACTAAAATCCTAATAAGTACTAAAATCCTAATAAATAAAATCTTAATGTCTCTTAAGATGCTTAAGCCTTAATATAATATAGATTTCTATTTATGCATTTCTCTAACTAATATTAGGATCTCAAACATAATACTTCCGCTATTGGGTAACAAATGAAATAACCTAAAGGTTGATGTCCTATGAGCTAACATAAACCATTATTTAGTATTTGGTATATTACATATGGACCAGGGAAGGAAACAATCTCGCACAATTTTTATGATTACAGACTAAGAATTTAGTTCATCCCCCGCATTCCATGTCTCTCTTTTTCACTATAAATCTTCCGTATATCATCATTTATTGAAACAATCAAAACAAAAATTATATAGTAAACTACAATAACATGATCAATTCTAAAAGCTAGAAAATTCCAGATATTTAAGAATGCAGAAAACATCTTCAATTCTTCAAAGTTTGTGAAAAATTACAGAAATTAGTCCATTAGTAGGAAAAAAATGTCAGAGTAATCTGAATTGTGGTAATGAACTATAATTCAGTGAATCAGGTGTCAATAATGAAGTCGAAGGTAATAAATTTTCAATTACATTGATTGCGAAATAAATACTTATAGAAGTGAGGAAAAATGTTAGAACTGTACACTAATTACCTTCAATTATATTACATGAAATTAAAAACCATATTTTTCTCAAGAATCCCCACTAAAAACTAATAAAACACAAACTCTAGTAAAAGGGGAACTTGGAAGCAGCAACTACAAATAGGCCATAACTGCTACATCAACAAATTTAATGATACCCATTACTATACATTCTAATAATTTTGCTACCACATTCTCAACTAAAATTTCCAAATAAGGTTTAACATACATTTCAACAAATTCACTGATCTAACATAAATTTGAACAAATAAATTACTACGATCTAAAGTATACCATCAGAGGAAGCATTAAATTTAAAAGATGTAAATAACTACGAAAATGAAAATCAAACAAATGGGCATGCTAATTTGGAAGATACACGAATTGTAGAACGTAATAACATAAATTTCAACAAATTCACTGATTTAACATAAATTTGAACAAATATATTACTACAATCTAAATTAACCTTCCAAACAGTGGCGGATCTACCTACAAGCCAGTGTAGGCAATTGCCTACACTAGATTTTGGATATGTACTATGTAGTAGTTAATACTTAATCCACTTGTAGATATTAGATTGAGTAATTACAATATTATATGGCCTTACTAAATTTCTTATACTGTTATACACATGAGTTGCAACTCAAGTAATAAAAAATAAGTTAATTGTAATATCTATTGATAAATAATCATCTTCTAAATTAGAATCAACATGATCTCTTTGTTACATGTTAATTTTATGAAATCATTTTGAGATATTTTAGATTTTTAAATTAAAATTGATGTGAATTCATTTGACTTTAGTCAATATCATAATAAATATGTAAGCCATCTAATAGTAAGTACTTGTTCTCAAATTTAAATGAATTTGCGTCAATTTTAAATTTTGAGATTCGTAAATTAGCTTTAAAAAATAAAAGACATTTTTCTTTTTATGAACTTAGAGAGTATATTATAACAAATTTCTGACCTCACATGTAAATAACTTAATTGCGTACACTAAACACAATTACTTGTTGGTTATGGTCCAAAATCTATAGTTTTGACAAAGTCCCATATCATCTATTTTGAAAACAATCTTTGTGTATATTAGTAAGTGGTGGCTTGGGTTAAATAACATGTTGAGGAAATAGGGATGGGCTCGCGCACATGAGGACGACTAAGGAATTGGGTTAGGCCAAGCTTGGTTCTTGGACTTTCGGCCAGAAAACCTTAGTGCGTGTGTACGCGCGATACGCCCTCACAGGGGGAAGCCGATCCGGTCGATTATGCCTTGCGGGGGTACACCCAAGCAGCCCACTATTTTGCTATTTTTATTTCCTTTTTATACTAAGCCAATTTTTAATCCCTAGCCCAAGCTTATCAAGTCGTCGACTAGTCGTCGCCTAGACGACGACTAGGCGTCAAGTCGATAAACAATTCCTAAGCGGTAGGACGACTTGGTGGGAGAGCAGAGAGTCGCGCGCTTAGCAGCCGACTTGGACGACTCGGTCGACTGGCGGGCGACTTGGACGCCTAAATTGATAAGCTGTCGACTTGCTGAAGCGGGTTTGGTCCGACCCGAAGCTGTTCTGGGTAAAAAAAAAAGAAAAGAACCCTAAAGCTAAAGCTCGAAGCTGTTCTCGACTGCAGTCTAAACCTAAAGCTCGACTTCGATCACAACTACGGGAAATTAGAGAGGGAGAAACGAAAAGATTCGCAAGAGAGAGAACCCAATCGATCGATCAAATCAAACAACCAAGTACCTAAATCCGGCGACTTCGGCGACTCACGGGTATTCTTCTTTCTTCTCATTCTCTTCTTCTTGTCTTCTTGACTTCTTCTCTTCTGCTTCTTATTCTCTTCTTCTCAACTTCTCTGCCTCCGAACGCTTCTTCTCTGCTGCTGTTCTCATTCTCTTCTTCTCAACTTCTTTGCCTCCGACTGCTTTAGCTATTCTTAAGCCTCGACTTCTATTTTCTTGAGTCTCTGTTGTTTATTGGTTTAGTATATGTATAAATTATAATAGTGACCGTTGTTTATTTGTTTATTAGTTTAGTATATGTATAAAAATTCTACTCATTTATATTAAATTTCAAAAATTTATTAATTATTCAGTTGGACTTGTTTATTCTATATTCTTTCTGTTGAAGTAATAAATGGGCTCTGATATATATATTCATACCAATTTAATAGACTTAGAGAGTTAACATGAGAAGTTAATAACATGAGAAGTAAATATTTTTGACTTTTGCTGTTTAGGGTAATTACCTAATAATTGGAGTTATTTTTGTTTCAAAGATTGCTTTAAAATGGGTAATGATATGTCTGAGTGCAGCCAACACTTTTCAGATATTCATAAACAAATATTAAGCAATGCCATTAATTCAACACTTTTTAGTTACTTACTACTTATGATATGATTTTGTTTGATAGCTTGAGTGATATTTTCATTATGAAAAATGAGAATTTTGAGTTAAAGAATACTGATTTTTTATGACTTTGTTTTCATTTCTATATTATGTTTGTTTTTGGCAATGTTACAATGAACATGTTAAATATATAAAATTTTATACGTATAAAATTTACATTGTTAACGACTTGTCGACTTGTGGACGACTAGTCGGGCGCTTTGTCGCCTAAGCGCTTAAGCTCCTGACTGTCGCCTCGCCTCGACTTAGCGCCTTGATAACTATGCCCTAGCCGTTTTCTCATAATTAATTCCCAACGTAAACCTTATTTACGTTTTACGTTTTCTATAACTCCCACCTCCAACGTAAACAATATTTATGTTCCAACGTTCATCAGTGTTATTAAGTTCCCAACGTTCTTCTTCATATAAAAACCGATTATGTGCTTGCAGCAACTACAACAAAAACACTAATACAGACTTCTTCTTCGTCTTTTATCCAAATATCCGTTCTTATTATAATTTGTTAATTGGGCAATCCACAAAGACAAGTCCACAACCTTCTTCTGCGAGTACACGCAATTGAGGCTTCGCTGTTGAATCCTGGAGGGTAAACGTCGAGGAGCTCAACTGTACCGAGGTTTATAACCAGTGTGGGCGGAATCACTTTTTAGGACAGTGGCTTTGTTACGCCTCAACTTTCTTCGGTTTCCAGCTAAGTTGTTCCAATTTTCTCTATTGCTCGTCTTGTTAATTCTGCTCTATATTCCAACAATCTAAATAGTGATTCGGTTATTAACAAGATAATGAAATCTGCCTTAGACTTGTCTAAAATTGAACGTTTTGATGACTCTAATTTTAAGAGATGGTCTGAAGATATATTGTTTTATTTGGAAAACCATGAATTTGGAATATGTGTTATATATGGATGCTCCTGTTATTGTTGCTTCTGTTAATGATGTTACTCCTACTGCTGAAACTGTTGAAAAGTCGGATGCTGATAAAAGGGATTATGTTAAGGATAATCGCACATGTCGTAAATACTTGTTGCACTATTTGTCTAATCCATTGTTTGAGATTTATTATCCTTATGAAAGTGCTAAGAAAATTTGGGAAGCGTTACAATCTAAATAGGTCGTTGAAAACTTTGGACTCAAGAAATATGTTGCAGGGAAATTTTTAGATTTTAAGATGCAAGATGGAAAATCAGTTATAGATCAAGTTCATACATACCAAAATTGTGGGGAAAGTTATTGGGGAAGGAATGAAAATATGTGAGACGTTTCAAGTTGTTGTACTTATCGAAAAATTACCACCCTCGTGAAAAGATTATAAGATGAACCTTAAACATGAAACTAAAGATTTCACTATGCAGGAATTAGCAACTCACTTCCATATTGAAGAACAAAACAGAGCTAAAAAAAGGGAGACGTAGTTCCAAGTCAAACTGTCAAAGCTAAACTCGTAGAACAAAAGCCACAGTGGAAGAGCCAAAATTATCAGTCCAAAAACTACAAAGGGAAAAATTCTAAATCAATGGGAAGAAAGGATAATAGATTCAACAATTCCAATCAAATTCAGAAACCTTTCACTAAAGGTCCTTGCTTCGTATGTGGCAAACTTGACCATATTGCTATGAAGTGTCATTTTCGCAAGGGCCAATAACAAAAATAATAACTTTCAGCCTAAGCCCCCAAGCAAACTTGGTTGAATCCGACGACATTATTGTTGCTATTGTCTCGGAAGTAAATCTAGTTGACAACTTCACGGAATGGGTAGTAGATACTGGGGCCACTAGACACATTTGCGCGAATAGAGACGTAATTCTCAACTACGAAAATGTGACTAATGGAAAAAAGGTGTTTATGGGAGATTCTCGAGCCACCAACGTTGCGGGAAAAGAGTCTTATTACTAAAATTAACTTCTGGGAAAACAATTGCCCTACAAGATGTACTTCATGTGCCCGATATTCGTAGGAATCTTGTGTCCGGGTCTTTGTTGAATAAAGCTGACATTAAGCTTGTGTTTGAGTCTGATAAACTTGTACTTACTCGTAATGGAGAATTTGTTGGGAAAGGTTTTTGTAATGGGGGTTTATTTGTACTTGATGCTTCTGCTGAATTGAATAATAAGAATGTTTTTTTGCTTCTATTGTTGAATCTTTGGATATGTGGCATGCTAGATTAGGACATGTGAATGTAGCTTATATTAAAAAATTGAAACAACTTGAACTTATACCTAATCTTGCAAATACCGAGATTAACAAATGTGAAATTTGTGTAGAAGCAAAACATACTAAGAAACCTTTTAAAAGTGTTGATAGACAAACTGAGTTACTTGAGTTAATTCACAGTGACCTAGCTGATTTTAAAAATACTATGAGTAGAGGTGGTAAGAAATATTATATTTCTTTAGTAGATGATATGTCTAGATATACTCGAATTTATCTTCTTTCCTCTAAAGATGAAGCGGAAGTATTAAATATAAAGCGGAAGTTGAAAATTAGTTAGAAAGAAAAATTAAAAGACTTAGATCTGATCGTGGAGGTGAATATGATTCGGGAAGTCTTAAAAAATTTGTGAACTAAATGGAATAATACGTGAAACTTCTCCTCAATCTAATGGAGTCGCAGAAAGGAAAAATAGAATACTTAAAGATATGATGAATGCAATGATAATTAGTTCTGGTTTGCCTTCTAATATGTGAGGAGAAGCTTGTCTTTCTGCAAATCATATTTTAAATAGAGTTCCACATAAAAAGATAGACTCAACACCATATCATTTATGGAAGAAACATGCACCTAATTTGGGGTATCTTAAAGTGTGGGGGTGTCTAGCTAAAGTAGCTATACCAGAATTTAAAAAGAATACGATCGGACCTAAAACAATGGATTGTATTTTTATTGGATATGCTTCTAATAGTGTTGCTTATAGATTTTTGGTAATTAAATATGCAACTAATAATTATCAAAACAATTCAATTTTGGAAACAAAAGATGCAGAATTCTTTGAAAATATATTTCCAATAAAATAAGAGATGAGGGCAATCTCTCTTCTAGTGAACCTCTTAAAAGGAAAGATAAAGAATATGTACCTGCATCTACTAGAAGTAAAAAGTAACGTTTTGAGAAAACTTTTGGTCCAGAATTTATAACTGCTTTTATAACTGAAGATGACCCTAAAACTTATGAAGCAATGAAATCTATTGATGCAAATTTTTGGAAAGATGTTATTAATAGTGAATTAGAGTCTATTATGTCTAACCATACATGGGAACTACTTAATTTGCCTAGAGGATGTAAACCTATTGGATGTAAATGGGTGTTTAAAAAAAGTTTAAAGCTAATGGGTCTATTGATAAATTTAAAGCAAGACTTGTAGCAAAAAGGTTTACTCAAAAGGAAGGTTTTGATTATTTTGATACTTACTCACCAGTAACTAAATTAGCAGCTTATAAGAATTTTAATTGATTTGGCTTCTATTCATAAATTGATAATCCACCAAATGGACGTTAAAACTGTCTTTTTGAATGGAGAGTTAAATGAAGAAATATATGTGTCAACCTGAAGGGTTTGTTGTTCCAGGTGAAGAACATAAAGTGTGTAGACTTGTAAAATCTTTGTATGGTTTGAAACAAGCGCCAAAACAATGGAATTACAAATTTAATAAAACTCTCTTGTCTAATGTTTTGTGACCAATGAATCTGATAGTTGTGTCTATAGTAGATTCAATGAAAATTGTGGTGCGATTATTTGTTTATATGTGGATGACTTGCTAATATTTGAAACTGATGAGAAAGTTGTGAAAACTACTAAAGATTTTTTATCTTCTAAATTTGACATGAAAGATTTAGGAGAAGCGGATTTGATTCTTGGCATGAAAATAAATAAACATGCAAATGGATTGGTCTTATCACAGTCTCATTATGTAGAAAATATTCTTAAGAATTTTAATTTCTTTAATGAAGAGTCATTAGAAACTCCTTATGACTCTAGTGTGCATTTAAAGAAAAATAAAAGGAATGGTATAGCACAAATTGAATATGCTAGAATCATTGGTAGTGCAATGTATTTAATGAACTGTACTAAGCCTAATATTGCATATGTCATTAGTAGACTTAGCAGATATACACATAATCCTTCACAAGATCATTGGAATGCATTATCAAGACTAATGAGGTATTTAAAAGGAACAGTTAATGTAGGTATACATTTCACTGGTCATCCTAGTGTTTTAGAAGGATATTGTGATGCTAATAGGGTATCTGATAATGATGAAACAAACTTCACTAGTGGTTATGCGTTTACTTTAGGTGGAGGAGTTGTTTCTTGAAATCTGCTAAACAAACTTGTACTGCTAGATCTACTATAGAATCTGAATTAATTGTTTTAGAATTGGCAGGTACAGAAGCAGAGTGGATAAGGAATTTATTGGCTGATATACCATTGTGGTATAAGCCAATTCCTTCTATTTCTTTGCATTGTGATTCTCAAGCAACTATTGGTAGGGCAATGAACCATGTTTATAATGGAAAACAGAGGCACATTCGCTTGAGGCATAATATTGTACGAGGACTGATCAGTAACGGGGTTATTTCCATGAAATTTGTGAGTTCTGAAAAGAACCTAGCGGATCCGCATATTAAGGGATTGAGTAAAAAGGTAGTCCAAGAAGCATCCAGAGGAATGTGACTATTGCCAATGATTTGAGTAAATAATATGTGATGGAAACCCAACCCATGTGATTGGAGATCCTATGAAGTGGGTTCAATGGGTAACAACAAGTCATGTAATTATTTAATTAAAGCACTACAATTATTTCTATTTATCCCTGTGTGTATGTGGTGCTTACTGACAAATTGTGATAGGATGAATCATTTAGATTCTTAATGAAACTCATAGCCCTAAAGGGTGGTGTATGTCAGTATACACTTGATAGGTTCATCTATATAAAGGTGGAAGTGTAGGAGAGTCTTTGGCAAACTCTTTAGAGCCTTTATGAAAATCTGGGATATGGCGCATGGCCTAGAACGCGCCCAACCACGGACTTGTGTAGATTCAGGATTTTTAGATATGTGTGCAAGTTCAATTGATTGTATCATAGATAAATGGGTTCAAGAATATAGTTCACTTATAATCTACAATCATGAGTTTGTTCCAATAAATGTCGATTCAAACCCACAAGGTATCGACGTTATGTATCTAAAATCCATTGTCCTTCTTACTTCCTTTTAATTTTTCTATCTTTGATAATTTTGGATCATGTGGGGGTCCTGGGGAATTGTTGGTTATGCTCCAAAATCTATAGTTTTGACAAAATCTCATATCATCTATTTTGAAAACATTTTTTTTGTATATTAGTAAGTGGTGGCTTGGGTTTAGTAACATGTTGAGGAAATAGGAATGGGCTCACGCACATGAGAACGACTAAGGAATTGGGCTAGGCCAAGCTTGGTTCTTGGACTTTCGACCAGAAAACCTTAGTGCGTGTGTGCGCGCGATACGCCTGCGCAGGGGGGTGCCGATCCGGTCGATTATGCCTTGCGGGTGCACCCAGGTAGCCCACTGTTTTGCTATTTTTATTTCCTTTTTATACTAAGCAAGTTTTTAATACCCTAGCCGTTTTCTCATAATTAATTCACAACGTAAACCTTATTTACGTTTTACGTTTTCTGTAACTCTCACCTCCAACATAAACAATATTTATGTTCCAACGTTCATCAGTGTTATTAAGTTCCCAACGTTCTTCTTCCTATAAAAACCGATTCTGTGCTTGCAGCAACTACAACAAAAACACTAATACAGACTTCTTTTTCGTCTTTTATCCAAATATTTGTTTTTATTATAATCTGTTAATTGGGCAATCCACAAAGACAAGTCAACATCCTTCTTCTGCAAGTACACACAATTGAGGCTTCGCCGTTGAATCCTGGAGGTTGAACGTCGTGGAGCTCAACTGTACCGAGGTTTATAACCGGTGAGGGCGAAATCACTTTTTAAGGACAGTAGTTTTGCTACGCTTCGGCTTTCTTCGGTTTCCAGCTAAGTTGTTCCAATTTTCTCTATTGCTCGTCTTGTTAATTCTGCTCTATATTCCAACATTACTGACTATATCATTAAAGGTTAAAATGACTTTAACATAAATCAACTATAAATGAACACACTTGTTAACTTATCTTGGGTCAAAATTTAAATGTCTTTTAGTTAGTTAAGTATAGCTTATATGTGTGTGTGTCAAATTTTACTCATTTGACATTGTATTATTATATTTTTTAATTGTTGTCAACACTAAGGCGGATTCCTGAATCCGCCACTGCTTCCAAAGCCTAAAAACCCATCAGAAAAAACCCATAAAAGGAAACATTAAATTAAAAATAAGTAAGTAACTATGATTCTATGAAGATGAAAATCAAACTGATGGGCATGCAAATTTGGAAAATACATGAATTTGTATAACTTACTTTGGCCATGATGAGACTCCGAGGTCAGTGAGCTTCGATTGAGGAGGATTCCTTTCAATTTTAACCCCAAATTTCTCACTAATGGTGGCGGCCATACTTCTTGTTTCTGTTTGGGGTTGTGATTGTTGATGGGTTGAGATATATAAGAAGAGAGAGGCAGAGAGTAGCACTGGTATGATCAGCAGTAGGGTTTTACTCCCCCACCCAATAAATCTGACCATTTTTCTAGTTCAAGTAATAAATCTCTTATCAATAGCTCTCTTTTTTCTTTATTTTATTTTATTTATTTTGAAGTTTTTCGTTTTCTTCATGTTTTATTCGGAGTAATTCATGTTCGGGAATAACTTATTTTAAAGTGACTTATAAATTAAAATATAAGTTGATTTATAAGTTATTTTAAGTGTGATTTATAAATAAAAATATTCGATATTAATTTGATTTATAAATCATAAATTAAGTTAAAATAAGTTATGAAGGTGTTCGACTCATAATGATTTATAAGTTAAAATAAATATGAAATTATTAAAAATGACATTAACAAAAAGAGAGGTAAAATAGAAGAGGGACAAAATAGAAATTATATTTGGTTAACCTAACTTATTTTAAAATGACTTATAAATTATATTTAAATAGTCACAAATAATTATTATTTTTTTGACTTAAAACTTAATTTATAAGTTAACAAATAAATAGTTGACAAACACGAAAAATAACTTATAAATTATTTTGAAAAACTTATAAATTATTTACGAAAAAGGCCTAAATTATATGAGAATTAATTGATAAAATATTAACTATTTCATAACTTGTTAATAAATTATAAATATTTTATCAATTAATTCTTATATCAAATACTATTGTACTAGTTTACTAAATTAATACTATTGATTATAAATATTTTATTAATTAATTCTCATATCAAATATTATTGTACTAATATACTAAATTAATACTACTTACTATATTAATAAATTTATGGATTAATTGTTGAGAAAGTTAAATATTTAAGTTGATTTATGTTATTAGGGATAAATAAACTTTTGGTCACTGTACTGGGGTCCGGTTTTCATTGTGATTACTGAAATTTTTTTTGTTACAATCGAATAACTGTACTCTCAAAAACTTTCAAAATGGTCATTCCGTTCGATTTCCGTCCAAAAAACGGACGGAAGTGCTGAGTTGGCGAACAGAAGTGCTGAGTTGGCGATTTGACTCCGTTTTTTTGCTGATGTGTATATGATTTTGTCATGTGTAAAAGTAATTGTATCTTAATAATAATAATAATAAAAATAATATTATTAAGAAAAATAAAAAATAATAATAATAATATTAAGAATAATAATAATAATTTCAAAATAATAATAATAATTTTTAAATAATAATAATTTCAAAATAATAATAATAATAACAACAACAATAATAATTTTTAATTAATAAAAATAATAATTATTACAAAATAATAACAATAATTTTACAATATTAATAATAATTTTTAAATATTATTATTAATAATAATTTTTACAAATGTATTTATATAAAATTAATGAATTTATATTATTTTTTAATAATAATAATTTTTAAATAATAATTACAAAATAATAACAATAATTTTACAATATTAATAATAATAATTTTTAAATAATTACGAAATAATAACAATAATTTTATGATATTAATAATAATTTTTACAAATGTATTTATATAAAATTAATGAATTTATATTATTTTTGAATAATAATAATTTTTAAATAATAATAATAATTACAAAATAATAATAATAATTTTTCAATATTAATAATAATAATTTTTACAATATTAATTATTATTATTAAAAAATAATATAAATTCATTAATTTTATATAAATACATTTGTAAAAATTATTATCAATATTATTATTTAAATGTTGATAGGTCTTGAATCTTTTGAATGTTGTATTTAGCATGAGGAACTGCTGTGTGAAGCATGCAAACGAGTGACTGCCACTGATTCAAGCTTAGCGAATCTCCGACAAACATAATGCGCTTCCCTTTTATTCTCTGTATAAAATCTCTACCATTGTAAAATTATTATTATTAATATTGTAAAATTATTGTTATTATTTTGTAATTATTATTATTAAAAAATAATACAAATTCATTAATTTTATATAAATACATTTGTAAAAATTATTATTAATATCGTAAAATTATTGTTATTATTTTGTAATTATTTAAAAATTATTATTATTAATATTGTAAAATTATTGTTATTATTTTGTAATTATTATTATTATTATTTGAAAATTATTATTATTAAAAAATAATATAAATTCATTAATTTTATATAAATATATTTGTAAAAAATATTATTAATATTATTATTTAAAAATTATTATTATTAATATTGTAAAATTATTGTTATTATTTTGTAATTATTATTATTTTTATTAATTAAAAATTATAATTGTTGTTGTTATTATTATTATTTTGAAATTATTATTATTTAAAAATTATTATTATTATTATTATTTTTCTTAATAATATTATTTTTATTATTATTATTTTTAAATTATTATTAAGATACAATTATTTTTACACATGACAAAATCATATACACATCAGTAAAAAAACGGAGTCAAATCCCCAACTCAGCACTTCCGTCCATTTTTTGGACGGAAATCGAAAGGAATGACCATTTTGTAAGTTTTTGAGAGTACAGTTATTCGATTGTAACAAAAAAAGTTTCGGTAACCACAATAAAAATCGAACCACAGTACAGTGACCAAAAGGTTATTTATCCCTATGTTACTATATTGACTCTTTTATATAAAGTGATTTGTATCCGCTATCACAATTCACATTACATGCAAATCTGTTTAGGAACCGATTTCATCCAATATATTAAGTATTTATATATTTTGATATTGCAAGTAAAATTAAAACAATCACTTGATTTATGTTGTTGATTGTATTATTACACTAAATCTAAGGGTGTTTAATAAAAACTGAATGGATTTGATCTGAATCTGAATGAGCTGAATCTTAATGAAAAAAGTTGTTTGATAATTGACATGTCTGAAACATCTGAATAACATATTTTTATTATTTCTCCCCTCTAAAAAAATTATTGTAAATTTATTTAATATTACTTAATATAATAGTTAATATTGTAAAAAAAAAATCATTCAGTCATTCAGCCAAAAAAATTGGACTAAACCAATCAGCTCAAAATCGTCTGAATGGCTGGCCAGTTCAGCCATTCAGACGATTTTTTTTTTCAAAACAAACGCAGTCATTTTGAATCGGTCGGTCATTCAGCTGTAATCAAACATCCCCTAAGAGTTATTGGACATTTTTTCACCATTTGAAAAATATATGCACATTTTATCAAATTTTTAATTGTTGAATTTTTTTAATTAATTTTGAACGGTAAAAACACTTATAGTGATTGTAATTTTTAAAAGTTGATCTGTATATTCTGAACTATAAATATATTTGAATTATTATTAACAAAGTAATTATGACAAGATTTAGAAATTTTAGATGAAGTTGAAAGAAAAATGTAATGAAAGAGAGTAAAGTCCGCATTTAATTCGTACTATATTAAGGATTTCCTAGTATAGACTAAATTATTCCTTCCTATTTGTATGCAACTTTATTCAAGGAAATAACATTTTCAGGGTAAAATGTGTTCTTTTCTAACTCAAAATACAATTTTCAGTACAAATACACAATACAGAACAGATTTTGCTACATTCATACTGTAACAACCCGGGTCAAATCCCGAGTCCGGAACAAATCTTGGGTCAAATCCCAAGTCCGAATCGAATCAAATTCATCCAAATAAGGTCTCAAACCACTGGCCCAATAGTATCTTCTTGGGTTATCTAGCCCACCACAGGCTCTCAAAAGGTCATGACTTGAAGGTACTATTGGTAGTTACTTAATTCCTCATATACAGACAAATTTTCCCCCTATCTTTCGATGTGGGACTGGGGTGTTACAAACTCCCCCACTTAAATTTCTGACGTCCCCGTCAGAACCGATCACACACACGGCTCAAAGATCTTTGCCTCTCTAGCCATTGTGGGATAATACCGGCTGGCTTCGTGTCCCCACCTCCGGACCTTCATCTCTCCATTGTGGGATAATACCACCAGCCTTCGTGTCCCCACCTCCGGCAACTCGATCGGAAACAACCCGACCCGAGCTTTCGAGAGTCGGCTCTGATACCATATGAAACAACCCGGGTCAAATCCCGAGTCCGGAATAAATCTCGGGTCAAATCCCAAGTCCGAATCGAATCAAATCCATCCAAATAAGGCCTCAAACCACTGGCCCAATAGTATCTTCTTGGGTCATCTAGCCCACCACAGGCTCCCAAAAGGTCATGACTTGAAGGTACTATTGGTAGTTACTTAATTCCTCATATACAGACAAATTTTTCCCCTATCTTTCGATGTGGGACTAGGGTGTTACACATACTCCCTCCGTTCCTAAAAAATTGTCGTTTTAGGAAATAATTTTTGTTCAAAAAATATTGTCATTTTTGAGCATTTTTGAGTTTATCAATACACATTAGCTATTTTTTCCCTACTTTACCCTTATTTAAAGCTTTTTCTTATTTAAAGCTTTCTTCCCTTCCCAATGATTCTTATTCAATTCAATTCTATAATCCAAGTAGTAATTGGTTGAATAAGAAGTAATTGATTGAATTGAATAAGAAACATTGAGAAGAGAATAATTGGTTGATACAATTAATAAGGGTAGTATTGTATTTTCGCTAGATATTAATTATATTCCTTAATCTGTGTGCATTAACCTTAAACGACAATCTTTTAGGAACAGAGAGAGTATTATATAGAAAGGCCTGAAATGATCACGTTGTTTAAAGTCTAAATTTTAGTACTATATCCTCTGCCTCTGAGACATTCCAATTCCTTCAGCTCGTTTGACAATTCTACTCGAACTGATAATGCTTGTCCACAGTTTCTGAGACATCCCAAGTGCAGCTCATTCCTTTCGGGAACTCAACCATGTCGCCAGCGCCGAATTCAACAGCCTCATCGGATCCCTCGGGATAAACTTTCACCTTCCCCTTCAACAAATAGCATGTCTCTTTTGAAGAATACGTCCATGGAAATTTGCTCGGAGGACATCCCCACCTATTCATTCACAATCAAATGTTCATAACATTAAGCTGGATGCAAATGTACAAGGGAAATAGAATATGGACTAAAATGTAAAATTTTACCATGAGTTTATCACTTAGTGGAGATCTGATATCTGACTTTATAATATAGAAAATCGCTAAAATTGTACCTTTTGGGTCGGTTTTGCACTACTAATTATACCTCAAAAGATAAGGTTTTGCACTAATAATTATAACTTGATGGAGTGTCTTGATAATTAGTCAAACTCAAAGACGAAAACATTATACGAACACAAACACAAGGGACAAATTTGCATTTTAGTCTAAAATGTGATCAAATTGTTATTAAGTCCTTGGCATAAGACATTACTAAGATACTATTCCTCTATAGAAAACTTAATAACAACTCATTATGTAACGGAAAAATAATTAACCGTCATAACAACCCTAATCACTTTTTTCTATTTAAGTCCCTCAGTTTTCCCTCCCACAAGTGGTTTCTAACAGTCTTCTTCATTATTAATGATTTCTGGTGCCAATGCAGTGAGTCATCATCGTGATATTTTAGAAGCAAGACACTGAGTAAGTGGCCAGCTGAAAGGAAAAGGAAGGAAATTTAAACTTGCAAATAAAACAAAAAGACGAAGTGGCAGTAGATTAGATCCATCTGAACTGAATATCACTCCATCCGTTCCAAAATTTGGGAACATTTGTAAAACGACTTTTAAGAAAAACTTTTTTCTTCCAAATTTATCCCTAACATCGACTAGAGATGCGGACATGTGGTAGTGGTGGTGGCATGATAGTACTCAATCAATAAAGTATAAAAGTAATGGCATGTTAGGAGCTTCATGTCACTTAATAGTTAAAAAATAGGAATGTATATCTAATTTTGGAACAGACAAAAAAAATAAATAAAAAATAATTGGTACATAGGAAGTAACATATTGAACCAATGATCCATGAGGACAAATTCAACAAAAGTATGAACGGACTACTAAATTTCTAATTCATCAAATATTTACGTAGAAAAAGAGTCAAGTTGAGTAGACCAGCAAATGGATGACAAGTACAATAGTTAAGGCATTATAAGCAGCCAACAAGACATAATTTACCGAACCGGCTCTAGTAACAAACATTTGCAATTATTTTATTCTTCGAATGTGAGACTGCCTTAGACTGCAGAGCAAAGTGACGCTAAATGAGGATTTGTTGTAGAACTTAAAAGGATACATGCAACAGTCAAATAACGTGAATCTACATGATACTATTCTGTGTAGGAACTATGTTATATGTGAGACTGCTACTTAGTATACAAAACTATCACTTTGGATGCAAGAATGAAGCATCTGGGGACTTCAAAAGGCAGGTTGTAACTAGATAAGGATTTGGTGTAAATTATATATCAACAGGCATATATGCTAGCACTGCTTCAGAGTATTGTCAAGGGATTATGGTCTGTAAAGTAATGAAATGCCCTGCTCACTATATTTAACTCTCGCCACATTCCCTAGTAAAAATCACATGAATCTTTCTCTTGCAAATCTTATTTTGCCTTTTTGTTTCATTCTCTTATTCCAGTTCAGTTTCCTCAAGTTTCTCATGTTTGAAAAGCCAAGGTTTCTTCAATAGCCAAGGCTCAAATCAAACCCTTTTGAATTTAGAACAAGCTAAAAAACTATAAAACAAAAAAAAATCCATGAAATACAAAAACTAACCTACAATCGCAGTACAGGCCTCCGGGATGTCACAATATAACAGCAATAACATATAGCATTTAAATCAAACAGAAAAGTAAACCAAAGGCAAATTCTTCTTTTTTAATTAGAAAAAATAAATAAATAAGGCAAATTGTGCATTTATTTACTTTGTTGACAGCATATGAAATTAAAGATCATGCAGATATATATGTATACACTGACACAGACATATATATATGGAGAGAGAGATTGAGAGAATTACTTGGGCCATGACCTGACACCGAGTTCAGTAAGCTTAGACTCTAGTGGGTTCTTGATAATCTTGATGCCCAATTTCTCAGTGACCATGGTTTCTATTTCTGCAGCCCTGATTAGTACTATTCCCTGTTTGGCTGATTTTCCTCTACTGAAGTAGCTTAAACCTACCTTATTAACCCTAGACAAACTTGAGGGAGATGAAAATGAAGAAGAAATAATTAAAGAGGAGTGTTTGGTTTTGGGTTTACAGTTGTTACAATTAGGAACAACAGAAACTAATCCATTAAAAGTAGTGCAATTGAGACGTGCCATAATCATTTCCATTTGCAAAGCTTTGGGAAATTGAGAAGTATTAGTAACATTATCCTGGTTAAATAATATCCACTCATATCCCGATTAAATTGAAACCATACAACAATCTTGTGTAATCCTTTCGGTCAATAAATTCCATTTTTTTACTCCCTCCGTCCCAAATTAACTGCTCAGTTTTGACTTTTTAAAGTCAAATTGACCATTTTTAAAACTAATCTTTTTACTATTTTTGCTAAAATATAGGTGAAGAGATTATAACCAAAAGAAAGTAAATACAATTTATTACTAATCCTAATTTTTATAATTTTAGAAATATATTTATATATGCTTAATTATTAATTCTAAAAATAGTCAATTTGACTTAAAAAAGTCAAAACTGAGCAGTTAATTTGGGACGGAGGGAGTATTATCAATTTCTTTGTCCATATGTCCTGTCATTAGGACATCTGCTGACCCAAAATGTAAATAAATAAATAAATAAATAAATAAAATCACTCTTTTGGATTTTGATCACGTTTTCATACATCACCCTATCGGCTCTTCTAATGAATCACTGAATTTCCCCTTCTTTCAACACCAACACTTATATAGTACTCCCCCCATCACGTTTTAAATTATCTAATTTTTTTAAAAAGATGTTCTACGGTAAATATCATATTTTTATATTTATAATTATTTTTTTTCATTTATACACTCATAATCTTTTTACTTAACTTTTATTGAAAATTAAAAAATGAGAAAAAAGTTTCCATTGGGAACTGATGAATTATTATACCACTTTCTCTCTCATATTGTCAATTGTTAATGTCAAAATTCGTTAACGCGTCTCAATCACCAAAAATTGCGTCTAATCCTGCACATATACGAAATCACATGGAGAAACTGGACGGCTTGAGCCGTCGTGAGATAGCTTTGATGTGAGAATAAATACATGTTGAACAAGATTTAATAATAGAGGTATTTTAGTGTTGGAAAATAATAATAATATGTACCTAAGTACCAATATATAATTTTGTATTTATAGTGATCACACCATCTTTACCATGCTCGTCCCCGTATAGGAATAAAATTCCTCATTAGGATAGATACTTTAATGGGATCAAACTGTATCTCCTTAAAGAAACAAAGTCGGATAATATCCTCAAACTTTTCCTTAGGAGTTGGAAATTAAATATATTTAGAAATCCTAGATTCCTTAAAATTCTCCCACTGCCCAAACACAGATTCATTCCTACATGGGAAGACTTCCTTCACGTGGACTATGACCCACCAAATTCACTAGGCCAAAATAAACAAGCCCCAACATTGCATAGTCTTTCATTATAATGGGACATTTAATGGAAGAGTCCCTTATTTAAAGTCCAATAATTACATAGTAAATGTGAGAACATCAAGCTCAAGATCAGACACTTTGGTAACATACCCAACACTCTTTGTTGGCCCCCTTCATCACTCCTGTAGACACTCGAAACTTTGCTTTCCTCGGACTAATTTTACAAGAGGGTAAAAGCATAATTTCACCTCGGCGACAACCCTGCAAGAGGGAAAAGGTGTAATTTCGTCCTGACAACATGTTCAAGCAAGGATCGCTGAGCTAAGGATGGGGTCATAAGAAGCCATTACCTCGATCCCCGACCAGCAAACAAACTAGTCGTTTGTCCCGCTGACTCCAGAAAATACCCCGTATACTTTTCGCTTCATCTTCTCGGATCTAGAAATAGTCAAACATGATGACACTACATAGCCCTCGAAAAAATCTTTTCGAATTGGTATGACACGTCTCCCAACTATTCCCAACTATTCACGACTATAAAGCAAGGTGAAGGATTAGCTGACATCTACATAGGGATAGTTTTACAACTTTTTACCTATCTTCCCAAACTCAGGATTGGGCTAATAATATAATATTGCAAAGCTATCGAAAAGAGCTTTTTGGAATGATATGACACATCTCCTAACCCCTCTCAGATTGAGAGTTATGGACGTCTCAGCAGACAGCACAAAAATTGACTTGTGGCATGAAAATCGAGCAAGTGGGGCTCACCCCAGGCCAACCGCAGTTGTACCTGCGGCTGCCTCCATTGCACCTGCGGCTGCCCTAGTCCCCCGACAAATATACGAATTTTTAGCTCATTTGGAAGAGGTGGGAACATTCTAGAGAGAGTTTCGATTCTAGAAAGAGAAATGCTCAATTTTGCCATTAAATCACTAGATTGGTGTTAATCCATCACATATATTATAGATCTTATTCACCTAGAGTTAGAGAGTTCAAATCCAAGCCAAAAGAAGCTTGTTTCATTGCTCCCCAAGGTTAAAAAGCTAATATTTGCACATTATATTGTAAATATGGTTCAATATATCTAGACCTATGTAGATATAGCGTTTGTTCATCCTTAAACTTGTAGTTTTGTGTATATATTGCATGTTAGTTGGTAGATTTAACAAGTTTACCGTTTATTTTGTACATATATAGTTAGAAACAAACTCCATTGACTAGATCAACCTAGATCTAGCTGGATCTAATACTTCATAGGTTCATGAGCTTCAAAGCTCGAACCCCCAAGCTAGATCAACTTAAATCTAGTTGTTTAAATGCTTTTGATAGGTCTCGATCACTCCGTAGAGCCCTAGATCTATATCTAGAGGTGAGGAGGTCCTAATAACTCGTGATAAGGATTCCAATAGATGAATTACCTAATATCGAGTTTAGGATACATTTAGTATATAAGTTAAGCATGTTAATGTGAGCTTAGGAATTCCGGGGTTGAGATCCACTAATCAGATCTCGACTAGATTCCCACGATGGACTTTTTGTTTACAATGTAATGTTAAATCGCGTATGAGCGTTGTACATATAATATTGGGTCTTAAGACGAGTTCGAGGGGTTAGTTTTGAGAAATCGGATTTAAGATCCCGTGATAGTGAAAACTTGTGATTGCAGGTGTTCAGGTCTATCGAGATGGCTTTCATGCTCGATGATGGCCTGACCCTTTTTGATGTTTTCCTTTATGCATTATCACCAAAAGAGATTTTCAAATAAAACAACAAAAAGCTTTCATAAAAATAATATAGCGCTTCGAGGTTAAACCAATCTAGGGTTAATAAATGGAAGTATCAAAGGACCTCGATTCCTATTTAGACGAAGGATTTAAAAACCTTATTTTCTAAAATATCAGTTCAATATATTTTGTCTAAAAATGAACTTTTCATTAAATCAAATCTTTCGTATATAGGTCCGAAGAGGTACAACACTACTTTCGGAATAACGCTATTTATAGGTCAAAATTTGGCTTAGAGAAACCCTTAAAATAAAATCACTTAATACAAATCAAATAAACATCAAAATCACACACATATTTCATGCTTAAGAAAATCAACAAAATGCGGTAACCGTGTTTTTATAGAAGCCGGAGGGGGGGGGGGTGCCTAACACCTTCCCCTCACTTAAGCAAGCCCCCGAATTCCATGAACCAATTCTACGGAGTCACATATTGGGCCATATTGCAAAAACCATCAAAATTCAGATGAATCGGTACATCCATTTAAACTTATACCGACTGGCGGCTCTGTCTAATTTGGCACAATTATTAAAATCAATCTTTTCACATAGTTGGCATTCATATATGTCTTTTCCTAAAATTTCACCCTTTAAATAAATTAATCGACATAACGAAACACAAAGGGTAGAAACAAATATTAGGAATAGAAATTCCCGGCGTCGACATGTGGTGACTCTGCTGGGGATATAGAGAGCTTGAGTTACGTTCAATCTTGTTGTTTCCTTTCTTATCTGTGTGTTGTGTGAATGATGCGAATGTATGTGTGATGAATGCTTCAATTTTTAAGCGCTTTATATTAGTGCCTCGCACAATGTTATTTTTTACATGCAGTAAGGCGTGATAAATGTATGTTGTGTGATTCTTCCACCAAGAGGCGAACTCGTCGATTGTTTAATACTGGACTCTAAAGGGTGTTCCCTTGCGAGGCTCAAGAAAGGAACCAATCAGATCAGCTCCAATTGAAAAATGAATGTTTTCATCAAGTAAATTACGAAGATCTGGGAACCTTCATGCCAAAAAGCCCGTGGAAGTAATCCTAAGATAGGCCAGCCTCTGATAAACCCAACATGTAAGACCCCAAATAATTAATAAATGAAATTTAATTTCCTCTAATTATTATTTTGAAATAGTAAGGGTTGATGTGATTAATGTGGATAGTTGTGGGTAAAATACGCAAATATTTCAAAATAATATAAAATATTCATTGTTGTCGGGGAATATTCGTTTGGTCGTGGAATATTCGTACTGTCGGGGAATATTCGTACGACGGCGCAGCCATGTGTGGGCCCCATAACGGAAAGCGATTGGAGGAAGAAAACGACAAATATAAGTTGTTAAAAATAACGGCGTAGCTGTTACCGTTTACACTGTTGGAATACCCGGTGGTTAAAACACGGTAATACGTGTTGTTGCACAGTAGCACACGGTATTGCACCAATTATTGACTCTTACGTAAGAAGGCACTACTCAATAATGGTTACAGTAATTATTGTTCAATATTTTATTATATTGGTTCAATAACTGTGGCGTTGATATTTTTATATTGCTGTTGTTTCAATAATTGTCATTACACAGTATTTTTCATTATCGAAGCAATAATTCATATTATCTTAATAATATTATTAGATAACATTATTGGCAATGTCTAGAAAGTTCTGTCTAAGGAGAGGTTTGGTCACCTAATTGCGCGCCAGTAAGAAGAAATTCTTATTGGAAAGCCCCCTCTTTCCTGGGAACGGCCTGGTTGTCAGTATTGTGATTCTGTAATATTATTTGTGAATAATTAAATTATTGATTTATATGATGAAGAAAATATTGATTTTATGTGAATATAGATGGAGAAAATTTTAATGTGACAATTGTTGAAAATTAATATTTTATCTTTTTATGATAAAATAATTCATTTAAATATATTATTATATTTTAATAATATAATAATGATGATATTTTTACGATGAATGTGGGATATATGAGTATATGTGGAGGAGGAGTATTTTTGTTACCAAAAATATTTAAAACATGTTAAACATGTCGGTGGACCCCATTTATTGACTGAAATTTGATTATAGCCTGTAAAATCGTCCGTTTGTGAATTTTGGTCAATTTCTGTTTGGAATTTGGAAAAACTTCCTTCTGCAAAGTTGTGCAGAATTGAATTTCCTATAAAAACTCGCGAGATTCGAATTTTCTGACAAAAGGGCTATTTATTATGAATTATTGAAGTTCTGAAGCTCCGAAATAATTGATTTTTGGAAGTTTTAATTATTTATTTTATAAAAAACATTTTTTGTACTTCTTCTAGAAGGGAGCATGTGGTTTGTATTCAAATTTGCAGATTCTAAATGGGCGTAGAAAATTTTTATATATATTATTATTATAATAAATTTTCTGTTTTGGTGTTCTAAGCAATTTCCTATAAATAGGTGCTTAGGTTAGAATTGAAAATCACACCAGAAACTGAAGTTTTCTCTCTTTATATTATCGAGCGTATTCTTGTGAGTATTTTGAGTATACTTTGAGTATTGCTATACGGTGAAAGTTCAAGTCATAGCCTATATCCGGTGTTTCAACTAGAAGTATTGATCTTCCGAGGTAAGGGATATTATTTTTTTAAAATGATATTATTTCTTCTAATATCATTATGCCGAAGTATTGATATGAACTTTTTATCAAATTTGGAACTTTTTCATGTCGGGGTTACTATTCATGAGTTACTATTCACGAGTTACTATTCACGAGTACTATTCACGAAGCGTGAAGATGTTTTTTTTGTGAAATTACTATCTTTTGGTGTCGGAGTTATTATTCACGTATACGACACTATTCACGTATACGATACTACTCACGAATACGGCACTATTCACCAAAAAATGAAATTTCTTCTTTTTGTCTAAAATATCTATTCCGGATACTAGTTTTGATTGTATCCATGTTTTGATCATTCTTGAATTTTACACAACTATGATTATTTTTGAGGTATTTTTGGTCGTGAATAAAACAAAGTACGAGTCCTTAATCCTTGTCATTTTGTTTCACTGGATTCGTTTCTTTAAAAATATTTTTCATTATCCTCAGTCTTAAATGATGATATTATTGAATATCTTTGGCCTGTAGTGCAAAGATGAATTATTTATGATGAATATCTTTGGCCTGTAGTGCAAAGATGAATGATTTCTGATGAATATCTTTGGCCCGTAGTGCGAAGATGAACATGTGTTTAGATGAACATGACCAACTGATGAATGTCCTTGGCCTGTAGTGCAAGGATGAATATATGATTCCAGATATATATTGATTGGTGTTACAGGGATAAAAATATTGATGATGGACTGTTAAATTCATAGATATTAGTAGATTTCATTCTCTACGTAACTCTTCTATGAATTAATATTTTCCGCTGCAAATATTGATTTAACATTTGTTGTCTATTGTATTCTATCAGATTTTTTCCCTGTTGAAGACTAACGATAATTTGTTGTATATTATCTTAGTCATAATATTCTTTACTGGGCTAGTTGAGCTCACCCTTTTTCCTTTTTGTTCCATTTTTCTTCTCAGGAGGCGAGAATATAGCGAGTACGAGTCGGGGTATGGAATAAAGGTTCTAGGGAGAGTTATTTAGTAGTCCTCACCATTTTTGTAAAATAATGTAACAATAATTGTGATGGGGATTTATTTGTATGTGGATATTGTCTAGATGACAATATCTGTATTTAAACTCATAGTTTACATGTTGTAATAATAAAGTTGTAGTTGTTTCTGTACCATGTATTGACAACTCAGAATGGGTTGGATGGAATGGACCTATTTTGGGGTTGTCACAGTTGGTATCAGAGCTTAGGGATATGATCTCTGGCGGAGATCGGGGAATAGAACTAGGAGGGGAGAGACGAGTAATTCCTTCGCTAGTGTGTCCTACCTAAGCTTATTTGTTAGTTGGTCAGTATATAGGGATATTATGTGATATGTGATTTGCTTAATTAACCCTTGTTTTATGGCAGTATTTAAGAATGGCAACCGAGAATGTTAATAGTGGAGTTAATGAGACAGTGGAGATGCCTGTACTTACCAACGAGGAGAACGTACAACAGGCTGGCAATGTTCCTCCTGTGAACAACACCACTGATCAGACGATGAACGACGCAATGTTTAGAAGCTTTTTGCAGTTCATGCAAAATCAGACGAGGGAGACTCGTGTTCAAAATACAGGAAGAAATGATAGCAATTCACGAGTTGTCACAGCAAAGCAGTTCAAAGAGTTGGGACCTCCAGAATTTAAAGGAAAGCAGATCCGATCATGGCGGAAACGTGGGTCAAGCAAATTACCAAGATATTTGATGTCTTGGGATGCACGGAGGAACAGAAGGTTCCATTCGCCACCTTTATGTTCCGTGGCGAGGCAGACTACTGGTGGGAGTTTGTGAAGCGTACCCATCCAGCCGCACTCAGCATGTCTTGGGAGACGTTTTAAAAACTATTTAATGACAAATACTTTCCTGAAAGTGTTCGTCATATGAAGGAAGTGGAGTTCATCAGATTAGAACAAAACAACATGACAGTGTCTCAGTACGAGGCAAAGTTTGCAGAGTTATCCAGGTTTGCACCTCATTTGGTGGAGAATGAGGAATGTATGACGCGGATGTTTCTGAGAGGTTTGAAACCCGGCATACGACAATATCTCATCTCTCATAAATTTTCTCTCTATTCAGATGTTGTTAACAGGGCTCAATTGTTGGAGCGAGATAACGAGTACGGTCAATCGAGGTACCACAATCAGGATCATACTGGAGATAGCAGTCAGCAAAACAACAATAACCAGTGGAGAAAGAAAAAGACGGACAAAAATGGTAACTACTCTGGTGGTAATCATAGATATGAGAATAGAAGAAGCGAGTCAGGAGGAGATTTTAAAAAGAGGAGATTCAACAACGACAATGTGAAAATGGCAGCACCAACAGCAACTGGTTCCAAGGGAGGGGAACGACCACCGGTCGTATGCTACAAATGCGGAAAAGAGGGACATATCAGTCCAAACTGCCCACAACAGTTCAAGTTATGCTATAATTGTGGAAAAGAAGGACATATCGCTCGAGATTGTACGGTAGCGAAACCGAGTTCAGCGGGGACGGTGACTCAAAAGATTGTCCCAGAAAAGCCAAAGTCAATGGTTCCTGGAAGAGCGTTTGTTGTGACTGGTCAAAATGCGAGGAACCCAAACGAGGTGATCACGGGTAAGCTATTTATAAATTCTTGCGAAGTTTATACCTTACTTGATACCGGTGCTACCCATTCGTTTATCTCTCCTACTTGCGCTCAACGTTTAAACTTGACTCCGGAGAAATTAGACTTTGACCTATCTGTGGAAACTCCTTTAGGAGAAACTTTCATCACATCCACTGTTTATAAATCTTGTTTGATTCAAGTTGGCACCATCACCTTACCTGTTGACCTTATCTCTTTAAAGATACTTGCTTTTGATGTGATTTTAGGGATTGATTGGTTAACAACTCATCATGCCAAAATTGATTGTTTTCGTAAGGTTGTTAGTTTTCATATTCCTAATCAACCTGTTGTTCGAATTCAGGCAACTAAACCATTAAAATCAATCACTGTCATATCTAATCATAAAGCTATTCGTTTATTGAAAAACGGATGTCAAGCTTTCTTAGCTCATGTTATGGATTTGAATAAAGACACGTCAAATTTGAATAATATTCCTGTTGTTATTGACTTTCCTGACGTATTTCCTGAAGAACTTCCCGGTCTACCCCCAGAACGAGAAGTTGAATTCTTTATTGATCTTGAACCTGGTACAAAGCCCATTTCTAAAACCCCATATCGAATGGCTCCTATTGAACTTCAGGAGTTAAAGGTCCAACTACAGGAATTGTTGGACATCGGTTTCATTCGTCCTAGTACATCTCCTTGGGGTGCTCCTGTTTTATTCGTAAAGAAGAAAGATGGGAGTATGCGTCTTTGTATTGACTATCGGGAATTGAACCATGTCACTATCAAGAATAGGTATCCTCTACCTCGTATTGATGACTTATTTGACCAGTTACAAGGAGCACAATTCTTTTCAAAAATTGATCTTCGTTCTGGATATCATCAGCTGAAAATTAGAACTGGGGATATTCCAAAGACTGCCTTCAGAACTCGGTATGGGCATTATGAATTTTTACTCATGTCTTTCGGATTGACTAATGCTCCTGCGGCTTTCATGGATATCATGAACCGAGTATTCAAGGATTATTTGGATCAATTCGTTGTTGTCTTTATTGATGACATCCTCATATATTCCAAAAGCCGTGAAGATCATGAGCACCATTTGAAGCTGGTACTCCAAAGGCTTCGTGAAAATAAGCTTTATGCCAAGTTAAAGAAATGCGAGTTCTGGCTTGAGGAAGTAGCATTCCTTGGGCACATGGTGTCAAAACATGGAGTATCTGTGGACCCGGCGAAGATTGAAGCAATACAAAGTTGGGAGCAACCGAAGACGGTGACTGAAGTACGTAGTTTTTTGGGCTTAGCTGGTTATTATCGGAGATTCGTGGAAGGGTTTTCTCGAATCGCTACTCCGTTAACTCATCTAACTCGGAAGGATACAAAATTCATTTGGAGCGAGGAATGCGAGAAGAGTTTCCAAGAGCTTAAAAGGAGACTTATTTCGGCACCTGTTCTAACAATACCATCTGGTTTGGATGGATTTGTTATCTACAGCGATGCTTCGGGCAAAGGGTTAGGATGTGTTCTCATGCAACATGGGAAAGTCATAGCCTATGCCTCGCGACAACTTAAAGAGTATGAGAGGAATTATCCTACTCATGATCTAGAGTTGGCAGCAGTCGTTTTCGCGCTAAAGATATGGAGGCACTATCTATATGGGGAGAAAGTGGAGATATATTCAGATCATAAAAGCCTTAAATATTTCTTCACTCAAAAAGAACTCAACATGCGGCAGCGACGTTGGCTCGAGCTATTAAAAGATTACGACCACACTATTCAATACCATCCTGGAAAAGCAAACGTGGTAGCTGACGCATTGAGTAGAAGATCATATGCAGGAATGAGTACGATGATGTCAAGTATACGCATAGAGCCAACTTTAATAGAAAAAGTTAAGGTTGCTCAAGCCACCGATCCGGAGTTGATGCATATGAAGAAGAAAGTACAAGAAGGTGCTATTCCAGAAGCGAGAATCGATGAAGAAGGAATACTTCGAGTCCACTCCAGACTTTGTGTTCCTAATGACTCTGATTTGAAGTACAAGATCATGATGGAGGCACACAATACACCATTTGCAATCCATCCTGGAAGTACCAAAATGTATCGTGATCTTCGACATACATTTTGGTGGAACAATATGAAGAGAGAGATTGCAAAGTTTATCTCAACGTGTTTAACTTGTCAACGTGTAAAGGCAGAGCATCAAGTGCCAAAGGGTCCATTGCAACCACTTGAGATTCCGAAATGGAAGTGGGAACACATCACTATGGATTTCGTTACGGGTCTTCCTACGGTTTCTCAAGGCATCAATGCTATTTGGGTTATTGTTGATAGATTAACCAAGTCTGCTCATTTCTTGCCGATACGGGAGACTTATTCCCTTGAACGTCTTGCTCAAATGTATGTAAATGAGATTGTGAGATTGCATGGCATGCCAGTATCCATAGTTTCGGATCGTGACCCAAGATTCACTTCAAGATTTTGGGTTAGCTTGCAAAAAGCTATGGGTACAGATTTACGATTCAGTTCGGCATACCATCCTCAAACGGACGGACAATCAGAGAGGACTATTCAAACTCTTGAAGATCTATTAAGACTCTGTGTCCTAGACTTCAAGGGTAGTTGGGATAAGTATTTACCATTGGTGGAATTCTCCTACAACAACAGTTATCAGGCAAGTATAGGTGTGGCCCCATTTGAAGCATTATATGGACGAAAGTGTCGCTCTCCAATATGTTGGGATGAGGTGGGTGAAGCAACATTATTGGGACCCGAGTTGGTACGTATAACTACCGAAAAGATCCAAACGATTCGACAACGTATACAAACGGCACAGGATCGACAAAAGAGTTATGCAGACCTTCATCGAAAGGACGTGGAATTTAGTGTTGGGGATCATGTATTGTTGCGTGTTGCCCCATGGAAGGGAGTTACAAGATTCGGGAAAAGAGGAAAGCTCAATCCACGATTTATTGGTCCATTTCAAATTCTTGACCGAGTAGGAAATGTAGCCTATAGACTCGCGTTACCTCCAAGCATGTCTTGTGTTCATAATGTTTTTCATATATCTGTGCTTCGTAAATATGTGAAAGACCCGAACCATGTCATTGAGTTAGAACCGGACGAGATAGCCGAAGACTTAACGTATGAGGAGGTACCTGTCAAGATCTTGGATAGGAAGGAGCATGTCCTACGCACGAAGGTAATACCACAAGTTAAAGTTTTGTGGAGAAATCATGCTATAGAAGAAATGACCTGGGAGTTGGAAACGGAAATGAAAGCGAGGTATCCTCACCTTTTCAAAACACCAGGTACGTACGTCAATTTCGAGAACGAAATTTCATAAGGAGGGGAGGTTGTAAGACCCCAAATAATTAATAAATGAAATTTAATTTTCTCTAATTATTATTTTGAAATAGTAAGGGTTGATGTGATTAATGTGGATAGTTGTGGGTAAAATACGCAAATATTTCAAAATAATATAAAATATTCATTGTTGTCGGGGAATATTCGTTTGGTCGTGGAATATTCGTACTGTCGGGGAATATTCGTACGACGGCGCAGCCATGTGTGGGCCCCATAACGAAAAGCGATTGGAGGAAGAAAACGACAAATATAAGTTGTTAAAAATAACGGCGTAGTTGTTACCGTTTACACTGTTGGAATACCCGGTGGTTAAAACACGGTAATACGTGTTGTTGCACAGTAACACACGGTATTGTACCAATTATTGACTCTTACGTAAGAAGGCACTACTCAATAATGGTTACAGTAATTATTGTTCAGTATTTTATTATATTGGTTCAATAACTGTGGCGTTGATATTTTTATATTGCTGTTGTTTCAATAATTGTCATTACACAGTATTTTTCATTATCGAAGCAATAATTCATATTATCTTAATAATATTATTAGATAACATTATTGGCAATGTCTAGAAAGTTCTGTCTAAGGAGAGGTTTGGTCACCTAATTGCGCGCCAGTAAGAAGAAATTCTTATTGGAAAGCCCCCTCTTTCCTGGGAACAGCCTGGTTGTCAGTATTGTGATTCTGTAATATTATTTGTGAATAATTAAATTATTGATTTATATGATGAGGAAAATATTGATTTTATGTGGATATAGATGGAGAAAATTTTAATGTGACAATTGTTGAAAATTAATATTTTATCTTTTTATGATAAAATAATTCATTTAAATATATTATTATATTTTAATAATATAATAATGATGATATTTTTACGATGAATGTGGGATATATGAGTATATGTGGAGGAGGAGTATTTTTGTTACCAAAAATATTTAAAACATGTTAAACATGTCGGTGGACCCCATTTATTGACTGAAATTTGATTATAGCCTGTAAAATCGTCCGTTTGTGAATTTTGGTCAATTTCTGTTTGGAATTTGGAAAAACTTCCTTCTGCAAAGTTGTGCAGAATTGAATTTCCTATAAAAACTCGCGAGATTCGAATTTTCTGACAAAAGGGCTATTTATTATGAATTATTGAAGTTCTGAAGCTCCGAAATAATTGATTTTTGGAAGTTTTAATTATTTATTTTATAAAAAACATTTTTTGTACTTCTTCTAGAAGGGAGCATGTGGTTTGTATTCAAATTTGCAGATTCTAAATGGGCGTAGAAAATTTTTATATATATTATTATTATAATAAATTTTCTGTTTTGGTGTTCTAAGCAATTTCCTATAAATAGGTGCTTAGGTTAGAATTGAAAATCACACCAGAAACTGAAGTTTTCTCTCTTTATATTATCGAGCGTATTCTTGTGAGTATTTTGAGTATACTTTGAGTATTGCTATACGGTGAAAGTTCAAGTCATAGCCTATATCCGGTGTTTCAACTAGAAGTATTGATCTTCCGAGGTAAGGGATATTATTTTTTTAAAATGATATTATTTCTTCTAATATCATTATGCCGAAGTATTGATATGAACTTTTTATCAAATTTGGAACTTTTTCATGTCGGGGTTACTATTCATGAGTTACTATTCACGAGTTACTATTCACGAGTTACTATTCACGAGTACTATTCACGAAGCGTGAAGATGTTTTTTTTGTGAAATTACTATCTTTTGGTGTCGGAGTTATTATTCACGTATACGACACTATTCACGTATACGATACTACTCACGAATACGGCACTATTCACCAAAAAATGAAATTTCTTCTTTTTGTCTAAAATATCTATTCCGGATACTAGTTTTGATTGTATCCATGTTTTGATCATTCTTGAATTTTACACAACTATGATTATTTTTGAGGTATTTTTGGTCGTGAATAAAACAAAGTACGAGTCCTTAATCCTTGTCATTTTGTTTCACTGGATTCGTTTCTTTAAAATTATTTTTCATTATCCTCAGTCTTAAATGATGATATTATTGAATATCTTTGGCCTGTAGTGCAAAGATGAATTATTTATGATGAATATCTTTGGCCTGTAGTGCAAAGATGAATGATTTCTGATGAATATCTTTGGCTCGTAGTGCGAAGATGAACATGTGTTTAGATGAACATGACCAACTGATGAATGTCCTTGGCCTGTAGTGCAAGGATGAATATATGATTCCAGATATATATTGATTGGTGTTACAGGGATAAAAATATTGATGATGGACTGTTAAATTCATAGATATTAGTAGATTTCATTCTCTACGTAACTCTTCTATGAATTAATATTTTCCGCTGCAAATATTGATTTAACATTTGTTGTCTATTGTATTCTATCAGATTTTTTCCCTGTTGAAGACTAACGATAATTTGTTGTATATTATCTTAGTCATAATATTCTTTACTGGGCTAGTTGAGCTCACCCTTTTTCCTTTTTGTTCCATTTTTCTTCTCAGGAGGCGAGAATATAGCGAGTACGAGTCGGGGTATGGAATAAAGGTTCTAGGGAGAGTTATTTAGTAGTCCTCACCATTTTTGTAAAATAATGTAACAATAATTATGATGGGAATTTATTTGTATGTGGATATTGTCTAGATGACAATATCTGTATTTAAACTCATAGTTTACATGTTGTAATAATAAAGTTGTAGTTGTTTCTGTACCATGTATTGACAACTCAGAATGGGTTGGATGGAATGAACCTATTTTGGGGTTGTCACACAACACGCAGGATGTCTCTTCATGCCCTGTTACTTTCCGAATATATAAATGTCATCCATCTTAACTGTCATTTATATATCTTATTATCATGTCATCAATGTGAGTAACACCTTTTTTTGCAGGAAAAGATTAAAAACCCCCTAAACTGATGCATATCATATCATTTTTACTACGTCTCCAAATGGTGGAGGCAGTGGCACTTCCTACAAATGATGCCAAGGTAGTTCTGGATTTTCTTCGAAAGTACATTTTTACAAGATTTGGAACACCGAGAGCCATAATCAGCGATGAAGGGACACTTTTTTAATAAGTCTTTTGCGGCTCTACTGACTAAATATGGAGTTCGACATAACATTGCCACAGTCTACCGTCTTGAAACTAATGGTCAAACGAAGATATCCAATAGAGATATCAAGAAGATCTTGGAAAAGATAGTCAATCCATCATGGAAAGACTGTGCGAGCAAGCTGGACAAAGCCTTATAGGCATATCGCACCGCATACAAAACTCCAATCGGTATGTTCCCATATTTTTTGGTGTTTGGTAAAGCTTGTCATCTACTTGTTGAATTATATTATAAGGTCTATTAGGCAGTAAAGAAGCTCAATTTTGATTTAGAAACAGCTGGTGAAAAAAGACTTTTGCAACTAAAAGAATTGGAAAAATTTCATGTTCAAGCTTATGAGAACGCCAAACTTTATAAGGAAAGAGACCAAAAGATGGAATGATAAACTAATTGCTTAACGATCCTTTGAGCTAGGTCAATCAGTGCTATTATTTAATTCATGACTTAAAGTCTTTTTCGAACGAGTTAAGGTCAAGGTGGTTCGCTCCGTTCATAATGACCAAGGTTTTCCTGTATGGAGCTATCGAAGTTCAGGATCCAAGTAGTCAACAAAATTTTAAAGTCAATGGACAAAGACTGAAACACTATTTGGGTAGAGAAATAGATCGATAAAACATCTTGATCACTCTCGAGGAATAGAACTGAGTCAAGGACAAAGTCGGGCTAACGACTCTAAAACAAGCGTTTCTTGGGAGGCAACCCAATTTCTAGCTTCTTATTTAATGTTATTTTAATTCCTTTAGTTAAATTATAGATTTTTGTTTATTTGTTAGTTATGTTCTAGGCTAATGATAGTTTTGTTAATGACTATTTAGGTAGTAGCTGCAGTGGATCAAGGGAAGTTAATCAATGTAACAAGCAACTAAGGAATCACACTAGTGCGGGCCACGCCTCAAACTTAGCACTTAAGGCGCGGGACACGCTTGGTGTGAGACCCCAGATTTTATGAATAAAGATTTAAATTTTCTCAAAATATTTTTTTGAATATTATGGTGTGGATTTGATATAATGTTATAGTTGGGGGTAATATTTTTACAAATTTTGCAAAGTAAACAAGTGGTTATATAATATTCGATTGGTCGGGGAATATTAGTTTTAACATGGAATATTCATACGACGGCACAATCATTAGTGTACCCCACAATGGAAGTATTGTCGTAATGAGAAAACGACAGAATTATCTTTTTATAAAAATAACGGCGGAAGTGTTATCGTTAAAACTGTTGAACTACCCGGTAGTAAAAGTACAGTAATACGCGTGGTTGCATACTAGCACACGATATTAATTATTGATGCTTACGTGAGAAGTCACTCAGTTATACTCAATTGTTGCATCTTATCTCTCATATTATTGATTCAATTATTGTCACAGTATCATCTGCATAATATTTATTATTATTAAATCAATAATTAAGACGACAAAGTTATTCATATTATTATTTGCAATATTGATAATGTCTAGAAGTTCTGTCAAGGAGAGGTTTGGTCACCTAATTGCGCGCCAATAAGGAGAAATCCTTATCAGAAAGCCCCCTCTTTCCTGAGAACTACCTGGTTGTTAAATATTGTGAGTTATAATATTAATGATGAATAAGTTCATGTTGATTAAAGATGAATTTGATAGTTCTATTATGTTGGGATTATTAGTGTTAGTGGAAATCGACATCTATTCCGATGATAATTGATGTCTGGGGGTTATATTGATAAATCGGTTAATTTATCGGATAAATGAGCAATTAATTGCTACTAATTCACATGCTTATATAACTATTTATTCACATGTGTGTACTATTGAATTACATTCATATACTATTAGGGGAGTTGGTGCAAGATTGACAATACTTGCATAACTAAGTTAAAAATGGAGGTATAGATGGAGGTACTATAATGTAATTCGTATTTTCACATGATTATAACTATTGGTTCACATGATTGAACTATTGATTCACATTATTTACTATTAGGGGAGGTGGTGCAAGTTTGATAATACTTGCAAGACTAAATTAAAATGAAAAAAAAGTTGGAGGTATTGTACTGTAATATTTCGAGCCCCAAAACAGTGCAATTATCGAAACTATATTTTCCTATAAATAGAAGCTCATTTCTTCATTATTCTTCACTAATTCACTCAAGCTATAGATCATTTATTATAGAGAGAAATTATAAGAGAAAGAAGAAGAGAAGTCTGCTACCTCACTACTCCAATACCCAGTCTTTTTCTAAGATAAGGGGTATTATTTCTTTCTTTCGTCTTCATGAAGAGAACTTCTGTTATTCCATTCTTTATTATTATGTTAGAATAATCTGTCTATACGAAGTACCGCATACATGGTGAAATTCTTCTGTTATTCCATTATATTTATTATTATGTTGGAATAACCTGTCTATGCGAAGTACCGCATACATGGTGAAATTCTTCTGTTCTTCCATTCTTTATTATTCTGTTGGAACATCCTGTCTGTGCGTTATGCATGACCTGGTTCCGTTATTTATTATTATGTTGGAACATCCTGTCTGTGCGTTTAAGCATGACCTGGTTCCGTTGTTTATTATTCTGTTAGAATATCTTATCTGTGCGTTTACGCATGACCTGGTTCTATTATGTATTATTCTGTTGGAATAACATGTCTGTGTGGTCTATCGCATGCCTGATGATTTCTTTTGTTATTCTGCTCTTTATTATACTCAGTTGGTTAACGTTTTGACTTCTATACTGTAACATTCCAAAAATTTAAAGTGTTATATTAAATATTTATTGAATTATATAAGTATTTAATGAATATGTTTATTATTGAATAAATAATTGTTTAATTTGATCTGATTTGATTTAGTTAATTATTTGTTAAGTAAATAATTCAGGAGTTAAGAAAATTAATTGTTATGAGATAATATTCTAATTTAATTTAATAGTTAAGTTAGAGAGTTTATAATAATTAAATGAATTATTATATTTTGAATTGAATTTGTAGATAAAATGAAGTGTTAGTTGATTAAATATAGTTATAATTATAAAAGAAATTATAATTATGTGGTATTGATTTATGTGTTAAATTAATTTAATAAATTAGTATTAGAATGAATTAAATTGATTATTAAAATTTAATTAAATAAAAGGGTGACAAATAACCTTAATATAAAGGAGTTATTAAAATAAATTAAAGGAGTTTAATTTAGTTTTGGACAAACAAGTCTTAATGCATATTAAGTCTTTAATCTAATGATGTTTTACCAAACAAGGTATAGGGATTAATTAATTTATTTTAATTAGGTTTACTAAACAAGGTGTAAGATTTAATGAGTTAATTTTTAGTTATTTAGCCAAACTAGCCTTATGGCTTTTGAGTTTAAGGAAAAAAAACTGATGTCAGTTAAAGTTATAATTATATTATATACTTAATACATATATTATTACCTATACGTTATATTGGGTTTAGTACGTAAGTTAGAATAGGGTTAGGAGAAAGACTCAGAAGAAGAAAGATGAGAAGAAGAAGAAGAAGAATACAGAGAAAAGTAGAGAGAAAGAAGGTTTTGATAAAGAGAAGAAGCTTGAGAATAACCATCATGTTCTTCTAAATTAAGGTATCATCTTGCTCCTATTTTTTTTTCTTCTAAAAGCTATGGTTATCTTCTTCTCCAAAAGTTCTCTGTAAAGTTTTTGTAAAGATGAACTTCTTGTGTATATAACTTTATATGATAATTGTTTATTAAAAGGTTGTTTTCATAAGTTATATATGAGTATAGATAAACTAATTCATGTGTGTATGTATTTTTGTGAAGAAAACTATATTACAGAGTATTTATATGAAAATATATTAATATGGCTTAGTTTAAAGTAAAATTAAGGTCTAATTAGTTGTTTAATTTATAAATTGACTATTGAATTTGAAAGAGGATGAATAAACATAAGCATAGTATGTTGAATTAACTGTTTTGGTTGAAAACAAAAGTCACAGTGATGATTTTTCACTGAAACTTCAAAAGTGAAGCTTTAGCAAAAATAGTAAAAATTAATGGTTATAATTTGGATGTTTATGTTGTTTAGATGCCTAGAAACACGTTAGAAAATATTAAATTATGTTTCTGTAAACCTAATACACATTGGGTAGGTTGGTATGGTTGTTAGAATGGAGCTTGGAGGCCTAATTTGGCTTTCCGTAGTGTTCTAGAGCTGAAATCGCGAAGTCGTAGCAGAGACCCCCGCCTCGGAGGGCCTCCTAGTGTAAAAACCCCCCGCCCCCGCGAGGGGGGGGGGGGTATTCTGTAAAGACAAAATTTTGGGGAAAAAATTGACCGGACATAGTTTACTAAAATGAGCATAAATTTTTCATACGAACTCCGATTGATGCGATTCAAGATGATCCGGAACGAGGACGAGTAGACCTATAATTTGTATGCTTTATGTTTTCAATTTTAAATTGTTATGAAGGGTCAAAATAGTCATCTTTAGGACTATTGTGTATTTGGAGGCCAACGGAGGGCGTCGGGATGCACGAATGAAAGTGCAATCCTTTGTGTATTAGTATAACCTAACAGTAACATGTTGGACATGTAATAGGATGTTATATCAAGTTGTTAATGTGTATGTGGTGCAATGACTTGATCACTTAAGTAGTTGTAATAAAGCTAAATAGTGATATTTATGAAAAGATGTGATGTTATTAGTGAGCTATATGAAACTAATATTAGTGTAACTAATGTGTATTGTCATACATATGGCATGTGTAGGACTTGTGGTGAACGTGAGTAGTGATTGTTTAACCTACGCACGAGTCAAGTTTCCTAACCTTTGCTATTATTCAGCAAGGTTACTTTTCACTATTACGTTATACTTATGCAAATTCTCTAACCCTAACCTCTTATTTAACGATTTATTGTCATGCGAATTCTTTAACTCTCATTTATTGTTGAGCAAATTAGTTAATCTTTATTTCTTTACTTCAAACGAGATTACGTTGGTTATTCAAAGTCTGTAATGTTGTTTATTCAATTACTAATAACTGTTGTTTGATCTTCGTTCTCCAATGTCATTGTACTATCCTACATTTTTGTACCGAACTCTAAGTTATCTAGCAATTCTTTACCAATTCAACTATTCCTTAGTTGATGAATGTTCTAAACTCTAAATTACCTTTGAAATCAACTCAAACCAAACTTCCTTTGGTTTGCAAATGGACTCACACAAATTTTGAAAGCATGTTTTCGATAATAACATTTGTTCAATTTAGAAATTGTTAATACTCTAGCTCTTATTGATTCATCGATATACCTTGTTCATGAAGATATTATAATCAAACTCTTGAATAGTTATTTGTTTCTATCTGATTCAACCAGTACTTGGCTGATGAGAATTCTAAAGATCTAGAATTCCTTGGAAGCTAATTCCCAACCAAACTTCATTTGGTTCGGAACCTGATAATCTAAGCTGAGATGAACAACCCTATTATTAGAGGATTATTTTAGAAATACGCAATAGCGTTAAAATGTTTGCGCAATACATAGTACAAAGGGCTGATCACCTAGAGTACGGGATGATGGTCCATATAGTCGTTTAGACTGTTAAAGGTTACAGTAGAAACAACTGTTAACCTAGGACATAGATGATGATTATAGTCTTTTAGACTGTTAAAGGTTAAAGTAGAAATACTTGAGACCTAGAGTATAGTTCGTGGTCTTGTGACCCTCAGTGTATTCTTTGATGTTGATATCTATTGTTAACTTAACGCTCATTATTCCTTTGAACTTATAATTGTTGAATTAAAGTTTATTGTTCTGGTAAGAACACTTTACCATTGAAAGCTCAGTTAATTGTCATTCATAAAATGTTATTGTATATTATCCTTCTTGTGGGAAATTGTTTGCTCACTCTTGCACAAAACAATGCAGATGAAGTTAAGAAGTTTGAAGAGCTTTCTACAAGCAAGGGCAGGGACAAAATGATTGATTAGACGAGAACGTTTAATTTACCTTTTATTTATGAAGCTTATATAATAGATGTAATTATGATCATGTTTTAATTTTCCACTGATGATTGTAATAAATGTTAGATGACCTGGGATTTATTTTAGATTATGTAACCCTTTAATGGGAGATTGATTGTTTAAACTTTTGAGTTTAATTATATCCTTTGTTTATGGGTAGTTAGTTATGATTTTATTGGACAGTGAACACCAAATTTGTGGAATTGAATTAACCAGATTTGGGAGTGTCACAAGTTGGTATTAGAGCAACTGAACAATCATCCAACATGAAGATCCAGAATGCAATGCAAGGTATGGCTCCAATCAGTTATCTATACGGCTGCGTGTTAATTAATTTAACCGCCACTTGTTAATTTATGCCTGATGAATTCATTTAGAAACTAGATTCGCTTCGGGAAGAGTTAGACTATTCCCTAAATATAGAAAGTGTGAATAATGATTCCTTTTACGTTGGTGTGTAGAAGTTTCGTGTTGTATTAAAGGCCACGTGTTAAACCATTTGGTGATAAGTCATTGTCATAAAAAGCGCATAAACTTTAAGACTCTGAGGAAGTCAAATGTAGTATTTTATTCTTTTAGTTACAAGACGTCTGTACGGTAGAGTTATTTATCAATGTTGTAAAACAAGAAGTTATTAAGAACATAATATGTGGGTTATGTGAAGAGAAAGATAGTTACTTAGTTAGCTAAATTGACGAGGAAATCGGTGGAATTTATATGGGCAGGAAATTATGAAGTGAATTTTCAAGAATTGAAGAAGAATTTAGTATGGTACCTATGTTGTCTCTACCAGATAGTACAGAAAACTTTATGTTCTATAGCAACACATCATACAAAGTATTAGGCGGTGTGTTTAGGCAGAACGATAGGGTCTTTTCTTACGCATCGCGTCAATAAAATTTTTTATGTGAAAGGGTATTTGGCTCACGATCTAGAGTAGAGGTATTACTGATTGCCCTGAGGATTTAACGATGTTATTTTTGAGTAGTAGGGTGAGATATAGAAAAAAAAAGAAGAAAAAAAGGGTAGTAGTTATTTTTGTTAACTGTGCAAAATGGGTTCATAATAGAAATGACTAAGTGGTGGTAGGAGGTAAGATATATGAAAAGGCAGAGGAGAAGCTTTTTAGATGAAAAATAATACATCTTTGTTGGATAGAGTTAAGGAAGACTATTCAGACGAAGGTAGTGTAAATTCAAAAATTGATACTGAAGGATAGTTGAAGTTAGTCATAATATTTTTTACTGGGCTAGTTGAGCTCACCTTTTCTTTCACTGTTCTCTTCAGGAAATGAGAACGTAGTCGGGATTAGTCGGGGAACAGAGTGACGGTCCAGATGATAGCGTTAGTAGTCCTCACTATTCTGTTAAATAGTGTGACAATAAATGTAATGAGGACTCCATTGAGTTTGTATATTGTCTGGATGACAATGTTCTTATTAAGAACTCTTAGATTATATTTTGTCGTATTTTGCACGACAGTTGTATAATTAAGTTGTATTTGAATTTTGTACCATGTATCTGGCGACTTATGATGGATGATGTATACCTATTTTGGGGGCGTCACAATTGGTATCAAAGCTTAGGGATATGATCCTTGGCTAAGATGTGAGACTAGATCTAGGAGGGAAGAGACGGGGAATTCCTTCGCTAGTATGACCTACCTAAGTTTATTTGGTATTTAATTGGTCGGTCGGAGTATAGGAATAATATGTTACATGTCAATTAACCCTTGTTTTGTGGTAGTATCTAAAAATGACATCCGAGAATGTTGAGAATAACAATGGAGCACAGGAGACCGTTGAGTCTCCATAGATCAATAATCAGGATAATGTGCATCAGGAAGGTGACAATCCTCATGCAAACAACAACACTGACCAAATGGTGAACGATGGAATGTTTAGAGGCTTTATGCAATTCATGCAACATCAAGCGAGAGCGGCTACTGTCTAAAATGTAGGTGGAAACACTGGAAACTCTCGAACGGTCACCGCTAAATAGTTCAAAGAGATGGGACCACCGAAGTTTATTGGAGAGCCAAAACCACTTAAGACGGAAGCGTGGATAAAGCAGATCACCAAGATATTTGATGTCTTGGGATGCTCCAAGGAGCAAAAGGTTCCCTTTGCCACCTTTATGTTGCGAGGAGAGGCAGATTACTGGTGGAAATCGGTAAAGCGTACTCAACCTGCCGCACTGAAGATGTCTTGGGAGAAGTTTCAAGAACTATTTAATGACAAGTACTTTCCCAAAAGTATTCATCACATGAAAGAGGTAGAGTTCATCAAGTTGGAGTAGAACAATATGACCGTGTCGCAGTACGAAGCTAAGTTTGCTGAGTTGTCCCGGTTTGCGTCTCACTTGGTTGATAATGAGGAGAGAATGACGCGGATGTTTCTAAGAGGTTTGAAACCCGAGATACGTCAATATCTAATTTCTCATAAACTATGTTTGTAGTCAGATGTTGTAAATAGGGCTCAGTTATTGGAGCGCGATAACGAGTCAATGCAACCCGACAAAATGATAATACCAGTGGTAGCAGTCATCGAAGCAGTGACAACAAATGTGGAGGGAATCAACATGCCAGAAATGGTAACCACTTCGATGGTAATCATGGCCAAGACAATAAGAATGGACATTTTAAGAAGAGGAGATTCAACAATGATGGAAAGACATCAACACCGACACCCGTTGTTAAGGAAGGAGAACGCCCACCTATCATAAGCTTCAAATGCGGAGGGGAGGGATATATCAATCCAAACTACGCGATGCAATCCAAAGCATGTTACAATTATAGAAGGGAAGGTCACTTAGCCTGATTTTATCGTTCACCGAAGACAAGTCCAGCTGGGATGGAGGCACCAAAGGCTGTCCCAGAAAAGTCAAAGCCGGTAGTACAAAGGAGAACTTTTTTGTGACTTCTCAAAAAGCGAGTAACCCAAACGAAGTTAGCACGGGTTAGTTAATTATAAATTCTTGCGAAGTCTATACCTTATTAGATACCGGTTCTACTCATTGTTTTATCTCTCTTGCTTGCGCTCAACGTTTAAATTTGACCCCAGAGAAGTTAGACTTTGACTTATTGGTTGAAACTTCGTTAGTAAAAACCTTCATTACCTCTACTGTTTATAAATCTTGTTGATTCAATTGACACTTTCACGTTACCTATCGATCGTATCTCTTTAAAAATACTTGCCTTTGATGTGATTTTAGGAATCGATTGGTTAACTACTCATCATGCTTTTCGTAAGGTTGTTAGCTTTCATATTCCTAACCAACCTGTTATACGAATTCAAGCAACCAAACCACTAAAGTCAATCATTGTCATATCAAGACATAAGTAAAGAGCCCCGATCCTTTCGTGGTTGACTTCCTTGTGTGGAATGCACTGAAGCCAGACTTTCTGTAGGCGACGTCGTGAATGACGATGGCAAGTTGATAGGTATCAATGTGATGTACTATCCAAGTCTTGGATGAGAGTCACAGTTTTGAATGATATTTCTATTGTTAATAAATTTCCTAACGTATTCTTGAAGACTTCTTAGCCTACCCCAAGAGTGTGAAATCGAATTTTGTATTGACCCCAGTACAAAACCCATTTCTAAAATCCTTAAATATTTCTTCAACCAAAACAAACGTATAATGCGCCAAAGATGTTGGCTCGAGCTGTTGAAGACTACTATTATACCATTCAATATCATTGTGAAAGAGTGAACGTGGTAGCTGACGCGTTGAGTAGAAGATCGTATGCGTTTATAAGTGCGATGTTGTTAGCTCAAAAACCCATTTTGTATAACTTATAAATGATGAAGATAGAGTTAAAGACTCTAGGAACCCACGTGAAGATAACGAATATACGATTAGAATCGACTTTAATCGATAAAGTTAAAGCCGCTCAAGCTACATACTCAGAGCTGATGAATGTGAAGAAGAAGGTTCAAGAAGGAGTTATTCTAGAAGCAAGAATTGACGAAGAGAGGAAATCTCAACCCTCGATTTAATTGGTCCATTTGAAATCCTCGATCGAGTAGGAACTGTGGCCTATAGACTCGTTTTACCGCCAAGTATGTCGCGTGTTCATAACGTTTTTCACGTATTGTTGTTAGTAAAAAACTTAGTCTTGGGGGACTTTGGAGCCAAATTTCGGAATAATTAATGAATCTGAAAAATGATGAAATCATGGGGATTTTATAGAGCATGTTACAAGCTTTCCATAGCCTCGAAAACGGAAGAAGTTATGAAGATTTGAAGTATGTGTGTCAATAGTTGCAAAATCTGGAAAATTGGAGTTAAGTGCCAAAGGTCGAGCGCTTAGGTACTAGGCTCGGCGCTTAGAATCTGTTCTTGGGCGCCTAGGCGATTGCCCAAGGCCAAATTGGGGCGTCTAGGCACTGGTCAAGTGTTAAGCCAAAATCTGTCCGGACGTCCTTTAGTAAATTGGGCATAACTTTTCCATACGAACTCCGATTGAGGTGATTCAGAATGATTCAGAAAGATAACGAGTAGACCTAAAACTTTTGTTCTTTATATTTTGAGATTAGACGTCGGTATCAAGGCCTAAAATAGCTATTTTAGGGACTAATGTGCATTCAGAGGCAATCGAAGGACATCGGGCATGCACGTATGCAACGTGTAATGTTTTTGACGATAAAGGTATTCAAGGTATCCTAACATCTTCAGTATACCAGGTACGTACGTAAATTTTGAGGGCGAAATTTCATAAGGAATGGAGATTGTGAGACCCCAGATTTTATGAATAAAGATTTAAATTTTCTCGAAATATTTTTTTTGAATATTATGGTGTGTATTTGATATAATGTTATAGTTGGGGGTAATATTACAAATTTTGCAAAGTAAGCAAGTGGTTATATAATAATCGATTGGTTGGGGGATATTCATTTTAACAGAGAATATTCGTACGACGACACAATCATTGGTGGACCCCACAACGGAAGTATTGTCGTAGTAAGAAAACAACAGAATTATCTTTTTAGAAAAATAACGGCGAAAGTGTTACCGTTAAAACTGTTGAACTACCCGGCAGTAAAAGTATAGTAATACGCGTGGTTGCATAGTATCACACAGTATTAATTATTGATGCTTACGTGAGAAGTCACTCAGTTATACTCAATTATTGCTACAGTAACTGTTGCATCTTATCTTTCATATTATTGATTCAATTATTGTTACAGTATCATCTGCATAATATTTATTATTATTAAATCAATAATTGAGATGACAAAGTTATTCATATTATTATTTGCAATATTGACAATGTCTAGAAGTTCTGTCAAGGAGAGGTTTGGTCACTTAATTGCGCGCCAATAAGGAGAAATCCTTATCGAAAAGCCTCCTCTTTCCTGGGAACGACCTGTTTGTTAAATATTGTGAGTTATAATATTAATGATGAATAATTTCATGTTGATTAAAGATGAATTTGATAGTTTCATTGTGTTGGGATTATTAGTGTTAGTGGAAATCGACATCTATTCCGATGATAATTGATGTCTGGGGGTTATATTGATAAATCGGTTAATTTATCGGATAAATGAGCAATTAATTGCTACTAATTCACATGCTTATATAACTATTTATTCACATGTGTGTACTATTGAATTACATTCTTGTACTATTAGGGGAGTTGTTGTAAGATTGACAATACTTGCATGACTAAGTTAAAAATGGAGGTACTAGAAATTGTGCAATTATCAAACTATATTTTTTCTATAAATAAAAGCTCATTTCTTCATTATTTTTCACCAATTCACTCAAGCTATAGAGCATTTATTATAGAGAGAAATTATAGAGAGAAAGAAGAAGAGAAGTCTGCTACCTCACTACTCCAATACCCAGTCTTTTTCTAAGGTAAGGGGTATTATTTCTTTCTTTTGTCTTCAAGAAGAGAACTTCTGTTATTCCATTCTTTATTATTATGTTGGAATAACCTGTCTATGTGAAGTATCTCATACATGGTGAAATTATTCTGTTATTCCATTCTTTATTATTATGTTGGAATAACCTGTCTATGCGAAGTACCGTATACATGGTGAAATTCTTCTGTTCTTCCATTCTTTATTATTCTGTTGGAACATCCTGTCTGTGCGTTACGCATGACCTCGTTCCGTTATTTATTATTCTGTTGGAACATCCTGTCTGTGCATTTAAGCATAACCTGGTTCCGTTATTTATTATTCTGTTAGAATATCCTGTCTGTGCGTTTACGCATGACCTGGTTTCATTATGTATTATTCTATTGGAATAACCTATCTGTGCGGTCTATCACATGCATGGTGATTTCTTTTGTTATTCCATTCTTTATTATACTCAGTTGGTTAACGTTTTGACTTCTATACTCCATGAAATTAGTGGAATATCCTTGATATTTTCTCTTCATCCAGTATCTTTTCATGGAAATATTCTTCTCAGCATTCTTGAATTTTACTCTACAAAGTAGTATCATGTTTGACAATATGAATGTTATTTAATTCTAGATAAATTAATTCTTGAACTTGTTTTATTGAATTCTTATATCATTGTCATCATCCTTATGTTTATAATATGTTGAAAGTCATATATGGCCTGTAATGCATGGATGGACTTGGTATGATTATGACGAGGGATTATTCGGTATAATCATGATAGTAATGTTACAAATGATGTGGTAAAAGTCCTCATTGGCCGTAGTGTATTGATGGACAGTTGTTGGCATGATCATGACCATTGATGAATACACGAATATTCTTGGCCCGTAGTGCATGGATAATTTGTGGTCGTGATACTAATGAATATCCTTGGCCGTAGTGCATGGATGATGTGGATTATTTATTAAGATGAGTCTCAGCAATAACAGTGATGAAAAACCTTTTAAATCGTAGAAGATAGTGAATTTTATTCTCTACTTGACTCTTCTAATGGATTGCTTGTTCCGCTGTAGTTAAACTTGATGTTTGTTATATTTTATCAGTTTAACACTATTGAAAGCTAACGATAAATTATTCTGCATTATCTTAGTCATAATATTTCTTACTGGGCTAGTTGAGCTCACCCTTTCTTCCACTGTTCTCTTCAGGAAATGAGAACGTAGCCGGGACTAGTCGGGAAACGGAGTGACGGTCTAGATGATAGCATTAGTAGTCCTCACTATTCTGTTAAATAGTGTGACAATAAATGTAATGAGGACTCCATTGAGTTTGTATATTGTCTAGATGACAATATTCTTATTAAAAACTCTTAGATTATATTTTATCGTATTTTTCACGACAGTTGTATTTAAATTTTGTACCATGTATCTGGCGACTCAAGATGGGTGATGTATACCTGTTTTGGGGGCGTCACACTTAGGCAACAGAAACATTAGGCAAATTCAATTAGAACTACGAGGGCTGCACTGTAAAGAGCGCGGAGCTGCACTACCCCATCAGAATGCTCAACGTCGGCTTGGTCTGCTTGGCACTGAGGCACACAGCCCAAGCCACGGGGCATGTTATGTGTATAGATAATACCAAACACACTGCCTCGATTGTAAGGAGCACGCCAGTTATGCTTGAGACTGGGTGCGGGGCGCGCCGATCGACTTAGTTTGAAGCAAATTAAGACTGCTCGGCCACATCTTTCCCCCTTTCCAAAATAAAAGCCCTAAACGTCCCTAATCTAACCTTCCCAACCACCAATTCTCGTCCACTTTCCTAATCCTCCTCCAATCGTTCTTACTTACTCTCAATCTCTCTACAACAACCACACATACCCCAAACTTACTTTGCCCCACCTCCATCAAATAATTTACACCCAATTCCATTCAAACTCTACAAAATCTTAACCCCATAATTGAACAACTATGTTATCAAGGATCAGAGTTACAAACATAAAATGTCAAGTCCATCACAGATTGCAACTCAAACTCAACAAGGGAGGTAAAAAAATTGAAGCCATGTGCAGTCAAAGTTTATAATCTAATTCAATGCTCAATTTTTTTTGATTCCTATTATAATCTGTTATATTGGGATACCTTGGGTTACTGATGGCCCAATGATTCTATTGATGTGATGTAATGTGGGGATATTTGATTGATACAAAAGAACATAAGTTTGGGGAAATTAGAACTCGCCCACCAACTGTTTAATCGATTGCCTAAACCACCTGTGTTCTTACTTTCAAAACAAAGCCTTCTAAGATGACTATAACATGGCACCCAAAAGATAACAAAGTGCTAGCTCTAGTGTCAGGCAATCATTCGACGGGTCGAGGTTTGTAAGTGAGTTGGCGAAAACAAGTTTTAAAATTGTGCTTGATAAGAAAACATTAGTTTCGGAGTGGGGTTTGAAACTGGATGCCAACCTTGATGGAGATATGGCGCTCATGATTGTTGAGCGCAATTGTCAAAACCTGTGGTACTTTCAATTATCAAAGATTTTTACGCCAAATCCATTGAGCATGTGGGTCATGTGGTGATGGTTCGGGGTAAGCCAGTGGCATTTGACGAAAACTTTATCAATGCATACTTTGGTTTAGAGACTCCAGCTCTGGGCAATCAGTATAAATAGTTTCATTTTAGCTTGAAAAGTGTAATTGAAAGGTCGTGCAAGCCAGGGACATAGTGCGTCACTAAAGTGGGAACCAATGAGAAGACCGGCTTGCCCCACTTTGCACTGAGTTGCTATGGAAAAGCTTGGTATGCTTTCCTATGTGTCAGGTTAATGCCCACACGCCACTAAAATGATGTGACTAAGGAGAGGACTTAGTTATTATATGGCATTGTACACCATCATTTCCGAGCAAGTAATGAGATTTATTTTTATAAAGTGGATGTCAGTTTGGTGATTCATAAGTCCATTGAACGAGCTTTGCGCGGTGGTACTACGGGAGGATTATTATACGATTTTCTGATAACAAAATTGTGCATTAAATTGGGGTTCAATGGCATGTGTCGGAGCAAGTACAGTAGCCGATGGACATTATGGACCACCCTGTTAGGTTTGTAATATTCTTGAACCCAATCAAATTGCACAAAATAAGTGGAAACGTGTAAAAATCAGAGTTTAAAATTTTACAAACCATATACTCGGATCATCCTTTATGCACAATTATTAATTAAACGAAAAGATATGAAGAACAAGAATCATACCCTTGAAGATTCGAGCTTCCTCAGGTACAAGTTCACCTCCAATCCTTTTCGCGTTCAACTTGAATCCACCGGATTTGGTTAATTCCTTTGATCAACGTTAGCCACCCAAGTATTTTGCCTCTAGAGGTGATCCACCAAGGAAGAAGAAAGATCCAAGAAGATGGGTGTTTGGCAAAATCCTAGTTTTTCTATCTCTCATAGAAAATGACGTACTCTCCAACTTTTTGGAATTGCGTGTGTTGTGAAAAAGTCAACAACAACTCTTCACCTATAATAAGACTTCTCTTATTTATAGATATAGGCAACCCTTCTTAACAATTAAGCAATTGGATTTTATTTTAATTAATTAAACTGCTTTAATTAATTAGGCTCCTAATCTTATTAGGAATAAATGTGAGTACTTTTATTAATTAATTCCCAAACTCATTTAGAAATTAAATAATAATAATAGTAATAATAATAAGACTCTTCTTATTAATTTACATTTAATATTTCTAAAATATTAAATAATAAATATTAAGCTATTTAATTTATTCTATCACCATAGATTAAATTAAATATACTTAACTTATTATTACGATTATGCCATTAATTTCTTAAATAATTATTCTTCCTTTTATGGAGTGACCCTTTAGGTTCTCCATATTAAACCGGTTGTGAATAAATCAATTAGAACAATTCTAATCTTATTTAAATAAATAATGTGACGCCCCCAAAATAGGTATACAACACCCATTCCGAGTCGTCAAAATACATGGTACAGAAACAACTATAACTTTATTAATACAACATAAAAACTATGAGTTTAAATACCAATATTGTCATCTAAACAATATTCACACTCACATAAGTCATCATTATAATTATTGATACATTATTTTACAAAAATAGTGAGGACTACTAAAACGACTTTCTAGAACCTTCATTTCATACCCCGACTAGTACTCGCTACATTCTCGCCTCCTGAGAAGAAAAAATGGAATAAAAAGGGAAAGGGTGAGTTCAATTAACTCAGTAAAGAATATTATGACTAAGATAATATAGAAAAAATTATCGTTAGTCTTCAACAGGGAAAAATCTAATAAAATACAATAGATAACAAGTTTTAGATCAATATTCGCAGCGGAAACAATAATTCATAGAAGAGTTACGTAGAGAATGAAATCTACTATTATCTATGAATTTAAAAGTTCATCATCAATATTTTATCCCTGTAACATGAATCAATATATATCTGGAATCAAACATTTATCTTTGCACTACAGGCCAAAGATATTCATCAGTTGGTCATGTTCATCTAAACACCTGTTCATCTTTGCACTACGGACCAAAGATATTCATCAAAAATCATTAATCTTTGCACTACAAGCCAAATATATTCAATTATATCATCATTTAGGACTGATGATGATGAAAAATATTTTAAAGAAAACGAATCCAGTGAAACAAAAGAATAAATATTAAGGATTCGTATTTCAGCTATTTCATGTCCAAAAATACCTCATAAATAATCATAGTGGAGTAAAATTCAAGAATGATCAAAACATGGATACAATCAAAGCTATTATCCATAATAGATATTTTGGACGAAAAATAAAAATTTAATTTTTCTGTGAATAATGCCGTATTCGTGAATAATGTCGTATACGTGAATAGTGTCGTATACGTGAATAGTAACTCCGACACTAAAAGACAAGAATTTCACAAGAAAAATACTCACAATATTCCTGTATAATGATATTAAAAAAATAATATCATTTAAAAAAAATAAAATCCCTTACCTCGTAAAGACAATACTTCTAGTTGAAACACCGGGTATAGGCTATGACTTGAACTTACACCGTATAACAACACTCAAAGTATTAAAATACTCACAAGAATACGCTCAATATATCGAGAGAGAAAACTTCAGTTTCTAGTGTGATTTTCAATTCTAACCTAAGCACCCTATTTATAGGAAAATGCTTAGAACAACAAAGCAGAAAATTTAATATAATAATATATTTATAAACAAAATTCATGCCCACCTCAAGACCATCTGAATTCAGCCACCAGTATAGCCCACCATAATGCCAAAAACGTTTTTCTAAACAAAAATATTTAAAACTTCTAAAATTTAATTATTTTGAAACTTCAATAATTCATAATAAATAGCCCTTTTGTCAGAAAAATTCGAACCTCATATCTTTTTCATAGGAAATTTCATTATCTACAACTTTGCAGAAGAATGTTTTTCCAAATTCCAAACAGAAATTAATCAAAATCCATAAACGGGCGATTTTACAGGCTATAATTAAATTTTAGTCAAGAAATAGGGTTCACCGACACACAAAATATGTGTTTATCATTTATTGAGTAAAAATACTCTTCCTCCTCATATACTCATATATCCCACATTCATTATAAAAATATCACTATTATTATATTATTAAAATAATATAATTAAATTAATTATTTTATCAGAAAAAGATAAAATATTAATTTTCAACAATTGTCACATTAAAAATTTTCTCCATCTATATTCACATAAAATCAATATTTTTCTCATCATATAAATCAATAATTAATTATTCACAAATAATATTACAGAATCACAATACTAACAACCAGGCAGTTCCCAGGAAAGAGGGGGCTTTCCAATAAGGATCTCTCCTTACTGGCGCGCAATTAGATGACCAAACCTCTCCTTAGACAGAACTTTCTAGACATTGTCAATAATGTTATCCAATAATTTTATTCATATAATATGAATTATTGCTCCGATAATAAAAAATACCGTGTAGTGACAATTATTGAAACAACAGTTGTAAGACCCCAAATAATTAATAAATGAAATTTAATTTTCTTTATTTATTATTTTGAATAGTAAGGGTTGATTTGATTAATGTGGATAGTTATGGGTAAAATACGCAAATATTTCAAAATAAGCAAGTGGTTATAAAATATTCATTGTTGTCGGGGAATATTCGTTTGGTCGTGGAATATTCGTACTGTAGGGGAATATTCGTACGACGGCGCAGCCATGTGTGGGCCCCATAACGGAAAGCGATTGGAGGAAGAAAACGACAAATATAAGTTGTTTAAAAATAACGGCGTAGTTGTTACCGTTTACATTGTTGGAATACCCGGTGGTTAAAATACAGTAATACGCGTTGTTGCACAGTAGCACACGGTATTGCACAGTATTTTGAATTATTGATCTTTACGTAAGAAGGCACTACTCAATAATTGCTACAAGGAGTTACTGTTCATTACTTTATTGATTCAATAATTGCTGCGTTGATATTTATATTATTATTGTTTCAATAATTGTCATTGCAAAGTATTTTTCATTATCAGATCAATAATCCATATTATTTGAATAATATTATCAGATAACATTATTGGCAATGTCTAGAAAAGTTCTGTCAAAGAGAGGTTTGGTCATCTAATTGCGCGCCAGTAAGGAGAAATCCTTATTGGAAAGCCCCCTCTATCCTGGGAACGGCCTGGTTGTCAGTACTGTGATTCTGTAATATTATTTTTAATAATTAATTATTGATTATTATGATAAAGAAAATATTTATTTTATGTGGATATAGATGGAGAAAATTTTTAATGTGACAATTGTTGAAAATTAATATTTTATCTTTTTTTGATAAAATAATTTATTTAAATATATTATTTTAATAATATATTAACGGTGATATTTTACAATGAATGAGGGACATATGAGTATATGAGGAGGAAGAGTATTTTTGTGGCATTAAATGTTTAACATATGTTTTGTGTGTCGGTGGACTCAATTCTTGACCGAAAATTGATTATAGACTGTAAATCACTCGTTTGTGGATTTCGGATAATTTCTGTTTGGAATTTGGAAAAATTTTCTTCTGCAAAGTTGTAGAGAATGGAATTTCCCATGGAAAGTCGCGAGATTCGAATTTTCTGACAAAAGGACTATTTATCATGAATTATTGAAGTTCCGGAGTTCCGAAATAATTGATTTTTGGAAGTTTTAATTATTATTTTCAACAAAAACGTTTTTCAAAGGTTGGTGGGCATCTTTAACATGTGTTTGATGGCTAAAATCAGATTCCTTGGTGGTTGGCTTGAATGTTTTGTAAATATTAATATTATATTAATTTAGTCTCCTTTGGCGTTCTAACATTTTCTTATAAATAGAGGGCTAAGTTAGAATTGAAAATCACACCAGAAACAAAGTTTTCTCTCTTTCTCTCTCTATATTATCGAGCGTATTCTTGTGAGTATACTTTGAGTGTTGCTATACGGTGCAAGTTTCTGTCAGCACTATACCGAAATTCAGTCAGAAGTACGGTTATTTTGAGGTAAGGGATGTTATTTTCTTCTTAAATGATATTATTTCTTCAATATCATTATGCTGAAATGTTGGTTGGAAATTTTTATCAAATTTGGAACTTTTTCATGTCGGGGTTACTATTCACGAGTTACTATTCATGAGTTACTATTCACGAGTTACTATTCATGAGTACTATTCACAAAGCGTGAAGATGTTTTTTGTGAAATTTCTATCTTTTGGTGTCGGAGTTACTATTCACGTATACGTCACTATTCACGTATACGACACTATTCACAAATACGGCACTATTCACCGAAAAATGAAATTTCTTCTTTTTGTCCAAAATATCTATTCTGGATACTAGCTTTGATTGTATCCATGTTTTGATCATTCTTGAATTTTACTTCAGTATGATTATTTATGAAGTATTTTTGAACTCGGATTGTTTAGAGTACGAATCCTTAATACTTGTTATTTTGTTTCACTAGATTCGTTTCCTTTAAAATATTTTTCATCATCCTCAGTCCTAAATGATGGTGTTACTGAATATCTTTGGCCTGTAGTGCAAAGATGGTTGATTTTATTATGAATATCTTTGGCTCGTAGTGCAAAGATGAACAGGTGTTGAGATGAACATGACCAACTGGTGATACAAATGAATATCTTTGGCCTGTAGTGCAAAGATGATTAAAGATGTATATTGATTGTTGTTACAGAGATGAAATATTGATGATGGACTTTTAAATCTTAGACGACAGTATAATTCATTCTCTACGTGACTCTTCTAATGGATTGCTGTTTCCGCTGCATTTGTTGATCTAAAACTTGTTGTTTATTGTATTCTATTAGATTTTTTCCTGTTGAAGACTAACGATAATTTGTTGTATATTATCTTAGTCATAATATTCTTTACTGGGCTAGTTGAGCTCACCCTTTTCCTTGTTGTTCCATTTTCTTTTCAGGAGGTGAGAACATAGCAGGATCGAGTCGGGGTATGGAGTGAAGGTTCTAGAAAGAGTTGTTTAGTAGTCCTCACCATTTTTGTAAAATAATGTATCAATAAATGTGATGAGGATTTATTTGAGTATAGATATTGTCTATAAGATAATATTTGTATTCAAACTCACAGTATGTATTGTCGTATTTCACACGACATTTGTATTATTGAAGTTGTAGTTATTTCTGTACCATGTATTTGGCGACTTAGAATGGGTTGGGTGGAATGGACCTATTTTGGGGACGTCACAGTTGGTATTAGAGCTTAGGGATATGATCTCTGGCGGAGATCGGGGAATAGAACTAGGAGGGGAGAGACGAGTAAATCCTTCGCTAGTGTGTCCTACCTAAGCTTATTAGTTAGTTGGTCAGTATATAGGGATATTATGTGATATATTGATTTCCTTAATTAACCCTTGTTTTATGACAGTATTTGAGAATGTCGACTGAGAATATTAACAGTAGAAATGAGACCGTGGAGACGCCTGTACTCACCAACGAGGAGAACGTGCAACAGGCTGGCAATGTTCCTCCTGTGAACAACGCCACTGAGCAGATGATGAACGACGGGATGTTTAGGAGCTTTTTGCAGTTCATGCAAAACCAGACGAGGGAGACTCGTGTTCAAAATACAGGAGGAAATGATAGCAATTCACGGGTGGTCACAGCCAAGCAGTTCAAAGAGTTGGGACCACCAGAATTTAAGGGAAAGCCCGATCCGATCATGGCAAAAACATGGGTCAAGCAAATTACCAAGATATTCGATGTCTTGGGATGCACGGAGGAACAGAAGGTTCCATTCGCCACCTTTATGTTTCGTGGCGAGGCAGACTACTGGTGGGAGTCTGTGAAGCGTACACATCCAGCCGCACTCAGCATGTCATGGGAGACGTTTCAGAAACTTTTTAACGAAAAATACTTTCCTGAAAGTATTCGCCATATGAAGGAAGTGGAGTTTATTAGACTAGAGCAGAATAACATGACGGTGTCCCAGTACGAGGCAAAGTTCGCGGAGTTATCCAGGTTTGCACCTCATTTGGTGGAGAATAAGGAACGTATGACGCAGATGTTTCTGAGAGGTTTGAAACCCGGCATACGTCAGTATCTCATTTCTCATAAATTTTCTATCTATTCAGATGTTGTCAACAGGGCTTAGTTGTTAGAGCGAGATAACGAGTACGTTCAACCGAGGGACCATAACCAGGATCATACCGAAGATAACAGTCATCAGAATAACGATAACCAGCGGAGAAAGAAGAATATGGACAAAGGCGGTAACCACTCTGGTGGTAATCGTGGCCATGAAAATAGAAGAAGCGAGTCGGGAGGAGATTTTAAAAAGAGGAGATTTAACAACGACCATGTGAAGACGACAGTGCCAGCAGCAACTGGTTCCAGGGGAGGAGAAAGACCACCGGTTGTATGTTACAAATGCGGGAAAGAGGGACATATCAGCCCAAACTGCTCACAACAGTTCAAGGTATGCTATAATTGTGGAAAGGAAGGACATATCGCTCGAGAGTGTACGTTAGCGAAACCCAGTCCAGCGGGAATGGTGACTCAAAAGGATTTCCCAGAAAAGTCGAAATCAGCGGTTCCTGGAAGAGCGTTTGTCGTGACCGGTCAAAATGCGAGGAACCCGAACGAAGTTAGCACGGGTTAGTTAATTATAATTCTTGCGAAGTTTATACCTTACTAGGTACCGATTTTACCCATTCTTTTATCTCTCTTGCTTGCGTTCAACGTTTGAACTTGACTCCGGAGAAATTAGACTTTGACCTATTTGTGGAGACTCTGTTAGGAGAAACTTTCATTACATCCGTTATTTAGAAATCTTGTTTGATTCAAGTTGGCACTATCACATTACCTGTTAACCTTATTTCTATAGAGATATTTGCTTTTGATGTGATTTTAAGGTTAACTACTCATCATGCCGAAATTGATTACTTTCGTAAGGTTGTTAGTTTTCATATTCCTAGGCAACCTGTTATTCGAATTCAAGAAATCAAACCGTTGTAGTCAAACATTTTCATATCAAGCCATGAAGTCATTCGTTTATTACGGATGCCAAGTTTTCTTAGCCCATGTCATGGACTTGAACAAAAGTACGTCAGATTTGAATGATATTTCTGTTGTTAGTAAATTTCCTGACGTATTTCCTGAAGAATTTCTTGGCTTACTCCCAGAGCGTGATATTGAATTTGTATCGACTTTAAATCCGGTACAAAACTCATTTCTAAAATCTCATATCGAATGGCTCCTATTGAACTTCAGGAGTTAAAAACCCAACTGTAGAAGTTGATACCTGAGCCTTTATTTGGTAACTTTCTTTGTGGAATACACCGAAGCCAGACTCTCCGTAGGGGATGCCATATTCGTGCGATAGTAAACTGATAAGTGTCATTGTGGCGTGTTATCCAAGGTTGGGATATGAGTCACAATTGAGAGCGACTTAAGTCAGTAATCGAAATACGTAGCTTTCTAGGCTTAGTTGGTTATTATCGGAGATTCGTTGAAGGATATTTTTGAATCGCTATTCCATTAACTCAGCTGACTCGTAGAGATACAAAATTCGAATGAAGCGAGGAATGTGGGAAGAGCTTTGAAGAACTCAAGAGGAGATTCATTTCAGCACATGTTCTGACCATGCCATCCTGGAAAAGCGAACGCGGTAGCTGACGTGTTGAGTAGAAGATCGTATACAAGTACGAGTACGATATTGTCAAAGACTTATTTCGTATAACTTACAAATATTAGAGATGGAGATGAAAACTCTAAGTACCCACGTGATGATATACAAGTATAATCGACTTTTATCGATAAAGTTAAAATCGCTCAGGCTACACACCGGAGCTGATGAATATGAAGAAGGAGGTGCAAGAAGTTGTTATTCCAAAAGCGAGAATTGGCGATGTGAGGAAAGCTCAAACCTTCGATTTATTGATTTATTTGAAATCCTCGACCGAGTAGGAACTGTGGCCTATAGACTCGTTTTACCGCCAAGTATGACGCATGTTCATAACATTTTTCACGTATCGATGTTACGTAAATATGTGGACGACCCGAACCACGTCATTGAGTTAGAACCGGACGAGATAGCCGAAGATTTAACGTATGAGGAGGTACCTGTCAAGATTTTGGATAGGAAGAAGCATGTGCTACGTACGAATGTTATACCACAAGTTAAAGTTTTGTGGAGAAACCATGCTATTGAGGAAATGACCTGGGAATTGGAAACAGAAATGAAAGCGAGGTATCTTCATCTTTTCGATACACCAGGTACGTATGTCAATTTCGAGGAGGAAATTTCATAAGGAGGGGAGGTTGTAAGACCCCAAATAATTAATAAATGAAATTTAATTTCCTTTAATTATTATTTTGAATAGTAAGGGTTGATTTGATTAATGTGGATAGTTATGGGTAAAATACGCAAATATTTCAAAATAAGCAAGTGGTTATAAAATATTCATTGTTGTCGGGGAATATTCGTTTGGTCGTGGAATATTCGTACTGTAGGGGAATATTCGTATGACGGCGCAGCCATGTGTGGGCCCCATAACGGAAAGCGATTGGAGGAAGAAAATGACAAATATAAGTTGTTTAAAAATAACGGCGTAGTTGTTACCGTTTACATTGTTGGAATACCCGGTGGTTAAAATACAGTAATACGCGTTGTTGCACAGTAGCACACGGTATTGCACAGTATTTTGAATTATTGATCCTTACGTAAGAAGGCACTACTCAATAATTGCTACAAGGAGTTACTGTTCATTACTTTATTGATTCAATAATTGCTGCGTTGATATTTATATTATTATTGTTTCAATAATTGTCATTGCACAGTATTTTTCATTATCAGATCAATAATCTATATTATTTGAATAATATTATCAGATAACATTATTGGCAATGTCTAGAAAGTTCTGTCAAGGAGAGGTTTGGTCATCTAATTGCGCGCCAGTAAGGAGAAATCCTTATTGGAAAGCCCCCTCTATCCTGGGAACGGCCTGGTTGTCAGTACTGTGATTCTGTAATATTATTTTTAATAATTAATTATTGATTATTATGATAAAGAAAATATTTATTTTATGTGGATATAGATGGAGAAAATTTTTAATGTGACAATTGTTGAAAATTAATATTTTATCTTTTTTGATAAAATAATTCATTTAAATATATTATTTTAATAATATATTAACGGTGATATTTTACAATGAATGAGGGACATATGAGTATATGAGGAGGAAGAGTATTTTTATGGCATTAAATGTTTAACATATGTTTTGTGTGTGACAACCCCAAAATAGGTCCATTCCATCCAACCCATTCTGAGTTGTCAATACATGGTACAGAAACAACTACAACTTTATTATTACAACATGTAAACTATGAGTTTAAATACAGATATTGTCATCTAGACAATATCCACATACAAATAAATCCCCATCATAATTATTGTTACATTATTTTACAAAAATGGTGAGGACTACTAAATAACTCTCCCTAGAACCTTCATTCCATACCCCGACTCGTACTCGCTATATTCTCGCCTCCTGAGAAGAAAAATGGAACAAAAAGGAAAAAGGGTGAGCTCAACTAGCCCAGTAAAGAATATTATGACTAAGATAATATACAACAAATTATCGTTAGTCTTCAACAGGGAAAAAATCTGATAGAATACAATAGACAACAAATGTTAAATCAATATTTGCAGCGAAAAATATTAATTCATAGAAGAGTTACGTAGAGAATGAAATCTACTAATATCTATGAATTTAACAGTCCATCATCAATATTTTTATCCCTGTAACACCAATCAATATATATCTGGAATCATATATTCATCCTTGCACTACAGGCCAATGACATTCATCAGTTGGTCATGTTCATCTAAACACCTGTTCATCTTCGCACTACGGGCCAAAGATATTCATCAGAAATCATTCATCTTTGCACTACAGGCCAAAGATATTCATCATAAATCATTCATCTTTGCACTACAGGCCAAAGATATTCAATAATATCATCATTTAAGACTGAGGATAATGAAAAATATTTTTAAAGAAACGAATCCAGTGAAACAAAATGACAAGGATTAAGGATTAAGGACTCGTACTTTGTTTTATTCACGACCAAAAATACCTCAAAAATAATCACAGTGGTGTAAAATTCAAGAATGATCAAAACATGGATACAATCAAAACTAGTATCCGGAATAGATATTTTAGACAAAAAGAAGAAATTTCATTTTTCGGTGAATAGTGCCGTATTCGTGAGTAGTATCGTATACGTGAATAGTGTCGTATACGTGAATAATAACTCCGACACCAAAAGATAGTAATTTCACAAAAAAAACATCTTCACGCTTCGTGAATAGTACTCGTGAATAGTAACTCGTGAATAGTAACTCATGAATAGTAACCCCGACATGAAAAAGTTCCAAATTTGATAAAAAGTTCATATCAATACTTCGGCATAATGATATTAGAAGAAATAATATCATTTTAAAAAAATAATATCCCTTACCTCGGAAGATCAGTACTTCTAGTTGAAACACCGGATATAGGCTATGACTTGAACTTTCACCGTATAGCAATACTCAAAGTATACTCAAAATACTCACAAGAATACGCTCGATAATATAAAGAGAGAAAACTTCAGTTTCTGGTGTGATTTTCAATTCTAACCTAAGCACCTATTTATAGGAAATTGCTTAGAACACCAAAACAGAAAATTTATTATAATAATATATATAAAAATTTTCTACGCCCATTTAGAATCTGCAAATTTGAATACAAACCACATGCTCCCTTCTAGAAGAAGTACAAAAAACGTTTTTTATAAAATAAATAATTAAAACTTCTAAAAATCAATTATTTCGGAGCTTCAGAACTTCAATAATTCATAATAAATAGCCCTTTTGTCAGAAAATTCGAATCTCGCGAGTTTTTATAGGAAATTCAATTCTGCACAACTTTGCAGAAGGAAGTTTTTCCAAATTCCAAACAGAAATTGACCAAAATTCACAAACGGGCGATTTTACAGGCTATAATCAAATTTCAGTCAATAAATGGGGTCCACCGACATGTTTAACATGTTTTAAATGTTTTTGGTAACAAAAATACTCCTCCTCCACATATACTCATATATCCCACATTCATCGTAAAAATATCATCATTATTATATTATTAAAATATAATAATATATTTAAATGAATTATTTTATCATAAAAAGATAAAATATTAATTTTCAACAATTGTCACATTAAAATTTTCTCCATCTATATCCACATAAAATCAATATTTTCCTCATCATATAAATCAATAATTTAATTATTCACAAATAATATTACAGAATCACAATACTGACAACCAGGCCGTTCCCAGGAAAGAGGGGGCTTTCCAATAAGAATTTCTTCTTACTGGCGCGCAAATAGGTGACCAAACCTCTCCTTAGACAGAACTTTCTAGACATTGCCAATAATGTTATCTAATAATATTATTAAGATAATATGAATTATTGCTTCGATAATGAAAAATACTGTGTAATGACAATTATTGAAACAACAGCAATATAAAAATATCAACGCCACAGTTATTGAACCAATATAATAAAATACTGAACAATAATTACTGTAACCATTATTGAGTAGTGCCTTCTTACGTAAGAGTCAATAATTGGTGCAATACCGTGTGCTACTGTGCAACAACACGTATTACCGTGTTTTAACCACCGGGTATTCCAACAGTGTAAACGGTAACAACTACGCCGTTATTTTTAACAACTTATATTTGTCGTTTTCTTCCTCCAATCGCTTTCCGTTATGGAGCCCACACATGGCTGCGCCGTCGTACGAATATTCCCCGACAGTACGAATATTCCACGACCAAACGAATATTCCCCGACAACAATGAATATTTTATATTATTTTGAAATATTTGCGTATTTTACCCACAACTATCCACATTAATCACATCAACCCTTACTATTTCAAAATAATAATTAGAGGAAATTAAATTTCATTTATTAATTATTTGGGGTCTTACAACCTCCCCTCCTTATGAAATTTCGTCCTCGAAATTGACGTACGTACCTGGTGTTTTGAAAAGGTGAGGATACCTCGCTTTCATTTCCGTTTCCAACTCCCAGGTCATTTCTTCTATAGCATGATTTCTCCACAAAACTTTAACTTGTGGTATTACCTTCGTGCGTAGGACATGCTCCTTCCTATCCAAGATCTTGACAGGTACCTCCTCATACGTTAAGTCTTCGGCTATCTCGTCCGGTTCTAACTCAATGACATGGTTCGGGTCTTTCACATATTTACGAAGCACAGATATATGAAAAACATTATGAACACGAGACATGCTTGGAGGTAACGCGAGTCTATAGGCTACATTTCCTACTCGGTCAAGAATTTGAAATGGACCAATAAATCGTGGATTGAGCTTTCCTCTTTTCCCGAATCTTGTAACTCCCTTCCATGGGGCAACACGCAACAATACATGATCCCCAACACTAAATTCCACGTCCTTTCGATGAAGGTCTGCATAACTCTTTTGTCGATCCTGTGCCGTTTGTATACGTTGTCGAATTGTTTGGATCTTTTCGGTAGTTATACGTACCAACTCGGGTCCCAATAATGTTGCTTCACCCACCTCATCCCAACATATTGGAGAGCGACACTTTCGTCCATATAATGCTTCAAATGGGGCCAAACCTATACTTGCCTGATAACTGTTGTTGTAGGAGAATTTCACCAATGATAAATACTTATCCCAACTACCCTTGAAGTCTAGGACACAGAGTCTTAATAGATCTTCAAGAGTTTGAATAGTCCTCTCTGATTGTCCGTCCGTTTGAGGATGGTATGCCGAACTGAATCGTAAATCTGTACCCATAGCTTTTTGCAAGCTAACCCAAAATCTTGAAGTGAATCTTGGGTCACGATCCGAAACTATGGATACTGGCATGCCATGCAATCTCACAATCTCATTTACATACATTTGAGCAAGACGTTCAAGGGAATAAGTCTCCCGTATCGGCAAGAAATGAGCAGACTTGGTTAATCTATCAACAATAACCCAAATAGCATTGATGCCTTGAGAAACCGTAGGAAGACCCGTAACAAAATCCATAGTGATGTGTTCCCACTTCCATTTCAGAATCTCAAGTGGTTGCAATGGACCCTTTGGCACTTGATGCTCTGCCTTTACACGTTGACAAGTTAAACACGTTGAGATAAACTTTGCAATCTCTCTCTTCATATTGTTCCACCAAAATGTATGTCGAAGATCACGATACATTTTGGTACTTCCAGGATGGATTGCAAATGGTGTATTGTGTGCCTCCATCATGATCTTGTACTTCAAATCAGAGTCATTAGGAACACAAAGTCTGGAGTGGACTCGAAGTATTCCTTCTTCATCGATTCTCGCTTCTGGAATAGCACCTTCTTGTACTTTCTTCTTCATATGTATCAACTCCGGATCGGTGGCTTGAGCAACCTTAACTTTTTCTATTAAAGTTGGCTCTATGCGTATACTTGACATCATCGCACTCATTCCTGCATATGATCTTCTACTCAATGCGTCAGCTACCACGTTTGCTTTTCCAGGATGGTATTGAATAGTGTGGTCGTAATCTTTTAATAGCTCGAGCCAACGTCGCTGCCGCATGTTGAGTTCTTTTTGAGTGAAGAAATATTTAAGGCTTTTATGATCTGAATATATCTCCACTTTCTCCCCATATAGATAGTGCCTCCATATCTTTAGCGCGAAAACGACTGCTGCCAACTCTAGATCATGAGTAGGATAATTCCTCTCATACTCTTTAAGTTGTCGCGAGGCATAGGCTATGACTTTCCCATGTTGCATGAGAACACATCCTAACCCTTTGCCCGAAGCATCGCTGTAGATAACAAATCCATCCGAACCAGATGGTATTGTTAGAACAGGTGCCGAAATAAGTCTCCTTTTAAGCTCTTGGAAACTCTTCTCGCATTCCTCGCTCCAAATGAATTTTGTATCCTTCCGAGTTAGATGAGTTAACGGAGTAGCGATTCGAGAAAACCCTTTCCACGAATCTCCGATAATAACCAGCTAAGCCCAAAAAACTACGTACTTCAGTCACCGTCTTCGGTTGCTCCCAACTTTGTATTGCTTCAATCTTCGCCGGGTCCACAGATACTCCATGTTTTGACACCATGTGCCCAAGGAATGCTACTTCCTCAAGCCAGAACTCGCATTTCTTTAACTTGGCATAAAGCTTATTTTCACGAAGCCTTTGGAGTACCAGCTTCAAATGGTGCTCATGATCTTCACGGCTTTTGGAATATATGAGGATGTCATCAATAAAGACAACAACGAATTGATCCAAATAATCCTTGAATACTCGGTTCATCATATCCATGAAAGCCGCAGGAGCATTAGTCAATCCGAAAGACATGACTAAAAATTTATAATGCCCATACCGAGTTCTGAAGGCAGTCTTTGGAATATCCCCAGTTCTAATTTTCAGCTGATGATATCCAGAACGAAGATCAATTTTTGAAAAGAATTGTGCTCCTTGTAACTGGTCAAACAAGTCATCAATACGAGGTAGAGGATACCTATTCTTGATAGTGACATGGTTCAATTCCCGATAGTCAATACAAAGTCGCATACTCCCGTCTTTCTTCTTTACGAATAAAACAGGAGCACCCCAAGGAGATGTACTAGGACGAATGAAACCGATGTCCAACAATTCCTGTAGTTGGACCTTTAACTCCTGAAGTTCAATAGGAGCCATTCGATATGGGGTTTTAGAAATGGGCTTTGTACCAGGTTCAAGATCAATAAAGAATTCAACTTCTCGTTCTGGGAGTAGACCGGGAAGTTCTTCAGGAAATACATCAGGAAAGTCAATAACAACAGGAATATTATTCAAATTTGACGTGTCTTTATTCAAATCCATAACATGAGCTAAGAAAGCTTGACATCCGTTTTTCAATAAACGAATAGCGTTATGATTAGATATGACAGTGATTGATTTTAATGGTTTAGTTGCCTGAACTCGAACAACAGGTTGATTAGGAATATGAAAACTAACAACCTTACGAAAACAATCAATTTTGGTATGATGAGTTGTTAACCAATCAATCCCTAAAATCACATCAAAAGCAAGTATCTTTAAAGAGATAAGGTCAACAGGTAAGGTGATGGTGCCAACTTGAATCAAACAAGATTTATAAACAGTGGATGTGATGAAAGTTTCTCCTAAAGGAGTTTCCACAGATAGGTCAAAGTCTAATTTCTCCGGAGTCAAGTTTAAACGTTGAGCGCAAGCAGGAGAGATAAACGAATGGGTAGCACCGGTATCAAGTAAGGTATAAACTTCGCAAGAATTTATAAATAGCTTACCCGTGATCACCTCGTTTGGGTTCCTCGTATTTTGACCAGTCACAACAAACGCTCTTCCAGGAACCATTGACTTTGGCTTTTCTGGGATAATCTTTTGAGTCACCGTCCCCGCTGAACTCGGTTTCGCTACCGTACAATCTCGAGCGATATGTCCTTCCTTTCCACAATTATAGCATAACTTGAACTGTTGTGGGCAGTTTGGACTGATATGTCCCTCTTTTCCGCATTTGTAGCATACGACCGGTGGTCGTTTCCCTCCCTTGGAACCAGTTGCTGTTGGTGCTGCCATTTTCACATTGTCGTTGTTGAATCTCCTCTTTTTAAAATCTCCTCCTGACTCGCTTCTTCTATTCTCATATCTATGATTACCACCAGAGTAGTTACCATTTTTGTCCGTCTTTTTCTTTCTCCACTGGTTATTGTTGTTTTGCTGACTGCTATCTCCAGTATGATCCTGATTGTGGTACCTCGATTGACCGTACTCGTTATCTCGCTCCAACAATTGAGCCCTGTTAACAACATCTGAATAGAGAGAAAATTTATGAGAGATGAGCTATTGTCGTATGCCGGGTTTCAAACCTCTCAGAAACATCCGCGTCATACGTTCCTCATTCTCCACCAAATGAGGTGCAAACCTGGATAACTCTGCAAACTTTGCCTCGTACTGAGACACCGTCATGTTGTTTTGTTCTAATCTGATGAAATCCACTTCCTTCATATGACGAACACTTTCAGGAAAGTATTTGTCATTAAATAGTTTTTGAAACGTCTCCCAAGACATGCTGAGTGCGGCTGGATGGGTACTCTTCACTGACTCCCACCAGTAGTCTGCCTCGCCACGGAACATAAAGGTGGCGAATGGAACCTTCTGTTCCTCCGTGCATCCCAAGACATCGAATATCTTGGTAATTTGCTTGACCCACGTTTCCGCCATGATCGGATCTGGCTTTCCTTTAAATTCTGGAGGTCCCAACTCTTTGAACTGCTTTGTTGTGACAACTCGTGAATTGCTATCATTTCCTCCTGTATTTTGAACACGAGTCTCCCTCGTCTGATTTTGCATGAACTGCAAAAAGCTTCTAAACATTGCGTCGTTCATCGTCTGATCAGTGGTGTTGTTCACAGGAGGAACATTGCCAGCCTGTTGTACGTTCTCCTCGTTGGTAAGTACAGGCATCTCCACTGTCTCATTAACTCCACTGTTAACATTCTCGGTTTCCATTCTTAAATACTGCCATAAAACAAGGGTTAATTAAGCAAATCACATATCACATAATATCCCTATATACTGACCAACTAACAAATAAGCTTAGGTAGGACACACTAGCGAAGGAATTACTCGTCTCTCCCCTCCTAGTTCTATTCCCCGATCTCCGCCAGAGATCATATCCCTAAGCTCTGATACCAACTGTGACAACCCCAAAATAGGTCCATTCCATCCAACCCATTCTGAGTTGTCAATACATGGTACAGAAACAACTACAACTTTATTATTACAACATGTAAACTATGAGTTTAAATACAGATATTGTCATCTAGACAATATCCACATACAAATAAATCCCCATCATAATTATTGTTACATTATTTTACAAAAATGGTGAGGACTACTAAATAACTCTCCCTAGAACCTTCATTCCATACCCCGACTCGTACTCGCTATATTCTCGCCTCCTGAGAAGAAAAATGGAACAAAAAGGAAAAAGGGTGAGCTCAACTAGCCCAGTAAAGAATATTATGACTAAGATAATATACAACAAATTATCGTTAGTCTTCAACAGGGAAAAAATCTGATAGAATACAATAGACAACAAATGTTAAATCAATATTTGCAGCGGAAAATATTAATTCATAGAAGAGTTACGTAGAGAATGAAATCTACTAATATCTATGAATTTAACAGTCCATCATCAATATTTTTATCCCTGTAACACCAATCAATATATATCTGGAATCATATATTCATCCTTGCACTACAGGCCAAGGACATTCATCAGTTGGTCATGTTCATCTAAACACCTGTTCATCTTCGCACTACGGGCCAAAGATATTCATCAGAAATCATTCATCTTTGCACTACAGGCCAAAGATATTCATCATAAATCATTCATCTTTGCACTACAGGCCAAAGATATTCAATAATATCATCATTTAAGACTGAGGATAATGAAAAATATTTTTAAAGAAACGAATCCAGTGAAACAAAATGACAAGGATTAAGGATTAAGGACTCGTACTTTGTTTTATTCACGACCAAAAATACCTCAAAAATAATCATAGTGGTGTAAAATTCAAGAATGATCAAAACATGGATACAATCAAAACTAGTATCCGGAATAGATATTTTAGACAAAAAGAAGAAATTTCATTTTTCGGTGAATAGTGCCGTATTCGTGAGTAGTATCGTATACGTGAATAGTGTCGTATACGTGAATAATAACTCCGACACCAAAAGATAGTAATTTCACAAAAAAAACATCTTCACGCTTCGTGAATAGTAACTCGTGAATAGTAACCCCGACATGAAAAAGTTCCAAATTTGATAAAAAGTTCATATCAATACTTCGACATAATGATATTAGAAGAAATAATATCATTTTAAAAAAATAATATCCCTTACCTCGGAAGATCAGTACTTCTAGTTGAAACACAGGATATAGGCTATGACTTGAACTTTCACCGTATAGCAATACTCAAAGTATACTCAAAATACTCACAAGAATACGCTCGATAATATAAAGAGAGAAAACTTCAGTTTCTGGTGTGATTTTCAATTCTAACCTAAGCACCTATTTATAGGAAATTTCTTAGAACACCAAAACAGAAAATTTATTATAATAATAATATATATAAAAATTTTCTACGCCCATTTAGAATCTGCAAATTTGAATACAAACCACATGCTCCCTTCTAGAAGAAGTACAAAAAACGTTTTTTTATAAAATAAATAATTAAAACTTCCAAAAATCAATTATTTCAGAGCTTCAGAACTTCAATAATTCATAATAAATAGCCCTTTTGTCAGAAAATTCGAATCTCACGAGTTTTTATAGGAAATTCAATTCTGCACAACTTTGCAGAAGGAAGTTTTTCCAAATTCCAAACAGAAATTGACCAAAATTCACAAACGGACGATTTTACAGGCTATAATCAAATTTCAGTCAATAAATGGGGTCCACCGACATGTTTAACATGTTTTAAATATTTTTGGTAACAAAAATACTCCTCCTCCACATATACTCATATATCCCACATTCATCGTAAAAATATCATCATTATTATATTATTAAAATATAATAATATATTTAAATGAATTATTTTATCATAAAAAGATAAAATATTAATTTTCAACAATTGTCACATTAAAATTTTCTCCATCTATATCCACATAAAATCAATATTTTCCTCATCATATAAATCAATAATTTAATTATTCACAAATAATATTACAGAATCACAATACTGACAACCAGGCCGTTCCCAGGAAAGAGGGGGCTTTCCAATAAGAATTTCTTCTTACTGGCGCGCAATTAGGTGACCAAACCTCTCCTTAGACAGAACTTTCTAGACATTGCCAATAATGTTATCTAATAATATTATTAAGATAATATGAATTATTGCTTCGATAATGAAAAATACTGTGTAATGACAATTATTGAAACAACAGCAATATAAAAATATCAACGCCACAGTTATTGAACCAATATAATAAAATACTGAACAATAATTACTGTAACCATTATTGAGTAGTGCCTTCTTACGTAAGAGTCAATAATTGGTGCAATACCGTGTGCTACTGTGCAACAACACGTATTACCGTGTTTTAACCACCGGGTATTCCAACAGTGTAAACGGTAACAACTACGCCGTTATTTTTAACAACTTATATTTGTCGTTTTCTTCCTCCAATTGCTTTCCGTTATGGGGCCCACACATGGCTGCGCCGTCGTACGAATATTTCCCGACAGTACGAATATTCCACGACCAAACGAATATTCCCCGACAACAATGAATATTTTATATTATTTTGAAATATTTGCGTATTTTACCCACAACTATCCACATTAATCACATCAACCCTTACTATTTCAAAATAATAATTAGAGGAAATTAAATTTCATTTATTAATTATTTGGGGTCTTACATTGTGTGTCGGTGGACACAATTCTTGACCGAAAATTGATTATAGACTGTAAAATCACTCGTTTGTGGATTTCGGATAATTTCTGTTTGGAATTTGGAAAAATTTTCTTCTGTAAACTTGTAGAGAATGGAATTTCCAATGGAAAGTCGCGAGATTAGAATTTTATGACAAAAGGGCTATTTATCATGAATTATTGAAGTTCCGGAGTTCCGAAATAATTGATTTTTGGAAGTTTTAATTATTATTTTCAACAAAAATGTTTTTCAAAGGTTGGTGGGCATCTTTAACATGTGTTTGATGGCTAAAATCAGATTCCTTGGTAGTTGGCTTGAATGTTTTGTAAATATTAATATTATATTAACTTAGTCTCATTTGGCGTTCTAACATTTTTCTATAAATAGAGGGCTAAGTTAGAATTGAAAATCACACCAGAAACAAAGTTTTCTCTCTTTCTCTCTCTATATTATCTAGCGTATTCTTATGAGTATACTTTGAGTGTTGCTATACTGTGACAACCCCAAAATAGGTCCATTCCATCCAACCCATTTTGAGTCGCCAAATACATGGTACAGAAAACAACTACAACTTTATTACAACAATTGTCGTGCAAAATACAACAACACATATACTGTGAGTTTGGATACAAATATATATCAACTGTGACTCATGTCCCAACCGTGGACAGCACCTCATACTGACACCTTACATAAAGGTATAGTCGAAAACTGTTTTAGAAATTAGAATCTTTGGGAAGTGCTCAAGGAAACCTTCGTACATGGGAGGCCATGCGTCTAGGTTATTATAGATATCATATGGCCACAGAATTATCCTTGGTTGACCCAATAGACCCCAAAGAAAAACAAGAAGATTACTATCATATTCTTCCCAATGGCAAGTCTTCTCCTGACATATCATTATCTCCACTGTCTCTAATTGAGAGTTATGTTTCAAATAGACTCCAAGATCATATAGATAGTGCTGGTAGATATATTCAGCAAGTGGATGAGCACATCCATGTTTTATGATGACACGAGGTGGTATGTCATTAGACATCTTGTATGACAGTGGCAAAACACCCTTCCAAGTTAAATTCACCTCACCCTCAACATCTATAGACCACCGTTCTATTCCCTTGTTATTCCCCCGCTCGACCCAGCTACACTCGTATTACCTAAAAGGAATTGTGAAGCCAAAAGGGTGAGCACAACTAGCTCAGTAAAGAATGTCATGACTAAAGATAAATAAATTATCAATAGTCTTCAAAAGTAATAAATCAGAGATTTAGAACATATGGTATATGATAAAAAAAGAAAATTCAACCATAGTTGCAGCGGAACGAGCAATCCATTAGAAGAGTCAAATAGACTATAAAGTCTATTATCTTCTCTATGTTAAAAGTCCATCAACAATGTTTTATCCCTATAACATCAATCAACAATTCCTGTCCACAATCACATGTATAACTCATAATCGTAATTGTTGTTCTAAATTCCTTTTCTCATCCAGGACAAAGATAATTTTTATCACCTGAAACATCAAAGATCATGGTTATACCAAATCACATTTCATGTTCATAATCATACTAATAATTTCATCTTTGCACTACGACCAAAGATATACATCAACAAGTCATCTTTGCACTACAGGCCAAAGATATTCATCAACAAGTCATCTTTGCACTACAGGCCAAAGATATTCATATCTCAAAGAAATACATAATCATTTCAGAATTTATATAAACCATAATTATAACCATATATGTTGATCAATTCACCTTTGCACTTAAGCTAAAGATATTCAATTATAAATTCAATGGTCATGATCATACCAGTCACAATTCAACTTTTCACTACTGGCCAAAGAGAACCCTAGTCATGATCATACCAATAATCTACCCATCTTTACACTCCAGTGAAAGAGAATTTCAACATCAGGGTTATAAAAATGTTATATATGATAATAAAATCAATATAATCAATATATAGTTTTAATCTCCAGAGTAATATTCATAAATCAACTATAATTTGGTTAGAAAAAGAAATCAATTTTGTCATGAATAGTAACTCGTGAATAGTAACTCGTGAATAGTAACTCATGAATAGTAACTCATGAATAGTAAACCCGACTCAAAAAGGTAGAAATTCCACAATAAAATCTATACCAATATTTCGGTATAATGATATTGAAAGAATAATATATTTTTTTAAGCTTATAAACAATTTATTTTAATTGTTTACACTTTACTAAATAATGCATTTAATCATTCTAAAATGCCAAACTCATAAGATTTCATCACCAATAACCAAAACCCTCCTCAAAAATCTGCATATACCTCATATATGATTCTCAAGCCATAAAATCATATTTTTCAATTTTCTTACTTCACATAACATATTTAATTCATTTACTCATAACTAGAATATTTTCATGAAAAATACTAAATCAGTTCCAAAAATATTTCTTTTCTGGGATTTAGCAGAATATAGTCCTATATTAAACATATATTTTTCTCAGAATTTTTAAAAGTCATTTACTATTTTTCACATGGCCAAAACCACCGAATATTTAAACATTTATCATAAATTGTACTTTTATCCAAAAATTCTAAAATTCACAGGGTAAACTGATATCATATAGATGTACTCCCAATAAAAATTTCATCAATTTTGGAGTTAACCACAAGGAGTTATAAGCGATTACTTTTAAAATAGTCTTTTCTCATAAAATTCATAACTCTTAATCTACACATCCAAAAATCTCCATTTTTGGACACAATCTACAAAACTCATCAAAATATCATTTCAAATTTTTCCAGAATTTTTGAAGGTTCAGAAGAATTTCGAAATAATAACCCTTAAAATCCCTTATTATCCCTTACCTCAAAAGAGCAGTACTTCTGACCGGAATAACGCTGAACGAACTTGCACCGTATAGCAATACTCAAAGTATACTCAAAATACTCACAAGAATACGCTCGATAATATAGAGAGAGAAAACTTCAGTTTCTGGTGTGATTTTCAATTCTAACCTAAGCACCTATTTATAGGAAATTGCTTAGAACACCAAAGTAGAAAATTTAATTTAATATTATTATTATTATTTTCCTACGCATACCAACTGAATTCAGCCATCAACCACACATGCAAACCTTCTAGAAAAGTAATAAAAACGTTTTTCTAATTTAAATTATTTTAAACTTCCAAAAATCAATTATTTTGGAGCTTCAGAACTTCAATAATTCACAATAAATAGCCCTTTTACCAAAAAATTCGAATCTCGCTGCTTTTTATAGGAAATTCAATTCTCTACAACTTTGTAGAAGGAAGTTTTTCCAAATTCCAAATAGAAATTGACCAAAATCCATAAACGGGCGATTTTACAGGCTATAATCAAATTTTCAGTCAAGAAATAGGTCTACCGACACACAAAATCTGTGTTAAACATTTAATGCCACAAAAAAATACTCTTCCTCCTCATATACTCATATATCCCACATTCATTATAAAAATATCACCGTTAATATATTATTAAAATAATATATTTAAATGAATTATTTTATCAGAAAAAGATAAAATATTAATTTTCAACAATTATCACATTAAAAATTTTCTCCATCTATATCCACATAAAATAAACATTTTTCTCATCATATAAATCAATAATTAATTATTCACAAATAATATTACAGAATCACAGTACTAGCAATCAGGCCGTTCCCAGGAAAGAGGGGGCTTTCCAATAAGAATTTTTTCTTACTGGCGCGCAATTAGGTGACCAAACCTCTCCTTAGACAGAACTTTCTAGACATTGCCAATAATGTTATCTAATAATATTATTCAGATAATATGAATTATTGCTTCGATAATGAAAAATACTGTGTAGTGACAATTATTGAAACAACAGTGATATAAAATATCAATGCAGTAATTATTGAATCAATAACATAAAATACTGAACAGTAATTACTGTAACAATTATTGAGTAGTGCCTTCTTACGTAAGAATCAATAATTGGTGCAATACCGTGTCCTACTATACAACAACGCGTATTACTTTACTTTACCCACCGGGTATTCCAACAGTGTTAACTGTAACAACTACGCCGTTATTTATAAAAACTTTAATTTATCGTTTTCTTCATCCGACAGTTATTTTGTTACGGGGCCCACAAAAGGCTGCGCCGTCGTACGAATATTCCCCGACAAAAAGAATATTCCACGACCAAACGAATATTTCCCGACAACAATGAGTATTTTTTAACCACTTACTTATTTTTGAAAAAAAAATCATATATCACCCTTAACTTTAACCTTTTATCAATTTAACCATTTACTGAATTGTAAATATAAGAAAAATTGACTACTTTTATTTCATAAAATTCAGGGTCTTACATATACGGTGCAAGTTTCTGTCAGCACTATACCGAAATTCAGTCAGAAGTACGGTTATTTTGAGGTAAGGGATGTTATTTTCTTCTTAAATGATATTATTTCTTCAATATCATTATGCTGAAATGTTGGTTGGAAATTTTTATCAAATTTAGAACTTTTTCATGTCGGGGTTACTATTCACGAGTTACTATTCACGAGTTACTATTCACGAGTACTATTCACAAAGCGTGAAGATGTTTTTTGTGAAATTTCTATCTTTTGGTGTCGGAGTTACTATTCACGTATACGTCACTATTCACGTATTCACAAATACGGCACTATTCATCGAAAAATGAAATTTCTTCTTTTTGTCCAAAATATCTATTCTAGATACTAGCTTTGATTGTATCCATGTTTTGATCATTCTTGAATTTTACTTCAGTATGATTATTTATGAAGTATTTTTGAACTCGGATTGTTTAGAGTACGAATCCTTAATACTTGTTATTTTGTTTCACTGGATTCGTTTCCTTTAAAATATTTTTCATCATCCTCAGTCCTAAATGATGGTGTTACTGAATATCTTTGGCCTGTAGTGCAAAGATGGTTGATTTTATTATGAATATCTTTGGCTCGTAGTGCAAAGATGAACAGGTGTTGAGATGAACATGACCAACTGGTGACACAAATGAATATCTTTGGCCTGTAGTGCAAAGATGATTAAAGATGTATATTGATTGTTGTTACAGGGATGAAATATTGATGATGGACTTTTAAATCTTAGAAGACAATAGAATTCATTCTCTACGTGACTCTTCTAATGGATTGCTGTTTCCGCTGCATTTGTTGATCTAAAACTTGTTGTTTATTGTATTCTATTAAATTTTTCCCTGTTGAAGACTAACGATAATTTGTTGTATATTATCTTAGTCATAATATTTTTTACTGGGCTAGTTGAGCTCACCCTTTTCCTTGTTGTTCCATTTTCTTCTCAGGAGGTGAGAACATAGCAGGATCGAGTCGGGGTATGGAGTGAAGATTCTAGAAAGAGTTGTTTAGTAGTCCTCACCATTTTTGTAAAATAATGTATCAATAAATGTGATGAGGATTTATTTGAGTATAGATATTGTCTAGAAGATAATATTTGTATTCAAACTCACAGTATGTATTGTCGTATTTCACACGACATTTGTATTATTGAAGTTGTAGTTATTTCTGTACCATGTATTTGGTGACTCAGAATGGGTTGGGTGGAATGGACCTATTTTGGGGACGTCACAGTAGTAATATAAAATATCAACGCAACAATTATTGAATCAATAAAATAAAATACTGAACAGTAATTACTGTAACAATTATTGAGTAGTGCCTTCTTACGTAAGAATCAATAATTGGTGCAATACCGTGTGCTACTGTGTTTTAACCACTGAGTATTTCAACAGTATTAACGGTAAAAATTACGTCGTTATTTATAAACAACTTATATTTATCATTTTCTTCATCCAATCGCTTTCCGTTATGGGGCCCACACAAAGCTGTGCTGTCGTACGAATATTTCCCGACAGTAAGAATATTCCACGACCAAACGAATATTCTCCGATAAAAATGAATATTTTATAACCACTTGCTTATTTGAAATATTTGCGCATTTTACCCATAACTAATTATATTAATCAAATTAACCCTTACTATTTCAAAATAATAAATAAAGGAAATTCAATTTTATTTATAATAAGTTGGGGTCTTACAACCTCCTCTCCTTATGAAATTTCGTCTTCGAAATTGTCGTACGTATCTGGTGTTTCGAAAAGATGAGGATACCTCGTTTTTATTTCTGTTTCCAACTCCCAGGTCATTTCTTCAATAGCATGGTTCCTCCACAAAACTTTGACTTGTGGTATGACCTTTGTGCATAGGACATGCTCCTTCCTATCCAAAATCTTGACAGGTACCTCTTCATACGTTAAGTCTTCGGCTATCTCGTCCGGTTCTAACTCAATAACGTGGTTCGGGTCTTTCACATATTTACGAAGCACAGATACATGAAAAACATTATGATTCAAACTTATCAGCTTCATTTGTATTTGGACAAACTAAAATCAACCTCTGTATAAGAAATCTGTAATAAATATCAACTAGTGCCATATTAAGTAAGCGTCTTGTACGTAGACGTCCAATATAAGGGACATGATGTAACATCTTGAAAATGCTAATGTTGCAACACTAACTTAACCAAATTTAACTATATCTTTAAAAGTTATCCTAATATACCAAAACGACCTGAAAAACTTATCACTATACCGTGTGAAATGTGACATTTGCGATCCTAATTCCGTTTCAAACAGCGATTTAGGAAATAATATTGGTTAGTCATTTAACTATATATTTAGGCACGTGATTAGTGATTACTATGTCTGACAGATAAGAAAGAAGAACAAAAAATTGGAGTCACCATAAACAATATATATATATATATATACTTTTAAAAAAAGACTTATAAATGCACCTTTCATTTTGAGTAATACGATGGTCAAAGGGTGTTTTATTTATAAAATTTTAGAGACACTAAGATTTAATGTTTTAAAAGTTGAAACATTAGAATTTTAAGTTAAAAAAAGGTAATTTAAGGTGTACTTAATCCAAACTAAATTCTAGCAATCCTTGTTTCTTATTCCTTCAAATAGAAAAAAAAATCTAGTAAAAAATTACGACCTCCCTCTAATGGTCTGTCAATATTACAGTAAACCACCATTATATGGAACTCCAGTATTAGGCAACCAAAAATCTCCTGCTATAATGTTAGAAACATCGAAATTCACAGCATCTGTCGCGTTTAATCACATGAAAACCAAGCCATGTAACCCTATTACTAGTATTTGATCCAGGTCCAACATTGTTATATTCATCATAATACGAAGTATTTAGGGCGAAATCCCCAGACCAGATACTCCAACCAACAGGATCAATCAAACTATCCATAAACGACTCCATATAGACAACTCTTGAGTACAGCTTCCACGGACGCCCCAAGTATGTTTTAGTTGAGCCCAAAACTTGTGCTGCTGTTATGGTGCAGTTTTGTATTGAAGTACCGGTGTTTTGATTAATATCTGTTCTGCCTTGTGCAGTTATCGTGTTGAACTGGCCTTGCATGGGGAGTCGCGCATAAATGTTGCAGTTTTGGAGAACAACTGCAGCGTTTCCGACTATGAAATCTACTGTTCCATAGATATTGCAGTCTCTGTAGAATTGTGCTCAAGGAGTGGGTGTACAAGGTGTCTTGGTAGCCTTCAAAGCTGCAGCTATAAAATGTTGATAAGTGAGCTCCGTTTCGAAGAGCTACAGCTTGATGGTTTATTGCTCCTGCTGTGTTGCGGATTGTCATGTTTATTCCAACGAATCCTTCTGCGAATGGTACTATTAGTTAGGTTTAATTACTTTCTTGAAAGAAGGTTTGGAAGAAAGAAAATTTTGGTTTAGGAATGTGTTTCTACATTGAGAAGTCTCAAAGCAAATGAAAGAAGTTAATATTAAAAAGTTAGGCTCTATGGGACAGGAGTACTTGTACTATTTTAAAAAGACTGTTTTATTTTATGAACCACGATTCGAAATGATAATATTCATTACACGGATGCAGTAAGAGTTACGTGGTAACCTTATCTTAGATTATTATCTTATAAACTATTTTTTTTCTTATCTTTTCTAAAGCCACTTATGAGAGATTATGTGTGGTCTTGATCAATAATACTCCTTTTTTTGGTATTTGATGGCCTTAGGAAAAATATACTTCATAGAATTGTAATACTAGGACTAGTGGTAGGATAAGTAATCTCTATATATATTAAGCTACTATAAATATTACTTCATTATCATTGTTGTGATGTGATTATTTGGGTCTGGCCATGGTGCAACCCAGTCTATTTAATGGTCCGATCTGGTGATAGCCCATATGTATTTATTATGATAGTGGGAGAGTCCTTATTAAAATAGGATTGTGTTTCCTTCTCCTAGTAGGATTCGGGTGGAGGTGACTTCTATATGGCTACAAGCTAGGGTTTTAGGGAAGATAAGATACAAGAACACAAGAGATACAACACAAATATACATCTTGTACTCCCAATATTATTATAATGGATTACTCTCTCTCCGTGGTTTTTTCCCAATTGGGTTTCCACGTAAATTCTTGTGTTTATATTTATGTCTTTATTTATGTTTGTGTGAATGTATTTCTTGTACTCCCAATATTATTATAATGGATTACTCTCTCTCCGTGGATTTTTTCCCAATTGGGTTTCCACGTAAATTCTTGTGTTTATATTTATGTCTTTATTTATGTTTGTGTGAATGTATTTCGTGAGTTTGATTTCACAACAATTACTCCATCAACCGTTGGCGAGATTTTGGCCTGCTGTTTTGGTGATTTCGTCAGGCGTACAAAATCAGGCGTTAACATTGACGCCGTCTGTGGGAACGTTTTTATACTGCTATTTTTTAATCACCAATTACCGAGATATAATGAAGACGAGGCAATTATGTGAAATATTTTGATCCGGATCACATGCAGAACCATCACTTATTCAACTAAAGCTAAGTCTTTTGTCTCTTTCTTTATTTTGGTTGGCAAGCGTGAACAGGCATTCAAGTACTCCCATAAAAGCCAAGTTACTTAAAAAAAAGGTGTCACGTACTATACTGCTATCACACTGCTAGAGGATTTTACCTGCTTGTATTGCATGCTGTTGGCGTTAATAAAAAAAAAAGTACTGCACACCTTCAGCTATCATGTACATGTTCATCTTCTGTTATCATGTGGCTTGGGATAATCAAGTGCATTTATATTTCTTTGCACGTATACATGCGTATAAACTCATGCTCATTCTCTTGAAGTTGTTTTTCAATAAAGGAAAGATGGTAGCTGACCGTGCGAAGAAATCAAAGGCTGTCGTGGAGGAAAACTTCGAACATATTGACGGCGACCTCGTTTTCTGCATCGAAAAGCTTCTAGAGCTCCAAGATCAGCTTGAAAAGTTCCTTCGCCATCCTGCACTTGGTGATCTCTTGACTTCCGCTCCCCTCTCCATTCCCATGCCGACGACGCCCGAAGTAACGCCTTCTCCCAATCGCACTCATCCGATCTCAGAGATATTCCCTACACCGACGACCTCGACTCAAACGATGTCGTTCCTCAATCGCAGTCTCAAACCCCATCTGAAAGCTGGAATCCTAACCTTACTTCATCGTCTGGCTGTTTCGCCGTCTGTACTGGCCGCGGCTTCTGAATTTATAACTGTGACCCCTTTCGGGAAATCTTCAGGCGGGACTTTGACTCCGGCGGCGGAATCGGCGTGGTTCAGATGCTTTTTCGGTGCAGTATACTTGCTTTGGTTGCTGGTGGCCCCGAGCCCGAATACCCATTGAATAAGGTAATGATTTGGGACGATCACCAGAGCTGGTGCATTGGGGAATTGTCGTTTCGGTCAGAGGTTAAGTCGGTCATGCTCAAGAGGGACCGGATTGTGGTTATTTTAGCACAGAAGTTATTTGGGTATAATTTTACGGACTTTAAACTTCTGCATCAAATCGAGACCATTGCTAATCCAAAGGGCCTTTGCGAGGTATCACATGTTTCGGGTATACAATACTATGGATGGCTCATTGCTTCAGAAAGAAACCTTGGACCAGTTACATGTGCTATACGGAATGCATCATTCCAAATTACCCATGACTTAGAAAGCAACAGTGATACTATGCAAGAGAATCTAAAGAAACCGTTGTTCAGTCAGTGACATCATCAGGATGGGTTGATCAAAAAATTTCATCATGTCTTCGATTGTTCGTCAAATATAAAATCTGATTGAAGCCTCCCACAGAGGTCGGGACGGATATTTTGGCAGCATAAGGTTGGATGGCGTAATAAGGTTGGATCTTTTGGGAAGGCTTAGTTCTCCCGAAAGTAAGCCTCCCACTGGGGTCGGGACGACTATTTTGGCAGTATAAGGTTGGATGGCGTAATAAGGTTGGATCCTTTGGGAAGGCTTTGATCTCCCGAAAGGATGTACATTCTACGGATATAAATTCCGAGGATAAAAATCCCGATGATATAAAATCCCGAGGATAAAAATCCCGAGGATATAAATTCCGAGGATATAAAATCTCGAGGATATAAATCCCGAGAATATAAAATCCCGAGGATAAAAATTCCGAAGATAAAAATCCCGAGGATATAAAATCCCGAGGATATAAATCCCGCGGAGACTTTTTGAATACTCTCTTATATCTTGGGGTGTTATAAGGCTGGTTCTTTATATCTTCGGTAGTGATAAGGTTGGTTCGGTTGGTATAAGGTTGATTCGGTTGTGATAAGGTTGGTTCGTTTGGTATAAGGTTGGTTCTTTATATCTTCGGTAGTGATAAGGTTGGTTCGGTTGGTATAAGGTTGGTTCTCCAACAATTTTAGTTCGGCACATGAAGTCCAGGAGTGATATTTTGTCTTCGGCAAATATGGTCGTTTTGTTGGGATATATTTGTATAGTCTCTCATTGATAATTTCCTTATAAATAAGAGACTGGGGGCAATGTTGGGATGTGATTATTTGGGTCTAGCCATGGTACAACCCAGTCTATTTAATGGTCCGGATCTGGTGATGGCCCATATGTATTTATTATGATAGTGGGAGAGTCCTTATTAAAATAGAATTGTGTTTCCTTCTCCTAGTAGGATTCGGGTGGAGGTGGCTTCTATATATATGGCTACAAGCTAGGGTTTTAGGGAAGATAAGATACAAGAACACAAGAGATACAACACAAATATACATCTTGTACTCCCAATATTATTATAGTGGATTACTCTCTCTCCGTGGTTTTTTCCCAATTGGGTTTCCATGTAAATTCTTGTGTTTATATTTATATGTCTTTATTTATGTTTGTGTGAATGTATTTCGTGAGTTTGATTTTACAACAATTACTCCATCAACCGTTGGCGAGATTTTGGCCTGCTAGTTTTGGTGATTTCGTCAGGCGTACAAAATCAGGCGTTAACAATCATCAATCATTATTGTAAATAAAATATTAACGAAGCATATATATACGATCGAGTTCTCACATGCGTATTTCACAAAATAGTTTAGAGGTGTAATGAGGTACGAATTAAATAAAAGAGTACTGCATTAAAATGTTTAACTTTGTTCTATTGCTAGCTAGCTAGGTCTCATTACAAGCATGCATGAAGGTAAGCCAAGTTACAAGTACATTTCCTCCTAAGTTTTTTTTAGAGGTGTAAGGTGTTGTTAATTAGTGTTTCTAGATGTAATTTTTCTAGCTATTAGATTTCTTTTGATATGTTGTGTATATTTAAGTTAGGTACATTGAGTTTTGGTGTTTCTTGATCATGTGTATTCCTTATATATAAAAACTTAAAAGACAGTAGAAATTTCTTCGACTGACCAAATTAAAGAAAATTAAGTTTGTATACATACAAATACAACTATATATGACAATTGTGTTTAAAGCCTAATTTACCCCCCCAAAAAAAGTCTCTCTTTATTCTAATATATGGAGTAATTAACTTACTAAATGTTGCAGTGTCAAATGTAGTCCAGCCATCAGCCACACTGCGGTTGCCAGTAATTATGGTCCGATTAATTAATTCCAACTCCAATCATCATCAAATATTTCTTGGTTTTAGCTATATTAACATACTCTTCATAAACACCAGCCACCACATATATCAAGAAATACCCATTACTCCCATTAGTACTATTAGGAGCTGCAGCCACAGCATCACTAATAGTTGTAAAATCCCCATTTCCACAACCACCTCCGTGTTATTGTCATATTTTCCCCAGATGTATAAAGCTTCCTCTTTTGATAATATTCACCACCCGAAAATGTAGACTTTGTATCATTAACATAACCACTTATAAAGAGTGTTGGGTCATGATATTTTCTCTCTTTGGGCCGAATAAGTTGGGTTTATTTATTAAATCAATTCATCGGGCCTTCATTATTGAACCTTGAAAGTCACTGGGCCTAGCCATCATATTATTTCTATTTAACCCTGTAAGACCGGGTCGGTTCGTTGGATTAATCCATTGAATCATTCAATATCTATTACTTTGACTTGTAATGATGAAAAAGCATGACAGTTGACTAAGGCACCTGCCATGCATTAATGTGGAGGAGATTATAGCCGGCCGGCGATGTAAACAGTGGCTAAAGGTAGTGAGTAGACTACAGGCAGACGGCAGGATCCATCAGATCACGGGGGCTGTGTCAGAGATAGTGGGTGACACTATAAACCAGGCAAGAGAGTGTAACTTATCAACCAAGTCTTCACAAACAGGTATATACACACGTACATATTCAAATTCACACACACAACTGAATTATTATCTCTCTCAATACACTAGACATTACATCCTCCATTGTTAACCTTGTGAACACGTTTACTCACTCTCACGCCTGAGCTATCTCCGGCGGTCCGGCCGTCAAGCTTGTGGTGTTTTTCATGTTTACTGTGCAGGATCAGGGCGTCTTACGTGATTGGGACGTGGCAGAAGATCTTGGCGTTAACATTGGCACTAGAAGGAGGGCTGAGTTCTAGTGTCAATGAAATTTTCAATCACAATCGTTTAACCTACTTCGAAAGATGATGGGGAGTAGAGATGGTACGCCAGAAGGGCAGGCGATGGCTGTTAGCTCGTCCATGCCTCGTGTTTCGGTAAAGGATCGTCTGGGTCCTTCTAAAAGTGCTCACGAGAGCACGACCTCCAAGCATAATTCAGAAGATCTCCGTCCGAAGATCCATGGTGGGGCCAGACGAAGGTTGGTTTTCAATGCGGATAAGGAGCGTGATCATGGTCGAGGGCGGGAGGAAGGCTCACCGACCAAGACTCATCGTCGAAGTGGTCAGGAGGACAGAGCTGCCAAGTTGGCAAAGATGGCAGACGAAGCAGATAAAGCCTTGGAGGTTCTGTTGAAACAAAGAGAAGATATAGCCGAACAGATGCTTCGGGTGGCGGAATTAAGGGACGAAGCATCTAGCCATGTTCAGTCCGAAAGGCGGAGTAAGCATAAAGAGATGTCACGGCGAGAAGGAAAGGAGCCGGAGCATTCTGCACATGTGTCTAGGGATCGTTCTCACGGTAGGAGAAGATCGAGGAGCAGAACTCCCGTGGCCTCGAAGAAAGCACTGATGGTCGTTGGTTCTCAGCATCGAGACGACGATAGAAGGAGAAGCAGGTCGAGGGAGGCCGTGCCAGAAACCAGAAGAAGAGAGTATCAACATGACCATTCTCATCATGGGGATAGATTTGTACGTCGGAGTAGATCAAGAAGTCCCTCAAGGACAGGAGGAGGTCGATCTACACAAAAGCAGAACATCGTTCATGAGAAAGAAGTCCCCTCGCAACCCGAAGGTGTTGATTTTCTGGTGAAGGAGTTGAAAGAGCTCCGAAAGCAACTAGCTGAGGTCCAGCAGGTGAAGGACACTCCGAGAAAGAAGGCATCCCCCTTTTCCTCAGATATTCTCAATGGAGAAGGCAGATGTCACCAAAAAATTGCCTCGAATGGAGAGTTACGATGGGTCCGGAGACCCTTATGATCATAGTCAGGCATTCGACCGGCTGATGGACTATTATGACTTCACTGATGCAGCCAAGTATCACACTTTTGTCACGATACTGAGAAAAGATACGAGACAGTGGATGGGGACTTTGCCATCAGATTCGATATCCTCTTGGACCGAGCTTTGTGATAAGTTCTATGCCCGTTTTGGGAACAACCGAAGAAGGGGAAATCCCATAGGTTCTCTGGCATAGATCCGACAGTTCGCCAGCGAATCTTTAGGCCAGTATATAAAGAGGTTCAGAGAAGCGGTTGGTCAGGTGTCCGACCTTAATGATCTCCAGGATGTAGGTTTGTTCCAGAACGGGCTGGATCTGGTAAAGTCCGAGAAGTTGGTGAAGAAGTTGATGTTCCACCACCCAAAAAGCCTGGCAGAAGCCTTCGACAAGGCAGAAGGTTATATTGTTGTATAAGAGGCTATGAAAAGCCTGAAGCGTCCTCCTTCGGACCAGTTAAAGGAGATAGAAGTTCCCAAGGTTGAAGGTGATCAGATGAGAACGGGGGGTATAATGATCGGCCAGAGGGCAGCTCGAAGAAGTACAATAACTCCTGGCGACAAGGAAGCAGCCGTCCACCAGTTTCTACCCCGAAGGTGAATAAGGTCTACACCAAACTGAACACAGACAGGTCGGTGATTTTGGATCAGATCAGAAACCAGCCTTTTTTCGAGCCACCTCGTGATAATTATAGGACAGGACAAGGCAACTCTCATAAATATTCTGGCTATCACCAAGCCGCAGGCCATGACACTAATGAGTGTTGCAATTTAAAGGATTTCGTAGAGAAGAAGATACAAAACGGCTTGCTGGTTCAGTATGTGACCGAGAAAGGACAACATGATCAGCATAATACCAACCGTACTGTTCAGACGGTTCAAATGGTTCCACCCATCCAAAATGCTCCAGTACCACCGCCAAAGCACGTTATTGATGTAATAACCGGAGAATCTGTAGGAAAGATGGTAGGGAAGAAGAGAAGGGCTCGCCTGGATTCGGTTATGTCTGTGACAGATGCTCCCATGAAAATCGACAGACCATTCCCATGAACCATCATATCATTTACGGACGCAGATTATCCTTCGGAGCCCATCGAGCCACATGAAGGGGCATTAGTGATCACGGCACAAGTTGGTTCGGTGGATGTGAAACGCATGATGATAGACAACGGGTCTTTGGTGGATATTTTGTATGCCCACGCCTATCAGAGGATGTAGCTTGGTGGGCAAAAAATGGAGTTCGGGCAGGAGGCTCCATTATACGGTTTCAGTAACGATCCAGTCAAAGTTGCAGGCACTATTGAACTCCCAGTTATCTTCGGCACAGCACCGCAACAGGTAGAAATAATGTGTAAATTCTATGTTATGCATGTAGATTCAGCTTACAATGCCATACTAGGAAGGCCTACATTGACAGCTCTCCAAGCTGTGACCTCCATCCCTCATTTCAAAATTAAATTCCCCACAGCGCATGGAGTAGGAGAGGTGGCGGGGGACTTAGATCTGGCCCGACGATGTTATCGAAATGCTGTTATTTCGTCCGGAGTGGGGGTCAGTAAACTGAAACAGACAATGATAATTGAGATCGAACCCTTCACTGAGAGCAGCTCGGAACCATTGGTAATTCCTGCAGGAGGGACAGAAGAGATCGAGTTGATCATCGGGAAGCCGGACAAAACAGTGAAGATCGGTTCGGGTCTACCAGAGCCTCTTCGGACAAACCTTATAGAAATCCTATGATGCTATGCGGATATTTTTGCGTTGGAACCACAGGATATGCCTGGAGTTAGCCAAAAGATAGCTGAGCATAGACTGGATGTAGATCCCTCGAAGAAGCTAGTTCGGCAGAAAAGGCGGATCTTTGCGCCAAAACGACAGAGGATCATCGATGAAGAGATTGCGAAGCTGTTAGCTGTTGACTTCATCTATGAAATTGATTACCCAAAGTGGATGGCGAATATAGTGTTGGTGCAGAAACAGAATGGAAAATGGCGGGTTTGCATCGACTACACCGATCTCAATAAAGCTTGTCCGAAGGACTTTTATCCTTTGTCCCATATCGATCAGCTCATCGATGCCACTTCAGGGTATGCTTTACTAAGCTTTATGGATGCTTTTTTAGGTTATCATCAAATATCCATGTGCAAAGAGGACATTCCAAAGACATCGTTCATTACACACCGTTCGGTGTACGCCTATAAGAAGATGACTTTTGGCCTTATAAACGCTGCAGCCACCTATCAGAGAATGATGAACTTTATCTTCGACAGGAAGCTAGGGAGGAACATGGAGGTCTATGTGGACGACATGATCGTGAAGAGCATGCATGTTCAGAAGCATTTGGATGATCTGGAGGAATGCTTTCAGACTATTCGACATCGTCAACTAAGAATCAATCCAGCCAAATGCACCTTCGGCCTCGGTGCAGGAAAGTTTCTGGGGTATCTGGTTAGTCAGAGGGGTATCGAGGCCAACCCGGAGAAGATCCAGGCCATTCTCGACATGAAGACTCCCCAGTCGTTCAAAGACGTCCAACGTCTGACTGGTAGGATTGCGGCTTTAAGAAGGTTCATCGCCAAATCTGCGGAGAGATGCCTTCTTTTCTTTGACACATTGAAGGGGCCGAAGAATGCTAAGACGTTCCAGTGGACTTCGGAGTGTGAAGACGCCTTTCAAGGAATAACGACTTATCTGTCTTCTGCTCCTTTATTGGTGAAGCCCACCCCAATAGAGACCTTATATTTATACCTTACAGCAAGTTCGTTGGCTGTTGGAGCAGTGCTGGTTCGGGAGGTCAGTGGAAAGCAGCATCCGGTCTATTATGTCAGTCACGTCCTATGAGATGCTAAAACCAGGTACCCGAATATTGAGAAATTTGCATTTGCTTTAATAATTGCTAGTAGAAAGCTTCGGTAATATTTTCAAGGTCGGCTCCTGGTCGTCTATACGGATCAGCCATTGAAGAAGGTGATGGGAAAGCCAGAGCTTTCAGGGAGACTAGCAGCGTTGACTATGGAGTTGTCCTAATTTTTCATTTAATACCATCCCCGAACTGCTATCAAGGGTCAAGCTTTGGCCGATTTTATGGTGGAATGTTCGTTCACCGAAGCAGATGCCGAGTTGCTAGAAGCTGAATCGTCTGATCGATAGTTGCATTTCTTCAACAGGGTCAGAATGCTTGGACGCTATATGCAGATGGATCCTCTACAGTAACTGTTAGTGGGGCAGGAATAATCTTAATGAGTCCGGAGGGATTCAAAATTCAGCAGGCCATCAGATTCGGGTTTAAAGCGACGAACAACGAAGCCGAGTATGAAGCAGTGTTACCAGGTGTTCGATTGGCAAAGAGTCTAGAAGTCCAGAAGCTGGTCATTTACAGTGACTCTCAGTTGGTCGTCAAACAGCTGTCAGGAGAATACGAAGCTCGTGGGACCCGGATGATCAAATATCTGGCGGAATTAAAAGACCGACTTCAGTATTTCGCTTCGTATGAATTCCAGGGAATAGAGCGTAACGAAAATTCCATTTCTGATGCACTGTCAAAGCTGGCCACTATGGATGCAGATGTTTTCAACGGATCGGTTTATTTGGAAGTTTTGCAGCAGCCGAGTGTTCATCACGAAGCGGTGATGTGCATCGAGCGATCTAATTGCTGAATGACTCCCTACATCGAGTATTTGGCAGATGGCGTCCTTCCTTCAGATCAGATGTTGGCCAAGAAGATTAAGTACAAGAGTGCCAATTTTGTTCTTATTGACGGGGATCTTTATCGATTGGCATTTTCCTCACCATTGCAGAAGTGTCTGGTTCCATCCGAGGTCGAGTATGCTCTTCGGGAGGTTAACGAGGGTATTTTTGGTGATCATATGGCTGCCAAGTCTTTGGCTTATAAAGTACTTCGACAGGGATACTATTGGCCTATAATTTTCAAGGAAGCTACAGAGTATGTCAAGAGATGTGAAAAATGCCAGCTTAACAGTCCGATCCCACATCAGCCACCAGAAGAGTTATATTCGATTTTATCTCCTATACCCTTTGCTATCTGGGGGTAGATATATTGGGTCTGTTACCTAAAGCTAAATGTCAGGTTAACTTTGTCATAGTTGCTATTGATTATATGACTAAGTGGGTAGAGGCGAAGCCACTTCGGTTAATAACGGAACAAGTGTTTGAAGTTCATAAAAGAGTCCGTAATGTTTCGCTTCGAGATTCCTAGAGTGTTGATATCGGACAACGGACGCCAGTTCGTGGGATCAAAATTTGAAGGATTTTTGAAGGAGCTGGGGATTCAGCATAAGAAGACTTCAGTGGCTCACCCACAGTCAAATGGGCAAGTTGAGGTGACCAACAGGACGCTGCTGAACGGAATCAAGCGCAGACTGGATGAAGCTAAAGGAAGATGGCCAGAAGAGCTACTCAGCGTGATGTGGGCTTACCGGACTACACAGAGGACCACCACAGGGGATTCACCTTTTCGACTGGCCTATGGTACTGATGCCTTAGTCCCTGTGGAAATTAGATCTCCAAGTCTTCGGGTCAGTCAATTCAAAGAGATCTACAATGACGAATGATTGAAGGCCAATCTGGACCTGTTAGAAGAAGTCAGAGAGGTAGTTTTACTCAAATTGGCCACTTATCAACGAAGAGTAGCTAAGCATTACAACAAAGGGGTCAAACTTCGCAGATTCGAAGTAGGGGACTTCGTCCTCAGAGAAGCCGAAGGTAGGCCTCAAAACACGGAAAAGTTAATGCCGAACTGGGAAGGGCCGTATGAGGTGATCAAAGTATTAAAGCCAGATACTTATCGGTTAAAGGCATTAGATGGTTCCGAGATCAAGAACACTTGGCATGCTGGCAGGCTTCGAAAATATTTTCAATAGAGATCAAGTCAATTTACCGGAAGTCTGTACATAATTGTCCGTTATCAATAAAAAGTCACTTTTTCACAATCGATCCTGTTCATATTTGTCCTAAGTTCACGATGAAGTAAGGAGGTATGGTAAGACTCGCTGGCCATTCGATGGCAGCCCATTTATTTGTTACCCAGCGTGGTAGACAAATCCTATGATCCTATATTGTTTTTACCGAGGGCGGTAAAATCAATGGTCCGATGAAGTAAGGAGGTATGGTAGGACTCGCTGGCCATTCGATGGCAGCCCATTTATTTGTTACCCAGCGTGGTAGACAAATCCTATGATCCTATATTATTTTTACCGAGGGCGGTAAAATCAATGGTCCGATAAAGTAAGGAGGTATGGTAGGACTCGCTGGCCATTCGATGGCAGCCCATTTATTTGTTGCCCAGCGTGGCAGACAAATCCTATGATCCTATATTGTTTTTATCGAGGGCGGTAAAATCAATGGCCCTTATATCTTGATCCTTATATCTTGGTCCTTATATCTTGACCCTTATATACTTATTCTACCCCGAGTGGTAAGAAAGATCTTGATGGTGCAAAGAGGATCAGTCGAATTCACCCAACGCTGGCCACACATGACCGATCTCACACTTCGATAACTAAATAAGTGTCTCTTTACTTTATTACCTAAAATTTTCCTAAATGTCTAGTTCGGAATGCCTCACTCTTTAACTTCATCTTATCTGTTATATGACATGATTAGTTGTTAAGTAACAGTTCGAGTTGAATCCATGAAAGAGTTTGTACATGTTTCCAGTTGAATTAATATTGAAGTATTGGCATAAAGTAAATGCACCGAAGTCATAAGGGAGGAGACCACTTTTTCATTAATATTTAATTTAATTACAAAATTAGAAAATTTTTATACAAATCCTATAAACTTTTCGCAAATATTCTTAAATAAAACTAAGAAAAAACAAGAGCACTCGCTTCAGGCATCATCCTCGTCATCTGAAGGGTCGAGCAATGATGGATCCACATTGGCTTTGATCAACTTCTCCTTGCCACGACTCCGACATAGCTCATAGCTTTCAGAATATATCTTCATGATTTCCCCGTTAATTTCATCCGAGTTCCGATACTCTTCACAGATTTGTTTGTGAAGGTCATCGGTTAAAGGGGGCCCAAGATCCCGAAGAGTCTTGAGTTCTCGAATTTCTTCTTCAAGCTTCTGACGCTTATTCAGATGACGAGTTTCTGCTAACTCCATCTTCTGGATCGTTTTGGCCAAGATCTTAGCATCAGCCTTCAGCTCTTTGATCTTCTCCATCCTTATTTCGTTCCTTTAAACCAAGTCAACATTCATTTTGACAATCTCCTCATACTGTGCTTTAGTTGACTTTAGTTCTTCATTGGAGGTCTTCACTTCTTCTTTGGCTTGGGCCAGCTCTTTTTGAGTCCTTTCCTTAGCCAGAGCCGATTTCAGGATGACATTCTCCTTCCTCAAGGCCTCTTCTTCAGATTCAGCCTCAATAGACCTTGGACGCAGACGCCCGAATACAACATTGGCCTACACATAACCAGCATTATTTGATCAATTTATGATGTATAAGTATGAAGGTAAATACGGAAATATAGGAGAGAACCATTTACCTTCGCCAGGTAGCTCATGCCTTCGCTAAGCAAATCCCCGTTCGAACTGTTCCTAAATCGATGGTCATCAGTTTCGCGGACGAAGGTGTCAAACAGTTGGAAGGGGAAGTTGACATTGAATCGAGGCCACATAGTTGGAGAAGCCATAGCATCCTGCTGAAACTCGGAAGTCGACTGTCTTGGAGGAGAAGACATGGACTGATTGTGAACTGGCGAAGAATCCACATGTATATTTTCTGGCGAAGGAGATCGAGCAGGAGTAGGTTTGGGGACTGATGAAGGAGCAGAGGATGAACCTGGATGACCATCTAACGGTTGTTTCCTTTTTCGGGATGAGATGGATACAGATTCAACCCGCCCATCACCAGGTGTTTGAGTTTCAGTTAGGACCGGTGGAGGAATGACAGTCGAAGATGGAGGAATCCGAAGCTCATCGGCTGTCAATGGAGTGATCTTCGTCCTTACCTTCTTAGCACGAAGGACCTTCGCCCGATCGTGTATAGGTATTTCAAGAAAGCTCCTCTTAATCGAGGCGGGTTCGGAAGGTGCGGACCTAGGATGGGATGAAGGGACCGCTTGTGGAATTGTTTCGGGGAGCGTTTCCGGATCACTTTCAGGATTTGCCTCCGGATGATTGGATTTGGACCTCTTTGCAGCTCTTTTCCTTCGGCGAGGTCTAAGGGACTCTTCGGGAACGATGGGTTCATCAGTTTGGGGTTCTTCGTCCCGAAGGGAAAAGGTTGGTGGATAGGTGACTGGAGGATCGACTCGGGAAGGCTCTTCGGTCGGAAGCTCTTCACTCGTATCAGTAATCTTCCCTGCCAGAATGTCCTCCAGTTCTTTTACTTCCGTAGAAGTTGGTCTAATCAGAGACACTGCAGATAAGCATACATCAGAACCAATGTCATTTAAATACCTCAAAAATCTATGTTACAAAATTGTTCAAAACTTACATTTATGGTCATACAGCCAGGCTTGCTTGGTCAGAACTGCAAAACTCCATTCCTTCTGAGGAATCTTCTTCAAAAAATCTGCCATCTCCTTCACACGATCTTCAGGGATATCTCCAAAGTCAGCAAAGATCCGATCAGAGATAGTCCAATCTGGAAGAGAAGAGATTTCGGGCCCCGTAACAAAAAACCACTTCTCATGCCAACCCTTATTGCTTGAAGGGGTATCCATCAGGGGCCTCTTCTCAAATTTGGAGTTGGGTCGAGGAGATTGTTTGCTCAAAATTTTGAAACCTCGTTCTCGGGACCTACCGGCTGAGAAGAGGGTGAAGAAGATGTCGATGGAGGGGGAAATCCCTAGCTCGTGACAGAAGGCAATGAATGCCAGGATGTGGATGTAGGAGTTAGGGACCAGCTGGGCAAAACCCACTCCTATGAACCCTAGGAGGGTAATAACGAAGGCATGAAGGGGTAGGCGAATCCCCTTTTCAAGGAAAGTAACTGGCATAGCAACCCAACCATCTGGTCGCTGGTACATACATTCCTAAAGATCCGGAGCCCTTATAGCATACATATCCAGAATTTGATAGCGAGTCCGGAGGAAACATATCTCAGATTCTGTAACGGTGGAGGGGGTGTTGGCATGAGGAAACTGTTCCCCATCCTTGAAGAAGTCAGAAGGAGGCATTGAAGGGATTTGGGGGTTTGAGCTCGAACCCTCTTGGTTAGGGTTTGGATTGGGTGAAACAGAGCTAACAGTAGTCACACGAATAGGGGAATTTTGTCTAGAACTCACAGTCACCATTGTTGGAGTTTTCGTAAAGCTAAGAGAGAACTTTTGGGAAAGAGAAGAAAGCTCAAAGGTTCAAAGTTCAAATTGGCAAGTAAAACCGTCAGAATTGGTAAAGTGTGCCCTTTATACTGACGGTCGCACGGTATACGAGGCCGACCCATTAAATGTTAGTAATGATGAGAATTTGAAAGGGAAGAGTCCGGATCAATTGTGAGATATTTTGTCAGATTGGGCCTCTCGGTTGAACTTCCGGTTTTTATGTCATCTGTTTTAATTTCAATCCTTTATTGACTAGGCCTTCTACTCTGAACATTTAGCCATTCCCCGTCTCATCTTATGGACCAAATTGGGTATGTCTCAATTACTTCCTATTATGAGCCTTTATTAAATTCTAATATCATGGACCATTTATAGTTTTATATTAAACATTCTGTTCAAAAAAAAACTAGGGGGCAATGTTGGATTATAGCCGGCTAGCGATGTAAACAGTGGCTAAAGGTAGTGAGTAGACTACAGGCAGACAACAGGATCCATCAGATCATGGGGGCTGTGTCAGAGATAGTGGGTGGCACTGTAAACCAGGCAAAAGAGTGTAACTTATCAACCAAGTCTTCACAAACAGGTATATACACATGTTCATATTCATATTCACACACACAACTGAATTACTGAATTATTATCTCTCTCAACACACTAGACATTATATCCTCCATTGTTAACCTTGTGAACACGTTTACTCACTCTCACGCCTGAGCTATCCCCCGGCGGTCCGGCCGTCAAGCTTGTGGTGTTTTTCGTGTTTACTGTGCAGGTTCAGGGCGTCTTACGTGATTGGGACGTGGCAGAAGATCTTGGCGTTAACAAAGAGCTTTAGTGATATGCTATATAACATGCTTCCATCTGAAAGCGGGGTTTGTAAAATGCTTTTAATGTTTGAAGGTGAAATGACAGATTCAAGCCCTTCTAAACAAGTTTGTTGGTTGGTTTGTGTTGCGCTAAGCAAAGTTTGTGTATATATCGTCGGCTTCTGAATATTGAAGGGTATTTGTACAGCTAATAGTTTGAAAAATATCAGATAAGAAATCTATGTTTAAGATGGTGAGTATTAACACCAGCTAATAATCAGCAATTAGTTAGGATATTATTTTTGATTTATCACAGTTATCTCTTGAGAATATTTGATTTTGTAAATCCCTTATCCTTTATCTAGATTAGGTGGTTATCATACTTGTATATATAAAGGACAACTCTGTTTTGTAGAATAAAACAATACATAAATATTAGTCTCTCTCTCTCTCTCAGACTTAATCTGGTATCAAAGTCATACCTGCAATTCTTCAATTTTTTTCCTACGAAAATTCTCCTTTATTCTACCACAATGTCCAGCTCCTCTACCACAATCTTCAACCCTCCTTCATCACCTGTTACACTTTCTCAAGCCCATCACTACATCACACTAAAATTAAATTCTTCCAATTACCTCCTATGGCGCACACAAATCGATCCATACCTGCAAGGCCACAACTTGTTTGGTTATGTCACAGGCGAGTTCGCATGTCCTCCCTCTTTTCTGCCATCCAGTCCTTCCTCCACTACTTCTACTGCCTCCTCTACTCCCTCTCCTACTACCAATCCAGCGGCACAAACCTGGGATGCACAAGACAAACTTCTCATGAGCCTACTTATCTCCTCTCTTAGTGAAGATGTGATACGTACCCCTTGCCATTGGTCTCACATCATCTGCCGATATCTAGGTCTACACTCTCTGCAGCATTTGCTAGCCCTTCCAACACCCGTATGCTTCGCCTTTTCCATGGAACTGCATTCTCCCCAAAAACATGATGAAACTCTAACTACCTATCTTCATCGTCTAAAACGAATATCCGATGAATTATCTGCCTTTGCACGACCCATTTCCCAATCTGATTTCCTGGTCGCTGTTTTAAAGGGTCTTCGTGCTGAATTTGCTTCTCTCAAATCCTCCCTCTCAATGCTTGATACTCCTGTCTTTTTCTGCGTTACTCAGTAAATGTCTCAGTCACGAGTTTATCACCGAACCAAATATTTGGTTGACTCTCCTTCAACTCCATCGGCCAATAATGTTCAACGTTTCACAAACAATGCTCCACGCTTCAACAACCACTGTGGTCATGGTCGTGCTACACGTGGTCGTGGGCGAGAAAATTTCTGTCCACCAACTCCTCAGTATTCCTCCCGTTTTAATCGTCCACGCTGTGTATTTTGCGGTGGTTCCAATCATGACTCGTACAGATGTTATTTTCGTCCTCAATCCTCAACGTCTGCTGGTCTCCTTGGTCCGACTCCTGCTACCCCGTCTCCGGATGCTACCCCGTCTTCGAGAGCATGAATTGTGTGTTCAGGCAAGTTTTTTTTGGCATTCGAGGTAATTATTGAGTAATGAAAGAAGGTTTTTTGTTGTGGAAATTGATTTTTGAATGGAAAATCGGCCATAGTCGTGTATGGAAGCGGAGTTGTTAGGTGGTAGAATGGATTTGCAGAAGGAAGGGAAAGGTGTGTTGTTGCAGATGGTGTCTGTGGAGAGAGATGTTGAGGGACAGAAACGGAGGAGGATGAGAATAAGAGAGAATGAAAGTATATATGAATAAGCATTGATCGAATTTAGTCCTAAATCTTACAAATTATACATAAACATACCAAGTAGCTTTATAATACATATATATAATTATCAATTGAACTTATTATTGTACTTAGAAATTAGAAAATATATTTAAATTACACTTTACAAATAAAAAAATACAATTAAAATTGAAAAATAATAATAATAACTATTTATTCTATTTTTATTAAATTGTGCATATATTATAAGAGAATGTATCGAATATCTATTCGAACGTGTATCAATCGAGTATATATGGAATCATGATCAAGAATCTGAATAATTTGAATCCTAAACCAGCCGAATATAACATTGCTCAGATTCTAATCTTATTTTTTTTCGAATTATTTTTTGTGCCCAGATTTCAATCATATTTATTAACGAATCTTGCTCACAGTTTTTCGAATCGAGCTCAAACTGTTGGTTCTATTTACAACCTTACTAAAAATGAACTAACTTTCCTTCACTTTCTATTCTTTTCTCTTCAACTAAAAAAAATCCAAGACACCCTTTCTTTTTTTATTCCTTCATTTTATTTTTTCCCTCCAAATTAAAACTCTGAGACACGGTGTATGTCCCATGAATTATATGCGTAAAATATATAGTACTCAAGTTGGCGGTCAGGATCAAGAGCATTCTCCTTAAATAACATTCCTCCTTAAATAATATTCTTTTATTAAAATTACGTCGTTTTGGAGAGACGTGGTGACATTTTTATAAATACAATGTCACCGCGTATTTACAAAAATACCACCGCGTCCCTCCAAAACGACGTAATTTTAATAAAAGAATGCTATTTAAAGAGAATGTTTTTGATCCTTACCGCTCAAGTTGGACATGTCAAAAGTAAAAACAAAGATCCACGTTACTATGATACATAAAATAGTCCTATATACTCTTGTGTTCCTTTTTATTTGTCCTTTTAACAGAGTAAAATTTGTTCTTTTTTTATTTGTTATTTATAAATTTCAAGAAAATATTAAAATTTTAGTTTATCATATTATTCTTACATTAAATATTAATTTGTTTGTCTTTCATATTTTCAATAAATTTTGAATGATAATATTGAGATGTTACAATCACTTTAATCAATTAGACAAAATTATCAACTGCGTTTCTTTATCTTTGTGTTTTCTACTAAAACCTCAATTAAAAAAAAACTATTTTTATTCTAATTTGTTTGTATGCGAGTTCGTGCAGTATAAATTCCACCATTTACTTTGAAGTCTTGACTCTTGAGCATGTGCATTAAAATTATATCAAATGTGTGGAAGCAATTGATGCTTTGACGATTCAGTTGACTCCTTGCTGCTAAGAAGTGGGTAGCGGCACTAGATGGATGGTCTATCCACTCTTAATTAAGTGATATTACAAATAACTCTGGAGGAATGGATGCTTTGGCTATTCAATTGAATCTTTGCTACCAAAAAGTGGGTACCAGGCAAGTTCTTGAGATTTTGGTGGTTCAATGCGAAAAATAAAAACGAGATCCTTTTTGAAATATTATCTTTATTTAAAAAAAAGGTAAAAATAAATAAATAAAAAGTACAAGTTGTATCTAAAAATATGTCTTTCCGGAACTTAAAACATAATAGTTCGACTATAAAAAAATATGAGAAGTTCGACTACAACAAAATATATAAAAATACATTCATTGAAAAATATTTCTTTTAGTATTCCTAGAGACAAAATCTTAAATCAAATGTTCAAAATCCTATATATATATATATATATATATATATATATATATATATATATATATATATATATATATATATACATATATATAGGGATTCCATCCACAGCAACCGGTTGTTGGAGAGCAACCCATTTTGGCCCAGCCGCTACAGCTTGTACCGGCCACTTAGAATTTTTTTTATAAGCCGGTACAAGCTGTTACGGCTGGCCAAAAATGGGTTGCTCCCAACAACCGGTTGCTGTAGATGGAATCCCATATATATATATAGAAAGGATCAAGAGTAGAATTCTTAAATAGCAGAATGCCTTAAATAATAGAATTTTATCAAAACGACGTAATTTTGATAAGACGCGGTGGTATTTTTGTAAATACGCGGTGACATGGTATTTACAAAAATGACACCGCGTCATATCAAAACTACGTCGTTTTGATAAAGTTCTATTATTTAAGAGAGTTCTACTACTTAAGAGGTTTACTCTTGATCCTGTCTGTATATATATATATATATATATATATATATATATATATATATATATATATATATAGTTTCTCCATCCACAGCAACGGAACAACCCCTTTTGGCCCAGTCGCTACAACCTGTAGCGGCTTATAAAAAAAAACTAAGTAACAAGCCGCTACAGGTTGTAGCGGCTGGGCCAAAAGGGGTTTCTCCCCAACAACCGGTTGCTATGGATGGAATCCCATATATATATATATATATATATATATATATATATATATATATATATATATATATACGGTCTGAATCTTAAGCTTACCACTTATCTAACATACTTTGCATACCCTCCTTTAGCGACGGACTGGGCGACGATTCGGTCTGTCGCTATATATAGACCAGGCGACGATTCTATATATAGCGACGGACCGAATCGTCGTCTGGTCCGTTGCTAAAAGGAGGTATGCAAGGTATGTTAAATAAGGAGTAAACTTAAGATTCAGACTATATATATAATTTGGGGCCCTCTAATCGGGGCTCGGAGCGGTCGACCCTCCCGCCCGTGCTCAGGAACGACACTGCCAATAATTTTGTAGTAGTTGATTTAGCAATTTCAAATCCTCATATTGCTCATGCTTGTGAGTGTTTACTCCAATTCGAAGTTCGGATTATTAATACAATGCGGATTATGTGAACATGTTAGCTCAACTATTACACCAACTACATTATTGATTTTATTCAAAACATATAATAATATCCAAGTCAGCCTTAATTTGTTACTTTTTACAATGTAATGGAAATGTGTTTAAACCTACCCCCTGATCTTATGCAAAGTAAGATGTCATGGGTTCAACCCGCCCTGAATTAGCAAAAAAAAAAATGTGTTTTAAGTTAACATATTAATCATGTCGATCTCAGATCCATCGTGAAATGTGAATTTAAAGGTTTAAATATAAATGATTACTCTAAACTATTGATCTTTTCCTACTTTAGTGCAATTGAAGTTGAAGATGGTGGGTTCAAAGATGCAAAATGGTGAGAGTAATTTATTTTTTAATTACTAGTTTTTAATTGGTTTTCTCTATTAACTAAGAGCTCAAGTAGATGGAAAGTGATTATGTGTAAATTATATTCTAATAATTTAATACTATTTTTTATTTTGTGGAAAAGAAATAGTTAATGATAATTGTAATTAAGAAGATATCTAATAATTAGTTACAGATAGTTTTTTTCCCTTTTGTTTCATTTGAAAATTTAGGTGTTAATGATTGTGATAAGTAATATTTTTAATAAATATTACTTAGTTCTTTTTTTCGAATAAAAAAGAACCTCTTAAATAGATGTTTCATTTTTAAATTATTTTTAAATTTATTGTTAAATTATAATATAATATTACATTTATGCTTATTTAGCTTTTATAAAATGATTTAAACTAATTATAAAATGAGTATTATTTTTGCACATCATCAGTCACATCCTATGTGTTAAAATCACGTCATCAATTTATGACGTAACAACTTCAATTGAACCGAAGTAAAAAAAAATAGTTTAATAACCTGAGTGAAAAAAATTGAAAGATCAATCACCAACATGAAAAAAGATCAATAGTTCATGATAGTAATTTATATTTAGGCCTAATTTTTAATTACACGTAAGCATTGATTAGCCTAGTCAGCGGGGTCACATCATCAATTTATGACGTGGTAGGTTCAATTAAATGAAAGTGAAAAAAATTGATAGTTTAAAGACCTGATTGAAAATTTTGAAAAGTTGATTACCGAAGTGGAAAAAGGTTAATAATTTAGGGTATTTATTTATATTTAAGCCTTAATAATTTGTCAAAAGTTATACCAAAATATCCAGCACCAATACATCCCTACATTCCGTTAATTCTTTTCCTAACTTTAGTTGTGACGCCCCCAATTCCGGATACCTTTAAACCCCAACAATGGTGCATCACAGTACTATCTACTAGACATAATCATAAAGACAAAAAGATAATTACTAAATTATTACAAACCATATTAATCTAACTTCTCAGGTACTAAGACCATTACAAGTTTGGAAACATCATAATATAATAATTATTACATCATTCTACTTAATAAATATCATTCTTAACTTAAACTATTACATAATATATTTTACTCGGAAACTTTTCCTTTTTCTTTGTCTTTCTTTACCGAGCTTAGCTGAAAACATTTTTTATATAAAGCAAGAATGTGCTAACAAGCTCAACAAATATAACAGTTGAATAACAATAAAATCAAGAATCATGTTTTCATTTCAACAACTGTATAATATATAGTTGTGAAACTATCTCGAATAAATAGGAATAATAATAATAAATTCTCTTTTCATTTAACATTTTTGAAACTACATACTGAGGCGCCAAAAGACCTTGAACATTTTCTTTTTCATAAAAGGTTTAACAGAAATTCATCTGTAACTGTCATTTTCTAAGTACGTTAGGGGATCATCCTATTGTACTTATGTTGTGCACAACCTATTTCTTTTAAACGACTATGTGCGCTTACTTTTACACAACAAAGATTAGTCGGAAATTCGACCAAAAGTTTCCCTAATAATATGGTTATTCACCTCAGACTTAAATTTTAGTTCTTATCAATTTAATTTGATTTAGATGGCATTTAAGAATTTAACAAATTCATAGCATACCTTAACATGTGTCTAGCCGAAACAACAAGGCATTTAAATCATCTTATAATAATTCATAAAATATCAAAATTTAAATCTTTAAATAACATGAAGTTTTAGCATACCGAATAACTAGTGCAATTTATAAAATTTATTACATAAGTTTTGATTTCACAAAATATACAAATACGGTGTAAATTGACATTTTAATATAATCTGCAAATGAATCTAAAAAGCTCGCACAATAATATAATTTGTAGAAATTAAACTCACGAAAGAGTTTAAGAATACTTGCCTAAAACGTTCTTTATTAATTATTTAAAAAATATTCTTCAATTATCCTACACATTTAATTAACAATAATACATAAATTAGTCACATAAAAACTCCACCTATTGGTTTACATCACATTATTATTCATTTTATATCGTTCGCGTTTTATAATTTAATTAGCGCGACAAACTTCTTTAAAAACGTCTTACATCGTTGCGGCGTTCAGGAACACCACAACTCTCCTAACCACTCCCTAGGATGGTTTATATACATTAATATTCATTTTATAATATTTATTATTATTATTATTATTTTATTATTATTATTATTATTCTTATTATTTTTAAGTTGAAATATTTTAGAAAAATTGTCAAAATATCGCATGTAGTCGCGACATTGCACCTCGACATGCCTGTGACATGCTCGACACGCACGATGCCACACAACGTCGCTAAACATGCATCGACGTGCATCACGTCGTGCAGCGTCCCTCAACATGCTTCGGCACGCACCGCGTCGCGCTGCGTTGCGTAACATGTTCTTACTTGGCTGTTCTAACCTCACTCCTTCCGAACCTCATATCTTATTCGTTATAAGTCGGAATTATTCCTTTCTCTTTTTCTTCCTTGTAACATCTACTACAAATTTCATCAACCGGAATTTTTGTTATTGACCTATTTTCTGGCCAATAAAGTGGCCCCAAAAACCTACTAACAACTAACTTTCTGTTTTTGGTAGATTTGACTAGTCTCCTTTCGAGGGCATAACTCCCACCTACGGACTTGGAATGAGGTCATTCTTACGTCCACAGACTCCTTACTTAACGTAATACATAACCCCCAAAACGGAAAAAAAATTCCAGTAAGCCAATCGGAACATAAATCTGTTCGAAAGTCAGGTTTCACACACTAGTTATATTTAGCTTTTAACTAGTTTTATAAGAAAAAAAGTCATGACTTCGTTACATATATAAGTTTTTGCTTCTGTTCCAATTGGATGATATTCGGAACTCCTAGGAGCATAATACAACACCCTAAAACTTAATTTTTAAAATTCGAACACCACACAAAAAGTGCTCTAAAACAGTCCCTTAAATTTATTTTTCATCCATTAAGCATATGTTTTGTGTTTTTATTATTATGTTCCACTTTTCATGCATTCACAAGGTAGTTTGCAAATATATACATATATCACCTTATATCTTCAAGATCCACCATGATCTTCCAACAAATAATAACATCCACCAACAAGGCACTTCCTATCAAGCTATAAAGCTTTTTAAAAGAAAGAAAATTAAAAGAATGAAATAGTTTGGGTTCTTACCTTTTCTTACTTCTTCTTCTTGATCTTGCTAGGACTTGAATAACTAAGCTAGATTGCTCCTTCCCTTCTTCTAGATCTGCCCCCTTCTCTCTTTATCTCTCTTGTTTTCTTTCTTTTGCTCTCTCTTTTTCTCTCTTTAGACTAATGAAATGAACAAGGAATGAAATAGCTAGCCAAGTGTTGGATGATTAAATGAATCATCCTACACTTAACATAGCCAAACATGATTTAGTTAGCTAACTTTAATTAAAACTAACTAAAGATAGACAAAAAGATAGATTAGGGGCTTATTTGGTTGAAACAAATAGGTGGGAGGAGACGAAACATTTAAGACTTGGTTATTTGGATAGAAACTAACTATAAATGGTAAATGAGTCACCAAGTTGGTCCCCTCCCCTTGCATTCACGGCCACCTCTCCTTTCTCTCACTTTTCCAACATTCAATTAACCACATGCTTGAATTGTTAGCAAATGATACTTGGCCATCATCTTAGTTAGCAAGTGACACATGGTTTTCCAACACTTTGGCTCCAAGACTTATTATCCTTTGGATCCAAGTCCAAGTCATGACTCCTTCACTTTGACTCCATTTTGGCCAAGCCATCTAAATCCTTAGCCAAGCCATTTTAATCCTTAAGTTTCACTTAGCTTGGTTACTCCTTAACGTATTATTATTATTTTTTTCTAGTTTCTTTTTAGTTAGTTTCTCTAACTTTTACATTTAGTCAAAATATTGACTTTCTTATTTTTCAAGCTTCGATTTCACTTTCCATCCTCATTTCCCAAACAAATAATATGTCAAAGTTCAAAAATACGAAAACACATTTTTAGCATGAATAGTGATTTTATACCTTTTCTGATAAAAATATTTTTATTGGAGATTACGTCTCCCTTTTCCAAATAAACATTATGGCGTAATTCTAAAATTCAAAAAACGAAAAAGCATTTTCTGCGTTTTATGAATAGTCATTTAGCGTTTTCTCGGAAAAAAAAAATTTCGTCAAAAAATTCCAACACACATTCATAATCACATAACATACAATTTGGTCAAAAAATCAACCTTTAACCGCATAAAACACAAACATTTCCATAAAAATATTTATTTTATTTAATAAATATTAATAACCCTTATTACAAGGGTACAACATTTTCGATCATTACATTAGCCTTTAGACTTACCGCATTAAGCTACATTTTTTGAGCTAGAAAATGTAGGATTTGTAGGATGAAAGATTAATCTTTTTATGCCTTATAAATTTTAATTATCAAACCGGCTTAATATAAAAATTACTTTAACTTTTTCAGTTAAGCCAATTAAGCCCTGTTACTAGCTTATACTTTAGGGTCAAGTTAGGTATAATAGTGTACCTGTGAAACCCCTAAAATTGATATACATCACTCACCTTGAGTCGCCAAATATATGGTACAAAATTTAAATACAACTTAATTATACAACAGCCGTGTAAAATACGACTAAACATATGTTGTGAGTTTGAATACAAATATTGTCATCTAGAGAGTATACAAACTCAATGGGGTCCTCATTACAATTATTGTTACACTATTTCACAGAATAGTGAGGACTACTAATATTATCATCTGGACCATCACTCCGTTCCTCGACTCGTCCCAGCTATATTCTCATTTTCTGAAGAGAACAGTAAAAGAAAGTGTGAGCTCAACTAGCCCAGTAAGAAATATTATGACTAAGATAATGCAGAATAATTTATCATTAGCCTTAAACAGTGTTAAACTGATACAATATAACAAACATCAAGTTTAACTGCTGTGACAACCCGATATTTTCTATATAAATAAATAAAAAAATTTGCGTATAAATTTTTTTTTTATATATTAAGGATGAGGATTTGTACAAGATATTATTTATATGTATTTATGTGGTAAATAAAAATATATTTATTACATGAATATTTACAAGTAAATTTATTTTAGAATCATTGATTATTATCAATTATATTTTTATAATAATTAATTCCATATTGGAAATGTTTTTATCAATTATTTTCTATGAAAATAAAATTATATATTATTTAAATAATCAATGAAATGATTTTAGAATAATTATAATAATTATTTTATTATATGAATTTTGTGCAAATTATTAAGTTAATTATTTTAACTTAATTTATAATGTTAATTATGACAGATAAATCAGATATGGAATCCAAACCCTAATTTCGGGTTTTGATCAAGGAATGAGAATAATAATATTATATTATTATTCGTCAGTGTTATAATTATGTATGCTATGTGTGTAAGGTTAATGTGAGTATCAGTTTTGATGAAACAATTTTAATGTTACTAATAAACCCTAATTTTGGTTCTGGAATAAGGAATGATGATAATAATATAATATTAATTATATTTTGATTTTTAGTGTTATGAATATGTACTGTATGTACGTGTTGATGATGATTGGTCAATTATGGTGTTTAATTTCAAAACCCTAATGTTAATTGGTTAAACCCTAGTTTTTTTGTGGGAAACCCTAATTTGAAAATAAATTATGAGTGTAAGACTGTTATATGACGATGTCATATGTTTTATGATGTGTATTATATAATGATTTGATTAATTAGGTAAACCCTAATTATAATCTAGAAACCCTAATTAATTTTTAGAAAACCTTAAGATGTTTTAAAAACCCTAATTTCGGAAATGAGAAACCCTAATTTGAAATTCAAATTAGAGTTCGAAATTTGTTGGTAATTGTGATTAGTTGATTAATTAACAAGTATTCGAATTACAATTGTTAATTATAGAAACCCTAAATTGTTAAACCCTAATTATTAAACTATAACCCTAAGTTAGTAATTAGAAACCCTAATTACCAAAAAGGATAAACCCTAATTGCTAAAATAGCAAAGTTAATGATAATTATATGATCTAAACTCAAATGTTACTCTAAGAGGTAATTAGAAAATTAATCATAATTATGAAACCCTAATTTCAAAAAATTTAGAAACTAAAATTTACTTAATTTTTATTTAATTTTATTATTTTTGTACAAACCCTAATTGCTAAATCCTATTAATATTTTGTGTTAAACCCTAAGGGTTTGCATGATTACACTTTTGCCCTTAAATTTCCAAGCAAAAAGACTATTTTACCCTCTTGAATTATTAAGTTTTGACAAGTGTGGGAGTTGTTTACCAACTCATACCTAATCTACCAACTCCATGTGACTTACAATCTCAGCAACCAGCAACATATCTCAGCATTCATGCATCTAACACCTTATATATATAGATTGAAGGAGAGAGAAAGTGGGTTGTTTACTAAAAATTGCACAAACACTCTACTAATTCTCTTAAGCCCCAAACCTCCGAAAATATCAAGTTTTATAGTCCCTTATTCAAGCCCCACGAAATCCAACCACAAATCAGAAGCCTAGAATCATCAATTGATCATAAAAGGTATAAACCCTAGCCCAAAAATCTGTCCAATTTTCTGTTGTTAAATTTTATGTTTGATGTGTTAAACATGTTGGTTATAGTATATAATGATGATCTGGGCTGATATTTGATAGATCCATAACATTTAAATACACGAAATTGGTGTTTAAAAAAATCTGGAAAAAGATTTATCAGTCGTCTGACAATGAATGTCAGTGGCCATAGATCTATGTATAATATGTGTTTTTGCTGTTTAAATGTTTGAAGTTGTAGTATGTCATGTGATCTTTCATATGAAACTTGAATCAAGACCATAGAGTCAGTAGATTGAAAGTTATTAAGGGTCAAAGGTCGTTGACCGACCATGACCGAACGAATCTAGGTAACCCAGATTACCCAGAAAAGTCTGACAACCATTTTGAAGTCCATGTATCTTACTGTGTTTAAGTTATTTTTCCATGTTGAAGTTATATACTTGTAGATTGTCGTGAATACTACACATTAAAACCCAGGTAACAACCAGAACGTTTACATGATCAAAAATATGGGTGGTCAAACTAGGGTTGACCACCAGCCTTATGAATTTCTGGGAAAAACCCAGATTCGTGAAGAACACATTTTCAACTTTGGACGGGGGGAAGGGTGGGGCAAGTGTGGCAAATTTGGACGGAAAAGAAATTGGAATAAGTAATATTTTTATAATTCTTATATTATTCTCAACTTTTAATATAATAAATTTTAAATTACAACTCATGTTCTCAATTTTAAATTTTCTATTCTTTTCTATTAAAAACTAAGAAAACAACACAAATGAAAACTTCAAGTTTTCTATTCTTTTCTTTTATGTTCTAGTTTACGTTTTCTATTCTTTTCTTTTCTTTTCTATTGAAAACTCAGAAGGGTAAGGGAGCCTAACAAGCCACTAAACAATACTGTTCACCTTACAAAAATTGCCACAAATTCCTTACAATTAAGCAATGACTGGTCTACACAAAAACACAGATACAAAAAAAAATAACAAAAAAACACCATGGTCATGAAAGATAAATTTCATATGTTTCACATAGTAAGGAATGTAGGATCTATTCTGAAAACATCATCCAAAACAACTTTGACAAACAAACTTAAGTCGATGTGAAGGACAAAAAGTAAATCCTTATTTACTAATATGAGAAAATACTACTAGTCAAGAGAGTTCAAACTTTATTGATGCTTTGTATCTATGAGATTGCTGGGATATTGCTAGACCCGCTTGCACCTTCATCTCCTCTCCCTTCTGTATTTATGTCATGTAACTTTCTTTTCTTTAGCGGAGTGTCTGAATTCTCCTTTTTTTTTCCCTTTGCTTTCCTCTCTATCTTTCTCTGTCTCCTTCCCTATCTCCTCTTTCTCTATCTCCTCTTTCTCTTTCTCTGATTGGGATTCAACTCGTGGAGGAAATAATGGAGGTTCACGGCCACTCAATCGACAAAATACCTTTTCAACTGTTTCGTTTATATCCTTTCCTATTCCATTCTGGTCCAAAATCAGCTCCCAAACTGATTTAGAGGCTTTGTCTAGCACTGAAGATCTGCACAACATAAACAAGAAATGGAAAAAAGTAAAACCAGGTGAAACTTCTATAATTTAATACAAGGAAAAAAATGGTCTCATCATGCAGAGACAGAATCCTAATCGTACAATTATGCAGAGGGGAATTGACAGTGCAAAAACTCAAGATGGTTGCAGATAGAAAGGATTTCTAAAATTTTCTTTCAGGGGATTTAATTTCTTGTATTCAGGGAGATTCGAGGGCAATTTCCTTAGATGTAATTTCCTAGTATCCACTTTGTAGGACAACCTCTTATCATCCACTTATGTAACTTCTCCTCTCAATTAATGAAATCTTCTTCCTTGAAAAAAGAACGCGTTGAGAATTGTACTGAAAAAATAAGTAACATACATAGTTGAGAAATTGGATCCAGCCTAACTAGGACCATAAATTTTAGTCTCTTCTACATGCTCTTTTAGCTTTAACAATAACCCAACTTTCATATTGGCAGTGTTTTAAAATTCCCGCATAAGGCCTCACCTAGGCCTAAGATAGCAAAAAAATCCCTTCAGAAAATTAGACAGGATCTATGTGGGCTATGCGGGATCTAGGCGGAGTTTTTTTTTAATTTTAATAATTACCCAAACCAGATATTGATATATTTATTTTTCTATTGATCTACCATATTCATAATGCATGTTGTAGTATATCAAATCACAACAAGAAGTGAACAATATCAAGTCAAAATGAATAATATTATTATATAATTGTAATTTTTTGAACTTTTACCAACTTCAAATTATATAAATGATTATACATTTGTAATATTTAGTTTAATTCTTAAATTTATAATTAGTTTCTTAGAATTGAATTATTGAAATTTTAAATTTTATTATTTAATAGCAATCCTGTTTATGAATAAAACTAATACGTTCAAAATATATTTGAACTTTCAACAATTGCATGTTTGTATTTGAACTTTGACATTGACAATATGGATATGTGTTTGAACTTTAAGCAAAGATCTTTATTATCTTTATTATAGATTGTTTAGCTTATATTATTGTTTTGTTGCGATAAATGTAAGATAAAATATTAAAATTGACTTTAAATAAAAAATCACGTCTAAACCCCGCCCAGGCCCCTAAGCGCTAGGCCGGCCGGCCGGCCGCGCGCCTAGCGCTTTTTAGAACATTGCATATTGGAATGAAAAAGTCATATCACTAGTAAGATGTTGAAGTGATGCATGCCTTAGTTGAGGTGAATAGGTGATGATACTTATAGTAATTGAGCCCCTATTTCAAGGGCACCATGTAAGCAACAAGGCAAAGTTTCGTACAAGCAAGCTTTGTGAAAGGCATGGTTCAGTGGCTCAAGGGTGAAGTGCTAGCTAAATAGTAATGCCACCACAAGGTACTCCCCAAAGCCGCTGGTAGCAGTGTGCCTCATGGAACCTAATCGGAAATGTTCTTATTTTTTCTCTGCTAAGCATACTGCACGCATAATCCACTGTGTTTGGCAGCATGCCTCGCTGATCCGCATTGAGAAGGACTCAAGGAGTGCAACATTCCATCTCAGTTTCCTTTGGGCTCAAAATCCTTGATTTAGCCCAATCACGTTGTCATATTGAGCCCAAAAACACACCCTAGGCCCAATGGGTTATCAAGCCAATGCAGCCTGCCTAGTTAACCACTCAGGCCTTCTACCAAAAAATAATTATTATTATCTGGTCGTGCTCACCTTGAACTCAAGCCTTGGGAGACTTTGGCGGTTAATGTGCCTTTATTTCTATTAACTCAGCTCAAAACATGATCCACTCATTCAATAACTCGAACAAAAATTCTATCAATTTAAATTATCAGGCGGAACTAAAACCCGATTTTGGGAAATACAATCTAACGAGTTTCTAAAAAGTGCTAACCGTTATGAATTAACTAGAACCTAAGCACCTAATGATATTTTAAGAACATGCAATCCACGTTGTGAGACAAAAACTAATACTTACTCTAGTTCTTGTCGAAGAGCATCAAACAGCTCTCTTTTGGTTTGTTTCTCTGCCCCAGGAGCATTAAGAACCTTACTCTGCTCCACCATTTTTATGGTGTTGTTCTTCAGCTCTTCCTGTAACAAAGAAAACATGCTAATAGACCAATTTTGTAGTAAACAAAGTATGTGATTTTCAGGGATCAATTAATCAAAATACACTTGTATTATGTGCGAATATACATTCAATCTTCATTCTCTCTTAAGATAGGAATATAACTTTTATTGACAGAAGAGAGAGAATACAAGCAGAGGGGGAACAAGAAGTCCAACCACCCTGTAATAAGTGGAAATAAAAATTGAACAATCAATAAATTGCAGCTCTTCAATCTCTCCAAAGATCAAACACATATATGGCCCTAATGGCACCAATGTCAGAAGCAATAAAAAAGTCCTACCTTACAGCAGAAAGGGATAATTAAATCATCTATTCCTAGTTGTTGCTTTCTTTTGAATGAATCAATCTATATGTAGTTACTTTGAAAAAAAAATGATTCTCAGCATCGAATATGTGGATATATATCCCACTCTATTTGTATTAATGGAAGAAACCATAAAAAATGGAAGCACTCAATGTTATTTCTACTCAGCTCAAGGCGCTTGTAGACATGTAAAATATAAGCTTTTCTCTTGGTTTCCCTCCCATTTATCCTTTTCAACATGTTCACTTCGGTCCACAAACCAGAGGCTTTGTGAAATATGTGGAAAAGATAACAAAATAATTACAGACTAACATAAATCTAAAAAGGAAAAAGGGAGGAAAGAAGGATAACGTCTCAACATAATGAGGAAAGTCACACTACTTATCAATAGAAAGAAGATAAAGGATATAAAAGCCTGAGCCTCCACAACTAAAGACAGAAGATGAATCCCACATACTAACTCTCTTATAAGATAATTAAACAATATATCCAAGTTCTACTCTCTTTTTCACATGATATAAAGGCCCAACATGGCGATGTACTTCGACACCCTAACACAAAAATTAATTAAAGCAGAATCAATTCATACTTAACTCAACTCAACGTCTATATCCCAAACTAAATGGAGTAGACTGAAAATGAGTCCTATATGAAAGCGTAAAAGTAGAGCCCAAATCAATTGATAATATGTCATGAAACATAGAAGTAGCTGACATATTAAAATTGTGTATTTATGCAACTTAATATTGGAGTGGCCTATAAGTTCGACCAAGTTCCCAAATTCCTTTTTCCTTCCTTTCAATGAACCTGCAATCGTCTGTATTCAAAGTATCAATTTGCAAAACCAATATCACTATAACTAGAACCCTAATAATTACCCGATGGAGGCCATACATTTATATATATACATGTCTAATGAATATTATAAAGGGGTGAGAATAGAGGAATTTTACATTGGCTTTGAGCTGAGTGATAATCTTTAATCTCATTGCATCAATTGTACCGTCATTCATCAACGACTCCAATACATCTTCTGGAGTTACCACTGGAGATCCTTCCATTTCCAATTCAACCACTAAACTCTTTATGAAAAAAATGAATTTTTTTGTTTTGATTTTTTGAGCTCAACCTGCAATAACAAATTTTCCTTGAATACCACAATCAACTTCATGTTTCTCCCAAAAACAAAGTTTCCGCGATTTAAAATAAAAAACCTAAAAATAGTTAGGGTTTCTACACCAAATAAGTTTATGTATACGTATATGCATAATCATGAAACTAAGAGAGAGGGAAAGAAATAAACGTAGTTAGATTGTTGACTGCTTCTTCGGCTTACCGGTAATGGAGGTCGCCGGTGATTCTCTGCAACAACAAACGGCGGAACTGCTATATTGCGCCAGATTATGTTGTGTTCCCTCCAGCGCACTGTGTTCTCCTGAGCTAAAAACGGTGATTAATGAGGAGTGAAACGACATCGTTATATTTAGCGGAACACTTTTCTAACCAAAATTTTATATCTATAAATGGATAAATTTTAATCCATACATATATGGTTGGGTCTGTCACTATACAACAGATAAACGGTTTATATATTACGACGACGGTTTGATGCGTCGTTAAAAGCTAAGACGATATATACGCGAAGTGGTGAGCAAAATATATGTTAAATAAAGGAGTATGTACTTGATACTCTTTCGATGCGTCGCTAAAAGTTAAGACGATATATACGCGAAGTGGTGAGCAAAATATGTCTGTTTCTGAAGTGGTTTGATTTTTTGTTTTTTGGTTTATGTCGGTTTACATGTCTGTTTTGGTTTATATTTTTTGGTTTATTTGGTCACAATTTTGTCTGTTTATGGTTTTTTGGTGTTTGTCTGTTTTGGTTATAAGACGATATATACGCGAAGTGGTGAGACATAAACTATTAAACCAAAACAAAAAACAGCAGACAAACTATTAAACCAAAACAGACATAAACACCAAAAAACCATAAACAGACAAAACTGTGACCAAAAAAATATAAACCAAAACAGACATGTAAACTGACATAAACCAAAAAACAAAAAATCACCAAAAAACCGACATCATAAACCGACATCACCAAAAAAATCCAAAACAGACATATAATTGTAACTGTAACCAAAAAACAGACATCTCACCAAAACAGACAAGTAACTGTGAGGAACAGAAGGAGATCATAAACTATTAAAGCAGCTTACCAAAACAGATGTGGTTTACTGATGCAGTTTACAAATGCAGCTTATAAAAAATGCAGCTTACTGAATTTGATGATCCCTAGAAACTCTTGAGTAGTCACATAAGCCAATAAAGTTGATACAACAATTCATCCATTCTGTATACAGCATATCAAGAAACTCCCAACTCAGCAGTTCTGACAAAAAATAAAAAGAAGTATGAGCTTAGTGCCGTCTTAATATATAGAATCACATCACATGTCTATTATGTAGGTTTTATCAGTTGTGTGAAGATTGCTAATTTTGTGGAGTCCTGGTTTAAGTCTTCTTGTTTGGATAAGGTACTCATTCATTTTGATCAGATCATGTTTGTGCATGTTTATGCTTATTTGGTTGCTTCTCCAAGAAATCATATGTACTTGTGTTTATCTGATCTGGAAAACAGTGTAGGAAAGCCAAAAGACCGAGGGCCGACAATGAGGAAAACAGGGCATAATATCACCTAATTAACAGACCCATATCAAAAATCAACAGAAATCAATAAGCAAGAATTGACCCATCAATACCCGTATAATCCAAATACATAAAAACAGTTCACATCAAGGTTGAATAAACTTCAACCACAACGAAACATCACAGAAAAATTAGAAGGAAAAAGAAATCGGAATCTATTACATACACATACGTGAGAGATTCTTAGAGAAGCTAGGGCTTGCAGACGCGGAAGGAAGGCTAGGACTTGCAGACGCGGAAGGAAGGAAGGCTAGGGCTTGCAGAGGCGGAAGGAAGTCTCTGCTTCAATCGCTTCTATCAGTTCACGAATTTGGGGAGAATCCTCGACTAGGGCTTATTATTTGGGAGAATCTCTTCTCCCCAAATTCGCCCCAAATTCCCAATTCAGGCAAACTGAGCTCTTCTCCAAGTCGCGATTTGGAGAGAAGATAGAAGCTTAGGTTTCCGATTTGGAGAGGAAAGGAGAATTGGAGCGAGGAGAGAGAGTGAGTTAAGAATTTCAGAGTTCACGATTTGGGTTTTTTTCAAAAGAGTGAGAAGCAAGAGCGGAGGAAGGCTTGGCTTTTAAAAATTATGTCATTTAAGGTTTTATGTTAGTTAAGAATTCATATCTATCTAATAAAATACAAATTATTTTGAATTTCCCGCTCACTTAATAAATTATCTGGGCCGTCTAAAGTTTGGGATAAATTCCTCCGTTCATACATCTATCTAATAAATCTATCTAATAAAATACAAATGATTTTGAATTTCCGGCTCACTCAATAAATCATCTGGGCCGTCCAAAGTTTGAGATAAATCACACCGTTCATACATCTATCTAATAAAATATATCTATCTATCTAATAATAATTTAATAAAATACAAATGACTTTAAATTTTTCGCTCACTCAATAAATTATTTTGGTCGTTCAAAGTTTGAGATAAATCATATTGTCCATACAGTGCCGGAGGCACGGGACCCAACTAGTATATATATATATTAGCTAAGTTCCGTGCTTTCGGCACTGTATGGACGGTGGAATTTATCTCAAATTTTGAACGGTCCAGATGATTTATTGAGTGAGAGAGAAATTCAAAATTATTTGTATTTTATTAGATAGATATACCTCTTTTAAAAACACAAATTAAATAAAAGGGTAAAATAAGACGATCTCACCTCTAGACGCGTAAAGACAAAGGGATAACTTACTACATAACCAGATTTCACCGGCAAGGAATTGAGACTTCTAGTAATGAATTTAACTCGTGACCTCTAGTTTAGTGGTTTTATTCGTTGCATTATACCCAGGGGCAGATTCAGGATCTGATTCCAGCAGGGGCGAATTTTTTTGGACTGAAATTTGAAGTGATTTCTTGAAGTTTAACAAGTTAGAAAGCGAGAATTTGAATACATTATACACTGTGTATTTAGTTTTTCTTAGAGTAGTAGTAGTTTAAGTTTTTTTTTGCCCTCTAAATTTAATCTTTTCATAAATCTGTCCCCTTAAGTTTATGAAATGTGAAAATAATAATTCCCTATTTTTTTTTAATGAGGATGAACATTTTTTTATTCCCCCGACCCAATCAAAAATTACTTCAATTATAATTTTTTTTTCTCCTTCTATAACCTACCTTACGTCCTTTTTGTACAATCATATTTGACCACCCGTCGGTTTCGGGAATGATTAGCATGAAATTCATTTTTGGGTAAGTTAGTCAATTAACCAATAGAGTACTGACACGCAGGCGAGGCTATATGTGTGTCAGTATTTTATTGGCCAATTGACCAACTTACCTAAAAATTAACTTCATACTAACCGGATCCGTCGGTTTCCATTAGTCATAAATGCCCAACAAACAATAGAAGCAAATTGAAAAATAAGACAATCTTGAATCAACACTTCCAATATGAGGATATAGAATTGTAGAATCGAAGTTTTACCCTTCGGACGATCTCACCTCTAGACTGTGTAAAGACAGAGGGATAACCTACTACATAACCAGATTTTACCGGCAAGGAACTGAGACTTCTAGTAATGAATTTAACTCGTAACCTCTAGTTTAATGGTTTATTCGTTGCATTATACCCAGGAGCAGATTTAGGATCTGATTCCAGCAGGGGCGAATTTTTTTGGACTGAAATTTGAAGTGAAATCCTAAAGTGTAGCGAGTTAGAAAGCGAGAATTTGAATACATTATACATCGTGTGTTTAGTTTTTCTTAGAGTAATAGTAATTTAAGTTTTTTTTTTTACCCTCTAAATGTAATCTTTTCATAAATTTGCACCCTTAAGTTTATTAAGTTTTATTTTTGGCCCTATCCTTATACTTATAAAAAAAATCAGCATAGGACTGATCATACCATACCTGATCCAGAAAGATATTGAAAAATTACATTAAAAAATTATTCCGACTTTTAAGCACACCGAACCATTTTTTTTTCCTACTCACATAAGTTTCAAACGTATATAGTCATAGTATTATATATATATACTAGCTGGGTCCCGTGCCTCCGGCACTGTATCGATAATATGATTTATCTCAAACTTTGAACGACCAAAATAATTTATTGAGTGAGCGGGAAATTTAAAATCATTTATATTTTATTAAATTATTATTTGATTATTAGATAGATAGATGTATTTTATTAGATAGATGTATGAACGGTGTGATTTATCTCAAACTTTGGACGGCCCATATGATTTATTGAGTGAGCGGAAAATTCAAAATCATTTGTATTTTATTAGATATATATATATATATATATATATATATATATATATATATATATATATATATATAGTCCGGATCAGGTCCGGACTTCCGGATTTTAACAAAATTCGGACCTTTTTTTTTTGCTTTTTTTTTAAAACAACTAAAAAAAAATAAAAAAAATTATGGAACTTGAATTTTTACATAATACAGTGTTTTGGGTGTAATTTGGATACGTATAACAAAATATGTCTGTACAGTCTGGGCAGACTGTACATACATTGGTTGGTGTAGGTATTAAAAACACACCCAAAACACTGTATTATGAAAAAATTTTAGTTCCATAATTTTTTTTTTAGTTCTACAAAAAAAAAAAAATTGGTTCCAGATTTTGGATCAGGTCCGGACTCCCGGACCTGATCCGTGTTCTATATATATATATATATATATATATATATATATATATACATACACACAGAGAGAGGATATACATTTTTTTTAAAACAACTAAAAAAAATTTAATATTTTATGGAACTGAAAATTTTCCATAATACAATGTTTTGGGCGTGATTTGGATACCTATACCAAAAAATGTATGTACAGTCTGCACAGATTGTACATACCTGTTTTGTTATATGTATCCAAATCACACACAAATACTGTATTATAGAAAAATTTCAGTTCCATAAAATATTAAACTTTTTTTTAGTTGTTTAAAAAAAAAGCAAAAAAAAAGAGTCCGTATTTTAGTATCGTAAGGGAGTCCTTACCTGATCCTGACCATCTATATTTATATATATACTAGATGTATCCCGTGCCTCCGACACTACATGGACGGCTCAAATGATTTATTAGGGTGAGTGGGAAATTCCAAATCAATTATATTTTGCTAGATAGATATAAGATAAGGAATTACACAAATGTGTCACACCGATAAGAATGAGCATCACAACTCTTGTGAAGTACACATACATTACAGAATCCGAAATCAATCAAATTAAAAAGAAACCAACTCGACACCATTAATTAACTATATCTTGCGATTTGTTAAGCTCAAGCTGAAATCCCACAGTGTGTTAGCCAATTTTGCATCTTTAGCCATAGCGCTGGTAGCTTTGGCTTCAGTTTTGTTGCTGTCCATAAAATATTCGCCGCTAACCCCTTTAACTTGAGGATGCAATGCGACATAGCATGTAGTTGCTGCTCCCTATATATAAAAATCAACATGCACTGGTTATTACCAATTCGTGATCCTACTCCCTCGTCCCAAAATCAGACACATTTTTTCTTTTTAGTCTGACCAGAAATTCAAGATAAATTTTTATTTTTCCTAACATGTCATTACTTATATTCGGGTACTAACTTAATGTTAAGGATATACGGAATGTAATACTATATTCGTTCCTAAAAGATTGTCGTTTAAGGTTTTGACACATGGATTAAGAAAGTATCATTTACCAAGTAAAATTTGTTTGAAATTCCATCACTGCCCCTTTATGGGAAGTTGAAAACTATTAATACAAGTTGGGAAGAGAATTTTTTGGGACAATGAGAGAAGGTAGGGGTAATATAGGAAAATAAATAATTTATTATCCTCGAAAGTTGTACACAACAAACATTTTAGAACAAATTTTTAATCTTTTAGGAACAGAGGGAGTAATATGTATATACCTGTGCGACATTTTTAAGAAGACACTTTCCAAAGGTATTAAGCACCCCTGCAATCGAACAAGGTGACTAAATTAATATCAAACCATTGGGTATTAGATAAACTAAGTTTACAAGATTTAAGCATAGATGGTGCAGAAGGTGTAGGGAAATATGAACAAAATATAGGATTCAACTACCAAATAAAAGAAGGACAGAGATAAACTTATCGATTTAGAGCGAATAATTTTGAGCAGAGGCGTGCAACGCACTGTCCTTAAGTAGAAATTTCGTCCCTCGGAGAACTTTTCTCGGTGCTAAGGTCACTGACGAATTTCTATCCCAGGATTCAACAGCTCTTCACCCAATTAATCAGCACTTGAAATAGTTGAATGACCCAGGAACAACTTTTAATTTTCCTTACTCGAACTCAAATATAAGTTGTATATATAGATATATAATGCTAGCAATAGAACAAAAGAAAGCTACTCCCTCTGTCCCAAATTAACTGCTCAATTTTGACCTTTTTAAGTCAAATTGACTTTTTTTAGAATTAATAATTAAGCATATATAAATATATTTCTAATATTATAAAAATTGGGATTAGTAATAAATTGTATATACTTTCTTTTGGTTATAATCTCTTCACCTATATTTTAACAAAAATAGTAAAAAGATTATTTATAAAAATGGTCAATTTGACTTTAAAAAGTCAAAACTGAGCAATTAATTTGGGACGGAGGGAGTATAAGATTAGCTTTATGTAGCTTTATGTCAGCAACTGTTTTTTTTTATAAAAAAATGCGATAGTCAAGTACACCCACTCACAAATAGTACTCGGCTTTATATAGAGAAATAGTAACGGTAATATCTCCAACATTCACTGCTGAAATTTTTAACGGTAAAATATCTCAAACGGTAAAGTGATTAATTCTCAAACGGAAAAAAGAATTAATATTCCCAAACGGTAAAATGATTAATACCCAAACGGAAAAAAGAATTAATATCCAAATGAATATTTTACCGGCTAGAAAATATAATATTATTGAAATTATATCATCAATCCCCCACACTTTAAATAATAAAAAAAATAAAAGAAATAGAGTAAGGAATAAAAGAATGCAGTGCGTTAACACTGGTGTCTTTTGGACTATGAACCAATGTATAGAGTAAATAAGACTTGATTCACAGGAATTTGGTGAAATAAAAATTTCTATGAACCTTCTTCCTTATTATGAATCAGTAATCATATTACTCACACTACAACTCTAATTAGAAGTTGTTCTACGCGATTTGGCACATTTTGGCCTTGCGCCATACCTGGAATTCATGAGCGCTTTAGAAAACCTGTCTTGTTTTCATAAGAGGCGGCCTCACCTCTACACTTATATAGGTGTTTCCATCAAATGTGTTCTACAGTTAAACACATCACCCAATAGGACTATGGAAAACATTAAGAGTATATAACTCAACCTCTAACACTGTAGAATTACACTATCCTACACCATAGGGATGAACTCAAATATTTATAAAATGGATAGTGTCTCAACCAATCAACCAATGACTTGTTGTTACCCATATGAACCTACTTCCCGGGATTACCATTCATATAGGTTGGGTTACCATCATTGTTGATTTCTGTAATAGACAGTAGTCCCATCCCCCTCGATGTATTGCTCACTAGCCTCTTGCTTAGTGGCTTTGTCAGAGGATCCGCAAGATTTAACTCTGACCTAACAAAATTAAGGGATATAATCCCGTCATATAACAGCTGTCTCACAATATTATGTCTTAGGCGTATATGCCTACTCTTGCCATTATAGCTCTTATTCTTAGCTCTACATATAGTAGCTTGGCAATCACAATGTAAAGACACAGATGGAACTGGTCTCGTCCATAAAGGAATATTTCCCAAAAGATTTCTGAGCCACTCTGCTTCAGAACCTGCCTTCTCTAAGGCAATAAACTCAGACTCCATAGTAGAACGAGCTATACAAGTTTGTTTAGAAGACTTCCAAGAAACTGCTCCTCGTCCTAAGGTAAATATGTAGCCACTCGTGGATTTGATTTCATCTGAATCAGAGATCCAGTTGGCATCACTATAGCCCTCAAGAACTGCAGGATTACCGCAGTAATACAAACCAAATCCAATAGTACCTCGCATATACTTGAGTATTCTACATAAAGCAGTCCAATAATCCTTATTTGGATTATGAGTGTACCTGCTGAGTCTATTAACTGCATAAGATATATCAGGTCTTGTGCAATTAGTGAGATACATTAAGGAACCTATGATTTGAGCATACTCAGATTGAGATACACTAGGTCCCTCATGTTTTTTTAAATGTAAACAAGAATCATACGGAGTACTAACATGATTAACATTATAATGTCCAAATCTCTTAAGCATTTTCTCCACATAATGATCTTGAGAAATCACATACCCATTACACACTTTTCTGAAATTAATTCCGAGAATAACACTTGCTTCTCCCAAGTCTTTCATATCAAATTTAGTGGATAACATATTTTTAGTCTCAAATATAACATCAATATTGGTTCCAAAAATAAGCAAGTCATCCACATAAAGGCATACAATAACACCACAATTTTCATTATTAAATTTGGTATATATACATCTATCTCCATCATTTATTATGTATCCATTAGAAGTCATCACACTATCAAATTTATCGTTCCATTGTTTAGGAGCTTGTTTAAGACCATATAAAGATTTAACTAATTTACAAACTTTATGCTCATTGCCTAAGGAAATAAATCCCTCAGGTTGGTCCATATAAATCTCCTCTTCTAAATCTCCATTAAGAAACGAAGTTTTAACATCCATTTGATGAATTATTAAATTTTTAATAGCGGCCAGAGCAATTAAAACTCTAATGGATGATGTTCTCGCAACCGGTGAACAAGTCTGAAAAAAGTCAAGGTCTTGCTTTTGTTTATAACCTTTAGCAACAAGGCTAGCCTTAAATTTATCAATTGATCCGTCAGGTTTTAATTTCCTTTTAAAAATCCATTTACAACCAATAGTTTTAGAACCAGGAGAAAGGTCCACTAATTCCCAAGTGTGATTAGCCATAATAGACTCAATCTCACTATTTATGGCTTCTCTCCAAAAAGGAGCATCGGGAGAAGAAACTGCATCTTTAAAGGTTAATGGGTCATTATCTAACAGGAACGTAAAAAAGTCATCTCCCAGATTAGTGGGTTTTCTAGTACGCTTACTCCTTCTTGGTTCAATTTCAGATTTCTCAATTGGAACTATATAAGAGCTCGTAGGAAGCTCTGCTACTAGTCGATCCACTTTAGATTTCAAAGGAAAAATATTTTCAAAGAAATCAGCATTTCTTGACTCAATAATTGTATTATGATCTAATACATCACTTTTCAAAACAAGAAATCTATAAGCAGCACTATGTTCAGCATAACCAATAAACAAACAATCAGCAGTTTTAGAACCGATTTTTCTTTTTTTAGGGTCAGGTAGCATTACCTTAGCAAAACACCCCCACACTTTAAGATATTTCAAGTTAGGTAAATGATTCTCCCAAAGCTCATAAGGTGTTTTTCCATTTTTCTTATAAATGATTCTATTTTGCAAGTGACAAGCAGAAAGAAGAGCTTCCCCCCCACAAATTTGATGGAGCCCCAGAACATACTAACATAGCATTCATCATTTCTTTTAGTGTTCTATTCTTTCTTTCAGCAACCCCATTAGATTCTGGAGAATAGGGAGGTGTTACTTCATGTATAATTCCTTGTTCTTCGCAATATTTACTAAGAGGTCCGGAGTCATACTCACCACCTCTATCGGACCTGAGTCTTTTAATCTTCTTTTCTAATTTATTTTCAACTTCAGCCTTATAAATTAGAAATTTATCTTCAAGTTTCAGTTTTATTTCTAAGAAGGTAAAATTTAGTATATCTAGAATAATCATCTATAAAGGTTACATAATAATTTTTCCCACCTTTAGAAGTATTTCTAGACATATCACCTAAGTCTGAATGAATTAAACTAAGAGGTTCAGATTCTCTAACTAGTACTGGTTTACAAGTCTTTTTAGTAGTTTTGGCTTCTACGCATACTTGACATTTATTGGTATTTGAAATTTTAACATCTTTTAAAATTCCCAAATTTTTCATTAATCTTATAAAAGAGTAATTCACATGGCCTAATCTAGCATGCCAAATATCATCACACTCAACCAAGTAAGCAAAAGAAGTACTAACATTATTATTCATGAGTTCAAGTACATTCAAATGAAATAAGCCAGAATTAAGATACCCTTTTCCCACAAACACCCCATTTTTGGTTAACACTACCTTATCAGACTCAAACATAACCTTAACCCCAACTTTACCAAGTATCCCAACAGATACGAGATTGTAACGAATCTCAGGAATATGAAGAACATCGGTAAGAGAGTATCTTCCCAGAAGTCAATTTTAAATTTACTTTCCCTTTACCCAACACTGGTGCAGGCCTCGAATCACCTATATATACATGTTCATCTTTTTCCTCAAGGGGAGTGTAAGAGATGAATGCACCACGATTCGCACAAATATGTTTGGTAGCACCGGAATCCACTACCCATGCCTCTTTATCAGTCACCATGTTCACCTCGGAGACAACCGCCACAATAGTATTGTCTGCCTCAGCTAAGTTAGCTCTCGGAGGAACAGACTGGTTGTTTCCCTTTTTGAACTTGCATTGAGCAGCATGATGACCTGACCTTCCACACACGAAACAATCTCCTTTAGGTTTTGAGGTTTTGGGTTTGAACTGATTTGGTTTTGCCTTCGGACCGGAGTTATACTTATGCTCATGTTTAGGATGTTTGTTGAACGGTTGACGAGGTTTGCGCTCATCAACCAAATTTGCTTTGGAAGACATTTCTTTGGCTTTGGCAGTTTTATCTAAATTTCTGTTCTTTTCCTCAATACGAATATGAACAATTAACTCCTCTAAGTTCATGTCTTTCCTTTTATGTTTCATAGTATTCTTGTAATCTTTCCAAGAATCAGGCAATTTCTCTATAAGGGAGCCAACAACAAAAGGAGCAGGTAAAGTCATGCCTTCATTACTAAGTTCGGCTACGACAAGATGAAAAGCATGAATTTGGGAAGAGACATCTTTTTCATCGGTCATGTAAAAAATAAGAAAATTCCCAATTGCATACTTTTTGACACCAGCATCTTCCACAACATATTTCAAAATTAAAGCATCCCAAATTTCAGCAGCATGCTTATATAGACAATAGATATAAAAAATTTCATTTGACAAAGAGTTGAGAATGATAGCTTTGCAAATTTTATCAGCAGAGGACCAAGTACTAACAGAAGATTCATATTCTTTCTTTTGTTCATCGGTAGCATCATAAGGGGGTTCAACTGGTTTTGGTTTGGTTAAAACATGGTCAACCTTAGCTATATCCATAATCAAAAGTAATTTGGTTTGCCAACGTTTAAAATTGGAACCACCAAAAGGTTCAACTTTGGTCAAATCAGGGATAGATTTAGTGGCGGTGAGCATAGCAGAATCCATAATTTCTACTTAAGATTGTAGGAAAATATGAACAAAATATAGGATTCAACTACCAAATAAAAGAAGGACAGAGATAAACTTATCGATTTAGAGCGAATAATTTTGAGCAGAGGCGTGCAACGCACTGTCCTTAAGTAGAAATTTCGCCCCTCGGAGAACTTTTCTCGGTGCTAAGGTCACTGACGAATTTCTACTCCAGGATTCAACAGCTCTTCACCCAACTAATCAGCACTTGAAATAGTTGAATGACCCAGGAACAACTTTTAATTTTCCTTACTCGAACTCAAATATAAGTTGTATATATAGATATATAATGCTAGCAATAGAACAAAAGAAAGCTATAAGATTAGCTTTATGTAGCTTTATGTCAGCAACTGGTTTTTTTTTTAAAAATGCGATAGTCAAGTACACCCACTCACAAATAGTACTCGGCTTTATATAGAGAAATAGCAACGGTAATATCTCCAACATTCACTGCTGAAATTTTTAACGGTAAAATATCTCAAACGGTAAAGTGATTAATTCTCAAACGGAAAAAAGAATTAATATTCCCAAACGGTAAAATGATTAATACCCAAACGGAAAAAAGAATTAATATCCAAATGAATATTTTACCGGCTAGAAAATATAATATTATTGAAATTATATCATCAGAAGGAAGTTAAATGGCGCAAATACTTACAACCAAGAAGGCCGAGGTTATTGGTTATATTGGTGGCGATAACTCCAGGATGCACTGAATTTGCAGTTATATTCATTCCTTGCTGAGATCAATTGTAGAAAATTAAACCAAAACTGCATGCAGTATTTGATTCCAACTAGCACGATAAATGTCATTTATTGAACTATGAATTACCAGGACAGATGATTTCTATAAATGGTTATACAGAACTCATAGACTTCTCCTTTTGTTTTTAGGGAATTAACAACATAAACATATTAAAAAAATATAAATGAAAAAAAGCTCGATATGATCTATCGGACTACCATCCCAGGCAATCCTTCCCTTTCGAACCAAAAAAGGGATATTTCATACGGCGAGGAGGTGAAATGGAGTCGAGAGGTAACTAGGCCCTTTTAGCAAGTGGTCACCCTAAACACTAACACTAATAAGGGGCTTTTAACGAGCGTTAAAAGACCATAGAAAGGTAAACACATTTTAGAGGCTAAGAAGGGGTCTTAAAGGTCTATATCTTGGCCATACAATGAGGTTACCAACGTAATTCTTCACTACTACAAAATAGCAAATAGACAACGCTTAATAGACAACGTTTTTTATAAAAACGTTGTGGTATTTTTTTCCACAACGTTTTTAAAAAAAACGTTGTAGATATATATGCAAAAACGTTATCTATTTAAAAGGGTATTTTTTTGATTTTAACTAGATAACGTTTTTTTTAAAAACGTTGTCTATGATGAAAAACACGGAGCACGCTAAACTGAAAACTTAAAATAAAAATCCATTGTCTTCGTCCCTCCCCTTATTTCTATCTCCCCAACCCGTTTCTCTCTCCTCCTGTCGCGCTCTCCCTCTTCAGTTCGTTTACTTCCTCCAAACCCTAGCCACTCTAGTTTCTCTTTGCCTAGGGTTTTTACTCCGCTTTTGGCTTTTGTTTCATTCTTTTTTCTTCATTACTCTACTAGATTTATTCAGTTTTTCGATTTCAAGTGTTAGTTTTCGATTGCAAGCCGCCAGAAGCTCTTGTCGCCGGTTCGATGCTGAAAGTGCGTCAGTTCTATGGACTCGTCTCCGCTCGCTCGCCGTGGTTTAACCGCTAATTCTTGTTTTCTGGCGCCGTTTCCGCCGCAATTGATGTTCCCTAGATTTGAGGTAAAGATGTGGTGGTTTGGGAGGAGAAGCCTTAGAAATCGGAGACTGATTTGTCTGGTAAGTATTTTTCTGGCTTTAATTTCTTCATTTTCATGGTTTAATCATACATTTGATGCTAAACCGACACAAATCTGTTCAAGTTGATTTGGGTCATTGCTACTCATGTTTGATGAAGTAAATAGACCGTGCTCTGAATGATGTAAGAAAAATAGCAGATGTTTCTCCTTATCTTCATTGTATTTTTGGATCATCATATCTTTAACTTATACCTTTAGTTAATAACTTGATATTATCAGTTTCTTATGGTTTCCATTTCTAGCTCTTTTGATTTTCAAAGCATAATTTTGTTTTAACTTTACTTTGTCAAATAATTATATTATTAATATATCCTGCAGGTACTAATCAACTTTAATTTCACAATCTTTTTTGGACATTGGTTCTATTTCGAGAATTCTAGATGGCATAATGAAGCTCTGCCTGCAGTTTTGCTGGAAGATTGAGAACCAAGAAAGTAGTGCAAATACTGTCGAACTGGAGCATATAACCGAGGTAGATTGATTGCGTACACAATTGGGTTCTATATATTTGTAAATTACTTAAACTTGTGTATTTTATCTTGGTTTCATCTGATTACTGGTTATATTTGTTTTCATTTCATCCTCACTGCTTTAATATGTATCTCTAATTGTAGGCGATAGAGGGAGTGCCAAAGATCAGACCTGGCCATAATCCTGCTACATGGATGTTAGAAGTCACTTCATCAGCAGAAGAAAATCGTCTTGGTGTGGACTTTGCGGAACTTTACAGAAGATCAAATTTATATCAGTATGTGCTTCCTCTGCAGAATCCTAGTTGTTGATTTTGCATATTTTTTAGTATCCAATAAATTTTCTGTTTCCTAATTTATTTGTTTTTCTGTCTCAGAAGTAACAGAGTGTTGGTTGAAAGGCTGAATAAATTAAATAGTAATGCAAAAGAGTTGAACTTTCCAACCAAGTATTCTCAGTCATACTATGATCAGTTTCTAGCTTGTCTTTGGAAGCAAAACCTCTCTTATTGGCGAAATCCACAATACACTGCAGTCCGCTTTTTTTATACTCTCATCATCTCATTGATGCTTGGAACGATCTGTTGGAGATTTGGTTCGAAAAGGTCTTTATTTAGCTCTTGTTTGTTATGTTACCATACTTTTTTTTGGATGTTTATTTTTGTTACTATACTTGATTAATCCATATTCATAAGTTTTCCTCCAATTCTATCCAAATGATCATACAATTATTATTTTAGAGATGACTAAAAGTAGGGTAATGAGATTTGAAAGTATGTAAAGGATGATAGTTAGAACCTTGAATATACACTGATATGAAAGGAATTGTGTACATTGTTTATCTGTCGAGTATATTACAACGGCATTAACCCCTTCTTGTGTGTTCAAGCTTAAGATCAGCATTCATGATCCTTGGTGTCATTGCATATGCTATTATGTAGTAATAACATGCTTTGAGTAATTTTGTTTGTGTATTCAGATTGTGGTCATGCCCAAACATCAAAACACTATCATTACTTTGATTATCATATTTCACCATTAAACTTTTGTTCCTTCAGGAATTTAACAAGAAATCAAACTCCCTATACACAAAGGTTGCTTCTCTTGAGGCTGGTCCCGAAACATTTAAGTACCTTGCTCACTATCACGAGGTATGTGGTTATTTTATCATCATGACACTTGAGCTTTCTGTACTAGTTAATTTATGATATTTTTGAGTGCATTGGCAGCATACAAAGAGGGAACATGATCTTTTAGGGGACCAAAGTGATGAGGATGTTGAGGGTGTAGAAAATGCCAAGTGGACAACCATAAAAGCTGTACTGCTGTTGTTACTGGGGACTGTTATTGCAGCTTCATTCGATGATCCTCTGGTAGATGCTGTTGATAATTTCTCTAGTGCCATTAGTTGTTGTAATGCTGTTCATGTCACTGTAAAAGTTATTTAAAATATTATTCACTAATAATTTAAAAGCAATTCTACTAGTTCCATTAGTTGCTGTTAACATATTTAGCTTGACTTTCCAGCAGGCATGGAAGATAATAGTTTGACTACTTTTAGCTTTATGATGCTTTTTTTTATGATGTTGCTACAGACATTAATAATGGGAAACCGTGATGCAATCAATGAAATGTCTGGCACAAATGCAGCTGTTCTTCTTTCAATTCTTAAGCTGATTGAAAAATATGATCTGTATGGTCAAGTGGCATATCCTAAACGCCATGAGCAATCTGAAGTTCCTGACATATATCGTTTGGCAACAAAGACAAAGGTAGTATTTTCCTGATCTTTTTTAAATTGGAGGGAAAGAAGGTTATGTTTACGTGTCCTATTATTTGTTGGAATCAAATAAAGATGTCATAGCAGCAGCAGACTAGACATGCTATTTCGAAAGATTTAGTTACTTATTTAGAATTTGCAGAAGTCAAATACCAGGTACCATAAACATGTTAATTTGCGAAGGCATGTAGATTAGATGTTTTATATTTTCATGCTTGATTTTGTAGTTGAGCTTTATTGTCCTTGCAGTTTGAGTTGCCTGAGGATGCAAGATCACATGTAAGGAAAATCTCAGTTATTCGCAACCTTTGCCAGAAGGTAACTTATATGTCCTTTAAAGCATTTTGATAGTGTGATGAAGAATCTAATACTGCACTTGATGTAACATGATAGTTGATCGCATATTTACAGACATATTATTTTTTTTTTCTCTGTATATATAGTTGAATCAATTTGCAATATGTTGTATTGTTGTATTATAGATTTATAGACATATTGGTCATTGGTGTATTGTTGTGTTATAGATTTACAGACAGATTGGTGAGAAGTATGAGGTGGACTACTCTGAAGATGAGATACTGAACAGATACAGGAGAGCATATGAGCATCCTTGGGGAAGATCTAGCCTAAGGTGATTTATGTTCTACCTAATATTATTAGCTAGTTTTCTGAAAATTTCTAGACAAATACTGGTAGCTAACTATAACTTTCTTTTATTAGTTGAACTACTATTCTAGAAAGTCTTTTGGAAGTACGTTACTAATTTTGCTTAGGGCATGATGGAAAAATCAAGGTCACTATATTAGTCTAGAAGGTAATATACGATAGTTGGTAATGCCTTGGCCCTTTGGTAATTCCTGCTTGGTAGATATCCCTAAAATCAAATGCTCGCTACTGAATTGCATATCAAAATTTTAGACATTGATTTTATGACCTTACTTGAAAAAAAAAGAGAAGAAAAAAAGAAGGGTAATCTGCAATCCAATTCACTCTGAACATATTTCTGTTACAATTGTATTAATTTTGTCGTCTTAGAATTTACAAGAAAACCATCATCTGTTTGCTTGTTAGAGGAGCAGCCATTTATGTTTATCAGCCTACAATTGTAACCTTTAGTAGTTGTTGATATATTCAGTTTTCTTCTGATTTAAAGTTGAGTTGGAATGATTTATAGTAAACCTAGTCATGGAGAGCCATTTTAATTTCATGCTAGTGCAATTTTGTTGGGATAGAAAGTGAATTATTTTTTGAGTTTAGAGACTAAAAAGGTTAATTATTGTTTGCGGTTGATATCAATGAGCATCTGACGTGGTGTAAAATTGACAGGGTGATGACAACTCTGACGATAATGATGATGATGATGAGAAGAAGAAACACCACCATAAGCATCATCAGCACCGCAAACACTATGATGATTGAGCAGGCCGCTCATTGTCCAGAACAGGATGGATGCCTTATTAAGCTACTAAATAAAGAGTGGGCATGCTTTCCTTCTATTTTTTTACTTGGTGTTATTTGAAATTGATATGGCAGAAAAAACAGGTGTGGTTAAAATAACTAAATAAGCTTGTGTATGAAATTTGTGTGTTCTCATAATAAATCCCAGACTTGCGGGTAGAATGCATGTTTGGTTAGATGTTAGATGAATGTACATATTTTGGGAGAACTAGGCTTTTTTGCACATGCTTAGTTAGTAGCTTAATTTTATGGATAGTTTGGTTTATTTTGTGGATGCATATAATCAAATTCTTTGAAAAGTGAATTTGAGAAGCATATATGGATACATTTTGGTATATGTTTCGTGGATTATTGGGATGTATTTTGAATGATTGATACATTTTGGCTATATTGCAGGTGCATTGGTAATATAGGTGAACAAAATCTCTTTTTTTTATTTTTTTTATCTACAACATTTAAAAAACGTTGTCTGGTATACTAAACAACAATATTTTTTTTTATTTTTTTTTATTCTACAACATTTAAAAAACGTTGTCTTAAATATTAAATAACAACATTTTTTTTTATTCTACAACATTTAAAAAATGTTGTCTTATATACTAAACAACAACGTTTTTACCCAAAAAACGTTGTGAAATTATACATTCTACAACGTTTTTAAGCATCTGCTAATTTTTTGAAAACAAAACTACAACGTTTTTTCCAAAAAAACGTTGTGTATTGTGATTAACTACAACGTTTTAAAAACGTTGTGTAAGAGTGTCAAATAGACAACACCCTTAACCACTACGTTTTTCTGACAGAAACCATAACGTTTTTTCCGCGTTGTCTATTTACTATTTTGTAGTGGTGCTTGTTGGTTATACTTCAAAATTATGGTTTTATCAAAATCCCTAACTTATTTCTTTTAATACCTTAGCCGTTATGAGCTTTTATTAGCATTATTTTTTCAATTTAATTGGTATTTATTTTTGTAACTCCCACCCAAGCGTTCCTTTAAAACTCCAACGTTCTCTTGAGTCTTTTTCGGACGTTCTTCGAACAATAATACACACAGCGCAATATACAGTTTCTTCCTCTCCTCATCTCAAAAGTCTGTTCATATATACTCTGTGTTAACTGTTAACTGGGACAGTCTCCTTCTGTGAGTACACACGATCGGAGACTTCGTCGTTGAATCCTGGAGAGTGACCGTCGGCAGCCTATTTGTACATGTGATTATTATCAGTGGGGGCGAAATCACTTTTTAGGACAGTAGCTCTGCTACGCCTCGGTTTCCAGCTAAGTTGTTCCAATTTACTGTGTTATTCTTCTTGTTAATTGCTATATATTCCAACAATCTAAAAAGTGATTTAATCTATTAACAAGAATACATGTTGTTTTAGTTAGAAACTATGAATTTGGAATGTTACGATGTTATGCTAATGTTGTTTCTTATATGTATTAAATTATTCACTAGGGGGGTTAGGTCTGTTGATCATATATATGATATATATGAATTTGTTACACAATGTCATAATTGTATGTTTAAAAGCTTGTAAAATTATCATTAATGGCAACACACGTTACACTTATTGATAGGGGATAAAATTACAGTATGTAGTAGCCTACATATAGTGTATATGATGTGCACATTTTGGATTCAATTGGATTATTGGTAATGGATGAACAATAGCAGACACAGAAGGCTGTGGTATTCATCTTGCAATTAAATATTTTTAGGTTGAATTTCTTATTTTTCTAGTTTAATTTACGGTATTATTTAAATACTGAAAAAGATTCAATGAGAAAAATGAATTGGATATTGTGAAAGAAACTTTTAAGTGTTAGATAGAACAATTCATTAGAAGTATTTTGCTATATTAGAAAGAGAGTTGTTTGTGTGCGGGAATGGTGATGATTGAATTGATAGGGAGAAGCAGATTTCTCTTGACTTTCAAAAGAAAAATCACAGGAATTTAGATAAGTAAACTAGCAACTGTTTTTCTACAATTTTTGCTTCACGTTTGGTTTGGTTTGGTTTGATTTGTTATGTGTTGGGTTGAAACTGGTTCATTTTTAAGGAGTATAAAATTCCCAGTAGGTGGTGGGCAAATACTAGTATTGGGTCTACAAGGTAGGATGGGGGTGCTTCCTTGCACGTCCTCCTCCAATAGGTGGGTGTATTTTTAAGCGAGACAAAATGGAAGAAATAGCACTAGTTAGTTTTTCTTGGTCATCAAAGTAAATGAAAGATGTTTTGACAATTCTGGACTCAGTGACCCACGGACTGACCCGCCTGACAGATTTTTATTTAATTCCAGAAAATGTTTTATTAATTGTTTAATCATGGAAATCAATTAATAAATAGTTATTGTGTGATTATTAAATTCTGAAAATTTAACAGATATTAATTATTGGCATAAAATTAATATTTCCACTGAAGTTTTGGAAAATTAATATATTTGGATAATTTTAGTTAATCTCAAATTTAATGATGCAATAGTTAATTAATTGTGATAATTTGCATGATCTTTATAAAAATTTCAGAAAATTACAGTAACCTTTGGTGATGATAAGATAATGTTGTAAATTTTATGGAAGTATTTTAATGTATTTATAGCATACTTGGAATATTAATTGAGTAATATTGTCTGTTATTTAATTACGTTATTAATATTTTTGAAATATTAATTGTTGGTGCTTGGAATTAAATTACCATGTTGTAATAACACATGTACCATTATTCCAAGTGGGGTGATTTATGTTTTAGTAATTTAATTGAATTATTTCCTAAATTCACGTCTTATGAGCTGAAAGATTAATGATAAATAATTGAGCATTTATATGGATTGTGTTTCCTAAGCCTGAAGAAGTATTTCTTCTGTTTTTATGTTCTATTATTTTATGTTAATTTGGTTCATGTGCCAAAGATGGTGAACAATGCTGATAATTCTAGATATACTCAAATCTATCTTATTGCCTTTAAAAGATGAAGCGGAAGAAATGTTTAAATAAAACTGAGGTTGAAAATTAGTTAGAAAGGAAAAATAGATCGAACACTTAAAGATATGATGAATGTCATGTTAATTAGCTTCTAATATGTGGGGAGAAGCTTGCCTTTTTGAATAATCAATTTTTAATAGAGTTCAACATAAAATGATAGACTCTTTACCATGTAAAAAAAAGGGGAACATGCACCTAACTTGGGGTATATTAAAATGTGGGGGTGTCTAGCTAAAGTAGCTATACCAGAATTTAAAAAAGAATAAAATTGGACATAAAACAATGGTTTGTATTTTTACTGGATATGTTTCAAACAGTAGACTTTTGATAACTAAAGATGACCCTAAAACTTATGAAGAAGCAATGAAATCATTTGATGCAATCTTTTGAAAAGATGTAATCCATTATGAATAATCATACATGAGAGCTAGTTATTTTGCCTAAAAAGCTGTAAATCTATTGAGTGTTTAAAAAGAAGTTAAAAGCTGATCGGTCTATTGATAATTTTAAAGCAAGTTTTTCAGTACTTGTTGTTATGTGCTAATGTTCAGCATTATGTGAAATTCTTGTGAATTATTTTAATGTGCACTCCGTGCAACAATGTGATAATAACTGTTAATAATCTGTTGATAATTTAAGTTAGTTGTTCTATGTGAACTATATATTTTGAGAAATGTAAAGTATGAGCATTATGGAGCATGTATCAGATGTCAAGCATGTATAAATGTACGATATGAGAAAGATGAAGCATGTATAAAATGCGAATTATACATAAATGTGAAGCATGAAAAATGTGATATATGCATGAGATACAAAGCATGAAAATTGTGATGTGATTATATGTGGATGATTTGCTGATATTTGGTACTGATGAGAAAGTTGTGAAAACTATTAAAATCTTTTTTTATTCTCTAAATTTGACATGAAAAACGAACTTGATTCTTGGCATGAGAATTAATAAAAATGCACATGGTTTATTTTAATTATGTGGAATTCTTAAGAAATTTAATTTGTTTAAAGAAGAGCCATTAAGAACACCTTGTGACTCTAGTGTGTGTATTTAAAGAAAAATAAAGGGGATTGGTATTGCACAAACTGAAGATACCAGAATCATTGATAGTGTAATGTACTTAATGAATTGTACTCGACCTGATATAACATATGTCATTAGTAGAATTAGCAGATATACGCATAAGAATTATTGGAATGCGTTGTCACGTCTAATGAGGTATTTAAAAGGAATAGTAAATGTAAGTGTACATTTTTCTAATCATCCTAATGTTTTTGAAGGATATTGTGATACTAATTGGGTATCTGATAATGATGAAACAAATCTCCACTAGTGGATATGTGTTTACTTTAAGTGGATGAGTTGTCTCTTGGAGATCTGCTAAACAAACTGTACTGCTAAATCTAATATGAAATATGAATTTGTTGCATTAGAATTGACAGGTACAGAAGCAGAGTGGTTGAGGAATTTATTGGCAGACATAACGTTGTGGTCTAAACCAATTCTTTCTATATCTTTGCATTGTGATTCTCAAGCTGTTATTGGACGAGCAATTAACCATGTGTATAATGGGAAATAGAGAAATATTCGCTTGAGACATAATATTGAATGAAGACTGATCAGTAAACGGTGTTATTTCCATGAAATTTGTAAGGTCTGAAAAGAACCTAGAGGATCCGCTTACAAAGGGATTGATTAAAAAGAGTGTCCAAGAAACATCCAGAGGGATGTGACTATTGCCAACATTTTGAGTAAGTAATACGCGATGGAAACCCAACCCATGTGATTGGAGATCCCATGAATTGGGTTCAATGGGTAACAACAAGTCACGTAATTACTTAATAATAGCACTATAATTATTTATATATCTTCTTGTGTGCATGTAGTGCTTACTGAAAAATTGTGAAAGGATAAATCGTTTAGATTCTTAATGAAACTCATAGCCCTAATGGGTGGTGTATGTCAGTTTACACTTGATGGGTTCACCTATATAAAGGTGGAAGTGTAGGTCGCTTCCTATGAGAGTCTTTGGCAAACTCTCTAGAGCCTTTATAAAATATGGGATATGGCGCATGGCCTAAAACGCGTCCCAACCGCGGACTTGTGTGGATTCAGGATTTTTAGATATGTGTGCAAGTCAAATTGATTATATCAAAAAATAAAGGGTTCAAGAATATAGTTCACCTATAATCTACAATCATGAGCTTGTTCCACTAAGTGTCGATTCAAACCCACAAGGTATCAACGTTATGTATATAGAATTCATTGCCCTTCTCACTTCCTTTTAATTTTTCTTTCTTTGATAATTTTGAATCCTGTGGAGGATTGTTGGTTATACTTCAAAATTATGGTTTTATCAAAATTCCTAACTTTTATTTCTTTTAATACCCTAGCCGTTATGAGCTTTTATTAGCATTATTTTCCTAATTTAATTGGTATTTATTTTTGTAACTCCCACCCAAGCGTTCCTTTAAAAGTCCAACGTTCTCTTGAGTCTTTTTCGAACGTTCTTCGAACATTAATAATACACACAGCAGAATATACAGTTTCTTCCTCTCCTTATCTCAAAAGTCTGTTCATATATACTGTGTTAATTGTTAATTGGGCAATCCACAAAGACAAGTCCATTTGTACCTGTGATTATTATCAGTGGGGGCGAAATCACTTTTTAGGACAGTAGCTCTGCTACGCCTCGATTTCCAGCTAAGTTGTTCCAATTTACTGTGTTATTCTTCTTGTTAATTGCTATATATTCAAACAATTCTAACTCAGTAACTCAGAACTCATATGAGAAGATAAGAAGGGCATATTGATTAGAGCAAAAGATTACCTTGAATCGCCTTGTTAGCTCATTAGTGTGCAGTAGGTTACAAAGCTTAGATTGTCCATAAGCTGCATTGGCATTTTAACTGAGAATTATGATAAGAAATTAATCAGTTAATAAAGTTTTTTGGATTATGGTAAGACTTGTAAATAGTTCTCTTAATAAGAAAAGAAAGAATTATGATCATCTATTCTAAAATACATATCTAGCTTAGAAGGCATAGCATTTAGGTATCTACATATATAGTACCTTGCTTTGTTGATTTTGTCAAAACGAATTCCTTGTTTGTACCCGTTGTGATGGAGGGCTGATGATACGTTAACTATTCTTCCTTCTCTTTGGGTTTTACGCGCTGTGTTTTTCATGGTCTCCAACAAAAGATTTGTCAAAAGAAATGGACCTGAGAAAATGTACAGATCAATCTTAAATATAATAAAATTTTCGATTAGATCCAGAAAAGATTTTCTCGGACACTTGTAAGAAAAATAATTCGATCCAAGGCTGTATAAAAATTACAAATTATGGGGGAACCAAGCAGTGAAAAAACAATAGTTAGGTAACTCTTAAGCTCACCACTTATCCAATTCACCCGAGCTCGCCCTCCTTTAGTGACGGACCGGCGACAGTTCGGTCATATAACCGTCGTATATACTTTTAGCAACGGACAACATATAGCGACGCTAAAAGTATAGACGATGGTTATATGACCGAACCGTCGCCAGGTTCGTCGCTAAAGGGGGTGAGCTCGGGTGAGTTAGATAAGAGGTGAGCTTAAAATCCGGACCGTATATATATAGTATGTAAATCTTGTGCTCTTGTCTTTTATTTCCTTTGTTAATTTCTGTGTTTGCCATAGTTGGTGGCAACATAGACCAAGGAGATAAATTTAATGTAAATGTAGCATACCTAAATGGTTAACTGCAAATTGCTGTTCAATGTTCGTCTTTGGAAAGTGTGAATGGAGGTGCCATGCATAATCCCTGCATTGTTACTTTCAACACCAAGCAAAGATAATAACTTCATTTTAATTCTTGTAATTAATATTTCGACATTAACTTAATGTTTGTAGATTAAAGTTAAAGGTTTATGAATCAATCTACAATATACTCCCTCCGTCCCAAATTATCTGCTGTTCTAGAGTTTCACACAGATACCAATATGTATGATAAAAATACTAAAATACCCTTTGTGCTGACTTTTTTATTAATTGAAGAGAAAGAAAAAGCAACTAATTAATTGGAGAGAGAGAAACATTGAAGAGAGAGAGAGAGAGAGCAGCACATTAATTGAAGAGAGAGATAGAGAGAAACAATTATTAATTAAAGAGAGAGAGAGGCATGAATGTGGATGTTTAAAAAAGAGGAGAGACATTAATGAGAGTAATGATTATCAACAATTAAGATAAAGGGGCAAATTTAGAAAACAAATGAAAAAAATGCATTGAAATCTTAAAAAAGCAGATATTGTGGGACAAATTTTTTTTACTAAAACAGCAGATAATTTGGGACGGAGGGAGTATTAAGGAAAAAGAAAACTATGTCACATATTTCTTACTCAGGGAAACACCAGACGAAATATATTCCTTGGCAAATTTCCTTATGAATTGAGATCGATTTCCAAGACATCAAGTCTAGTGCGGGGGATTTTCTCAAGTAATTCTTCTTTAACTTTTCGACCAGCATTAACATTTCTCACTGCCATTACTACATGTACACCGCGTAAAGCAAGGACTCGCGTCGTTTCTGTTCCTCTTAATGTTATGCAGTACTAGTATTGGTATAATCTGTACTTCTAATATTGATAATTACATTATTATTATTATAATAATACTTCACTACTTTTATAAATTCGATAAGTAAATTAATTTTCTGAAATGACTTGAAAAATTATCATCATTACTTATTAGACTAATTGAACTAATTTTATTAATAATAAAATCATTTCTTAATAATAAAATCATTGCTTAATATATAAAATCATTACTAATAATCATTGCTTAATAATAAAATTATTATTACTAATAATGCAAGATTTATAATGATCACTTTATATTTTATTAAAGAATGATATTTATTTTTAATATATTAATAATCTTTTTATTGATATTATTACAAAGATAAGAAAAAATATTAAAGGGGATAATAATAAATATAGATATTAACTTATTTCTATTTAGAAAAATCCAATTAATAATATAGATTTATTAATAATAATAAATCGTAATATAATAGTAATGCAAGAATATAGATTTTGGGGGATGGTGAAGTTTTACTATAAGGATATATCCTTGGTTGAAATTAGCAGCTAGGCCCGTGGTGCTCGGGTAGTCATATGATGAGGGATTGGTGCATGAGGTCGCGAGTTCGGATCTGTTCATCAGCGACTAGTTGGGATACAGATTTTTTTTTCCTCAGCCGTGACAGACTATACCGGCCGGGTCTTTTTTTATTATTAGTTTAATTTGCTGAGTCATAACATATAATGGAGAAAAGAAGAAAAAAATAAATAAATAAGATAAGCCGGTACAAGCTGTACCGGCCGGAAATAAAAAAAAGTATGAAGCCGGTACAAGCTCTACCGGCCGGATTATTTTAATAATAAATATTAATTTTTATAACTATACTGACAATATAATTTTACGTGGGTCTCTCTTATTAAAATAGAAGCCGGTACAGGTAAATAATTAGGCACAACAACCTGTGCCGGCTTATCAAATACAAAAGCTAATCTCAGCCATCAATTCATTTTATCAACGGTCCAAAAAGGGGGTGTTGCACAGTTCTCATAGCAACTGACTGCTATGGAAGGGCTCCATATATATATATATATATATATATATATATATATATATCACAGAATCATGAAAAAAAATGTTTAAAAAGTTGCAAGTAGCAGGATCGAAGTTTATCACAGCTTTAAATGAGATTAGTGTAACTTTTGATCATCTCTAAAATAATATAATTCTTTATTATATTTATTGAATAATTAAAATTATCTTCCATCTTTATAACAACAAGAATTATTTTTTCTAAATTATAGTAAAATGAATGATTTGATCAAATACAACTAACATATATATATATATATATATATATATATATATATATATATATATATATATAGTCCGGATCCAGTCCGGGATCCCGGACTCTACTAAAATACGGACTTTTTTTTTTTGAAACAACTAAAAAAAAAATAAAAAAATTATGGAATTGAAATTTTTCCATAATACAGTGTTTTGGGCGTGATTTGGATGCCTATAACGAAATATGTCTGTACAGTCTGGGCAGACTGTACATACATTGGTTGATGTAGGTATTAAAAACACGCCCAAAACATTGTATTATGAAAAAATTTCAGTTCCATATATTTTTTTTTTAGCTGTTCTACAAAAAAAAAAAAAAAAAAAATTAAGGGTCCGGATTTAATCAGGTCCGGGAGTCCGGACCTGATCAATTCTGTATATATATATATATATATATATATATATATATATATATATATATATATATATATATATATAGCAAGGATCAAGTGCATACCTCTTATCTTACTCACCCGTGCTTACCCCCCTTTAGGCGACGATTTCGGTCATACAACCGTCGTCTATACTTTTAGCGACGCTATATGTTTGTCCGTCGCTAAAAGTATAAACGACGGTTGTATGACCGAAACTGTCGCCTAAAGGGGGTAAACACGGGTGAGTAAGATAAGGGGTATGCACTTAATCCGGACCGTATATATATATATATATGGGGTTCCATCCACAGCAACCGGTTGTTGGGAGCAACCCATTTTTTCCCAGCCGCTACAGCTTCTAGCGGCTTATAAAAAAAAAATTCTAAATGGCCGGTACAAGCTGTAGCGACTGGGAAAAAAGGGGTTGCTCCCCAACAACCGGTTGCTGTGGATGGAGACCCTATATATATATATATATATATATATATATATAGTTGATTCAAAAGAATTTATTAATTCATAGCGAATATGTAATTGGATGTGTAGGTAGTGTTATTTGTAGTGAATTAAAATGAATTAAATGAGATATGTTCTACTAATTAGATTTATGAATAATGAAATATCAAGAGTTAATATTTATATCAAACATTAATTGAGTACATTGTATCTTTACTAGAAAATATGTGCTACAATTTGTGTTAAAAAAAACTTTCGGGCTGCGACTCATCAAAGTTGGATTGTCCAGTTGAGTTGGGACCAACCAAAATAACTCGGTATTTGTCTTTAGTGCAGAAGCGAAAAATAATATTTAGTGGGGTCAAAATTATTACTAAGCTATAAATAATTTGACGGAGGTTTGGGGCAGTGCTCCCGAGTCAATTTTTTTTAATACTTTTGTACTTTCGGGTCACACACACATTAAAATGTCAATATAATAAGTAATAATATATGGTATATATACACTATATTGACTCATAATAGACTTTTTTTAATCACAATTGTTCATAATTATTTATTTATTTATTTACTTTTTAAAAATAATATAAATTAGATTATTATTTAGTTTAAAATATTATAGAGAGATATACATATATTGAGAGGATACAAGTCACTAAAATTTGATTGACAAAGTTATAAATTTTCAATTTGACCTTGTATAATAAAAAATTTATAAAATTTTAGTAGGATCAATTTATATATAATAATTAAAATTTACGGGTCAATTGATCTAACAGTGCAACACTTGGCTTCGTCACTGCTTGCCTTGTTATATTTTGGTATTGATTGTACAAAAGAGTTTTATAATTTTTCAAAATACTATTATTACAAGGGGGATCTCATACTATTTTATAAAGTAACGTTGCATACTTTAATGGCAAAACTATGTTTTTAATTACTATACTTGACACGTTTTACTTAATACATCACTAAATTTTTAATTTTTTGGATTACCCCATTAAACTAATTAAAATTTTTTAATTGGGTCATTTCGTCCAAAATAGTTGACAGACGTTAAAGTGGCGCTGACGTGACAAAAAATAAAAAATTGCTTATGTGGCAAAAAAAATCAAAAATATATTGTTTTTAAAAACAGATTTTTAAAAAAAAAATAGAATTCTATAAAAAATGAATTTTTTTTTAAAAAAAATAGATTTTTTTTAAAAAAACAGTTTTTTAAAAAAGCAGATTTTAAAAAAAATAGAATTCTAAAAAAATATACTTTTTTAAAAAAGTAGAAATTTTTTTAAAACAGCTTTTTTTTAAAAAAACAGATTTTTTAAAAAAAGAATTTTTTTAAAACAGATTTTTTTATTTTTAAAATATATTTTTTTTAAAAACAGTTTTTTTAAAAAAAAATAGAATTTTTTTAAAAATATTTTTTTCAAAAAATTATGTTTTTAAAAAAAAACTGTTTTTTAAAAAAAGGCGATTTTTAAAAAAATTTCTTTTTTTTAAAAAAAATCAAGTTTTTAAAAAAAGTTCTACTTTTTTGAAAAATCTGTTTTTTTAAAAAGTTCCATTTTTTAAAAAATATGTTTTTTAAAAATTCTCTTTTTAAAAAAATTCTATTTTTTAAAAAAATATGTTTTTTAAAAAAAGTATATTTTTTTAGAATTCTATTTTTTTTAAAATCTGTTTTTTCAAAAAATTCTGTTTTTTAAAAAAAGCTGATTTTTTTAAAAAATCAATTTTTTTAAAAAAAATCTGTTTTTAAAAACAATTCATTTTTTTATAGAATTCTATTTTTTTTAAAAAATATAGTTTTTATAGAATTCTATTTTTTTTAAAAAAAGTATTTAAAAAAAAATATTTTTAAAAAAATCTGTTTTTTTTAAAAAAATTTATTATTTTTTGTTATATTTTATTATGTTTTTGTTATTTTTAAAACTTTAAAATGTTAATTTTTTTTTAAAAATCTGTTTTTGATTTTTTTCTTTGCCACATAAGCAATTTTTTTATTTTTTTGCCACATCAGCGCCACTTTAACGTCTGTCAACTATTTTGGACGGAATGACCCAATTAAATTTTTTTAATTAATTTAATGGGGTAATCTAAAAAATTAAAAGTTCAGTGGTGTATTAAGTAAAACGTGTCAAGTATAGTGGTTAAAAACATAATTTTGCCATACTTTAATCTTCATCATATACACATCAATTCATGCATTACATCATTTAACTTGCTAAATTTTTTGCAAGTCTCAAAATAATGCATTTTTGAAATTTTTGTTAATAAAAATAGTATAGTTTGTGTAATTGAATACACATCCTCCCATGTTATGCTTAAAAAAATATTTCATAATTTTACAAAATATTATTATTATAAGAGACACCTCAGACAAGAACGTGAGATATCCCTCACCTACCTGCCCTAAAAAAAAAATTTATTTTTTTTATATTTTTATCTTAGAATAGATAAAATGGAATCATTTCTTTCTCCTCTTATTAGTCATTGAAAAGAAAAAGAAAGGGAGAATAAAATCTTCTTCTTCTTCTTTTCATTTTTTCTTTTTTCTGTCACAATGGAATCATTTTGATGCCTTATTGGACGTGTGTGTGTGTATATATATATATATATATATATATATATATATACAGTCCGGATCAAGTGCATACCCATTATCTTACTCACCCGTGCTCACCCCCTTTAGGCGACAGTTTCGGTCATACAACCGTCGTCTATACTTTTAGCGACGCTATAGGTTGTCCGTCGCTAAAAGTATAGACGACGGTTGTATAACCGAAACCGTCGCCTAAAGGGGGGTGAGCACGAGTGAGTAAGATAAGGGGTATGCACTTGATCCTTGCTATATATATATATATATATATATATATATATATATATATATATATATATATATATATAGCCGAATTTACCACAAATACACATATATAATAACAAAACTAAGTTTTTTGATGCGTTATCTTTGGTATGACACTAAAATTTAATTATTATTAAAACATTTTTTAAAATTTTCTGATTTTATTTTATTAATTACTGCTAAAACACTTTTTAAATCTAGAATTTAATTACAAGTAATACATTAATTATGATCCTGAAAAACTTTAGAGTAATTTATTATTTTATAACAATTTTATTTCTTATAGAAATCCTGAATTATATGCCATTAGTAAGTTAAGTTGTGAAATTATTAACTATTAAAATAATTAATAGTTAATGTTAGAGAATCAAAATTCTTTTTATGGTCCTACAAACTTTAATGATAATTTATTATTCTACAATAATTTTATTCTATAGTTCTTTAATTACTTCGTTATACAATAAATTTAACTTAAAAAATGTTTAGAATTTTATTTACTCAACTTTAGATTCTAAATAACTAAATATTAAAAATGTAGGAAAAATATTATGAATTACATAAAAATTAAAATATATAGGAGGCATTTAGTTAATTAATGTTAAAAATAATTATGACTATTGTGATTAAAATTTAGTTAATTTTTAAAAATAAAAGTCATACGGGTAACTTATTATTTTACAACTTTATTCCTAAATAAATATATTTTAAAAATATAGAAAAATAGTATGAGAAAATAATAATAAATATTAAAAAGTGTAATATATATTACAAAATGTATTAATGATTAAACTTTAATTACTAGTTTATTTTAGCGCTCAGGAGCCAAAACGAACACGTCTGCTACCTATCGTACTGGTCCCTCGACCAGGCATTTTACTTTTGTCGAATCGGAACCAATACCATTGCTCTAGATAAGAGATCTTTAGTTTATCAATGTTAGGGGGAAAAAATTCAGCTATATATAGTTATTAAAATTTAAGCTACTATTAAACACAAAAAAATTATAAATCATGATGGTAACTTATTAGTTTACAACAATTTTATGTTATTTAGAATTTCTTAAATACCAAGTTTAGGCTTTTAGGTTTCACTCATTTTTTAACTCTAAATAACCATGTATAAATTCGAAAGATTGAAAATAAAAACTAAATATTAAATTTAAAAAGTATATAAACTGAATATTAGATTAAAAATAACAAAAAAAATAAATATATTATTAACATTCAATTGCAAGTTTTTGATAATTGTTTGTTTGAGCAAAGTTTATTGTCATTATATAATAAGTTAAATTCAAATTCAAATTTAATTTTTTTTATAATCATTATATATACAAAATAAATAGTGAAATAATATTTCCACATTGTAATTTTGATATTTTTAGATGTGCTCCTCCCACATAAAGTTGGGACTCACCCTACTCTCTTGTGAGAAAAAACCATATAAAAATATCAAAATTATATATGAAAATTATGCTCCTAATAAATAAGGAATTAAATATAAACTCGTAATTCGCATAAATTTTGTCAATTCTTTTGTTTGATTTACGGGTTTGGATATGATTCGCTTCGATATTCAATGTTTGTATTGGAATTTATTTTTGAATAAAGTATGCATTACTACTCAACTTATTTCCAAAAAGATTTTCAACTTCTTACCATTCTATTTATGGCTATTATATAATATTACTAGTGATAACTCGTGCCTAAAGGCACGGCGTAACCAAAAATTAAATTAAAATTCGAAAAATATTATATTTTTTAAAGACACATATCACCACAACAATTAATACATACTCAATCATCAATATATATCCAACCACCAAAACATCGAGCTAGTTGGTACTAATTTCAAGAAATTTTGACAAAATTTTCTTTAAAAATAGATATCTAGAAAATTCTAAACTTGTCTATAAAACTTACAATCATCATTACATATCCAAACCACAAAAAAAACTATCATTCCATACCCAAAATCATCATAACCATGTATAATTAGTTAACTTTACAAAATACAGAACACAATCATCAACACATCTAACCACCAAACAATCAAGCTAGTCACTACTAATTTAGAAAAATTCGACAAAGTTTCCTTAAAAAATAGATATCCAGACAAATATAAACCTGTCTATAAAACTTACAATCATCCATACATATCCAAACCACAAAAAAAACCATCATTCCATACCCAAAATCATAATAACCATATATAATTAGTTAACTTTACAAAATACGGAACACAAAAAATACATACATGAAGAAATTAATACATACTCAATCATCAACACATCCAACCACCAAAACATCAAGCTAGTCCCTACTAATTTCAAAAAATCTCGGCAGAGTTTTCTTTAAAAATAGATATCCAGAAAAATCTAAACCTGTTTACAAAATTTACAATCAACGATACATATCCAAACCACAAAAAAACCATCATTCTATACCCAAAATCATCATCACCATGTATAATTAGCTAACTTTACAAAAGACGGAACACAAAGAATACATACATGCAGAAAATAGAAAAACAACATGTCAAGCATAAGACCCTTTACTTTATAGCTTACACCAAGTATATTCTTTAGAGCTTACACCATGTATCCTTCAATATATACCTGAAAATATTTAAAATTTAAAAATTATCGAAATATGTGAGTCAAAATAAAACAATTATAAATCCAAAACATAAGACCCCTTACTTTACCCTGAATTATCTAAAAAACAAATGAGAACACATATTTATATGTAGGGGGAATGATTTAGATTGATATAAGTAAACAAAAATACGTATTCCCTGACGTATTCCCTGAAGAACTTCTTAGCTCAACAGTTCTTAGCTCATGTCACAGATCTAAACAAAAATACGTCAGTTTTGAATAATATTTCTATTGTTAATGAATTTACTGACGTATTCTCTGAAGAACTTTTTGGCCTACCTCCAGAGGGTGAAATTGAATTTTGTATCAACCTTGAACTCGGTACAAAACCCATTTCTAAATCCCCATATCGAATGGCTCCTATTGAACTTCAGGAATTAAAAACTCAACTGCAGGAATTGTTAGACATTGGCTTTATTCGTCCTAGTACTTCTCCTTGGGGTGCTCCTGTTCTATTCGTGAAGAAGAAAGATGGGAGTATGCGACTTTGTATTGATTATCGGGAGTTGAATTATGTCACCATCAAAAATAGGTACCCATTGCCACGTATTGATGACCTGTTTAACCAGTTGCAAGGAGCCAAATTCTTTTTAAAGATTGATCTTCGTTTCGGATAGCACCAATTGAAGATTAGAACCGATGACATTCCAAAGACGGCTTTCAGAACTCGGTACGGGCATTATGAATTCCTGGTAATGTCCTTTGGATTGACTAATGCTCTTATTGCCTTCATGGATATGATGAACCGAGTATTCAAGGAATATTTGGATCACTTTGTGGTCGTCTTTATTGATGACATCCTTATTTATTCCAAAAGCTGTGAAGATCATGAACAACACTTGACGCTGATACTCCAAAAGCTTCGTGAATATAAGTTTTATGCCAAGTTGATGAAATACGAGTTCTGGCTTGAAGAAGTAGCATTCCTAGGGCACGTGGTATCAAGTCGTGGAATATCTGTTGACCCAGCAAAGATTGAAGCTATTCAAAGCTGGGAGCAACCTAAATCAATGACCGAAGTATTTAGCTTTCTCGGCTTAGCTGGTTATTATCGGAGATTCATAGAAGAGTTTTCTCGAATCGCTACTCCACTAACTCAGCTGATTTAGAAAGATACAAAGTTCGATTGGAGCGAGGAATGTGAGAAGAGTTTTCAAGAACTCAAGAGGAGACTCATTTCAGCACCTGTTCTGACAATACCATCTGGTTCGGAGGGATTTGTCATCTACAGTGATGCTTCGGGCAAAGGGTTAGGATGTGTTCTCATGCAACATGGGAAAGTCATAGCCTATGCCTCACGATAACTCAAAGAATATGAGAGGAATTATCCTACTCATGATCTAGAGTTGGCAGCTGTTGTCTTCGCACTAAAGATTTAGAGGCATTACTTGTATGGGGAGAAAGTGGAGATCTTTACGGATCATAAAAGCCTCAAATATTTCTTCACTCAAAAGGAACTCAACATGCGACAACGTCGTTGACTTGAACTGTTAAAAGATTATGATCATACTATCCAATACCATCCTGGAAAAGCGAACGTGGTAGCTGACGCATTGAGTAGAAGATCATATGCGGGTACGAGTGCAATATTGTCAACGCAAAGGCCCATTTTGTATGACTTGCAAAAGATGGAGATAGAGATAAAGACTCCAGGGACCCATGTGATGATGGCAAATATACAAGTAGAATCGACTTTAATTGATAAAATTAAAGTTGCTCAAATTACAGATCCGGAGCTGATGCATATGAGGAAGAAAGTACACGAAGGTGCGATGCCGGAAGCAAGAATCGATGAAGAAGGAATACTTCGAGTCAACTCCAGACTTTGTGTTCCTAACGACCCTGATTTAAAGTATAAAATCATGATGGAAGCGCGCAACACACCGTTTGCAATCCATCCTGGGAGTACCAAAATGTATCATGATCTTTGACATACATTTTGGTGGGGCAATATGAAGAGAGAGATAGCGCTGTTTATCTCAAGGTGTTTAACGTGTCAACGATTCAAGGCGGAGCATCAAGTACCAAAAGGTCCATTGCAACCACTTGAAATTACAGAATGGAAGTGGGAGCACATTACCATGGATTTCGTTACTGGTCTTCCCAAAGTTTCTCAAGGCATAGATGCGATTTGGGTCATTGTTGATATATTTACTAAGTCTGCTCATTTCTTACCGATACGAGAAACTTATTCACTTGAACGTCTTGCTCGTATGTACATAAAAGAGGTTGTAAGATTGCATGGTATGCCAGTATCCATAGTTTCTGATCGAGACCCAAGATTCACTTCGCAATTTTGGGTTAGTTTGGAAAAAGCTATGGGCACAGATTTACGATTTAGCTCGGCATATCATCCTCAGACGGACGGACAGTCGGAGAGGACTATTCAAACTCTTGAAGATCTATTAAGACTCTATGTCCTTGATTTCAAGGGAAGTTGGGATAAGTTCTTACCATTGGTGGAGTTTTCCTACAACAACAGTTATCAAGCAAGTATTGGCATGGCTCCATTCGAAGCGTTGTATGGAAGAAAGTGCCATTCTCCAGTATGCTGGGATGAGCTGGGTGAAGCAAAGTTGTTGGGACCAGAGTTGGTACGTATGACTACGGAAAAGATTCAAACGATCCGACAACGTATAAAAACCTCACAAGATCGACAAAAGAGTTATGCTGATCTTCATCGAAAGGACGTAGAATTCGATATAGGAGATCATGTGTTGTTACGTGTTGCTCCATGGAAAGGAGTTACGAGATTTGGAAAGAGAGGAAAGCTCAATCCTCGATTCATCGACCCATTTTTAATCCTTGATCGAGTAGGAACTGTGGCCTATAGACTCGCTTTACCGCCAAGTATGTCTCGTGTTCATAACGTTTTTTATATATCCATGTTACGTAAATATGTGGAAGACCCGAACTATATTATTGAGTTGGAACCGGACGAAATAGCGGAAGATTTGACGTATGAAGAGGTTCCTGTTCAAATCTTGGATAAGAAGGAACATATTCTACGCACCAAGGTTATACCTTAAGTCAAAGTTTTATGGAGAAACCACGATGTTGAGGAAATGACTTGGGAGTTAGAATCTGAAATGAAGTCAAGGTATCCTTACCTCTTCAACATACCAGGTACGTACCCTAATTTCGAGGGCGAAATTTCATAAGAAGAGGAGATTGTAAAACCCCAACTTTTTGAATAAAGATGAATTTTCTATAAATATTTTTTTGAATATTATGGAGTAAAATTGATATAATGTTATAGTTGTGGGTAATATTTATAAATTTTGTAAAGTACGCAAGTTGTTATATAATATTCGATTGGTCGGGGAATATTTGTTTTAACAGGAAATATTCGTACAACGACACAATCATTGGTGGACCCCACAACGGAATTATTGTCGGATTGAGAAAACGACAAAAATACTTTATGAAAATAACGGCAGAAGTTTTACCGTTAACTGTTGAAACACCCGGTGTTAAAAGTACAGTAATACGTCTGGTTGCATAGTAGCACACGGTATTAATTATTGATGCTTACGTGATAAGTCACTCAGTTTTGCTTATTATTTAGATCCCTATTTACCCATTTTTCAAAATTATCGGAAGGAAGTTATAAAGTATATATATATATATATATATATATATATATATATATATATATATATACGTGTTATATATATATATATATATATATATAACACGTATATATATATATATATATATATATATATATATATATATATATATATGTCATGTGTATGTGTGTTTTAGTGTGTGTAAGAGTATTCGTGTGTTAATGGGTTTTGGTGGGGATTTACATTATTAAGTGATGTGAGGTTATATTATATATGTATTATGGGAATTGTCAATTTGGTGGGGGAATCTTGATTTATGGGAGGGAGGTTACGTAAAAGATGGGGATTGGTATATATATATATATATATATATATATATATATATATATATATATATATATATATATGATGGATAATGACATTTGGGTGGGGCCCACATGTTGGAAGAAGAATTTTGGGGAAAAAACTGAGAATTTCTCACGGATTGTGTTTTTATTTTCAAACAAACATGTGCCTTATTATATAATATATATATATATATATTATATTTTATTTAAAAGATTTTGCTTTAAATATGGACCGTCAGATTAAAGTAAATCGGACCGTTTATGGATTAGTTACTATGCATTCCTTTTTTCTATAAATAGAAGCTCATTCCTTCATTATTTTCTTACGAATTCACTGAAATTCTAGAGAGATAAACTGTAAGAGAAAAGGAAGAAAAGTATTCGGCTACTTAACTACTCTTATATTCAGTTTCTTTTACGGTAAGGGATATTATTCTTTTGTATTTGAGAAGAGAACTTCTGTTATTCCATTTCTTTATTATTCTGTTGGAATAACCTGTATACGCAGAATACCCTATACGTGGTGACATTCTTCTATTATTCTATCTTTATTATTTCATTGGAACATTCTGTCTGTGCTATATGCCAGACATGGTTCCGTTTCTATTATTCTGTCTTTATTATTCCATTGGAACATCCTGTCTGTGCTATACGCCGCACCTGGTTCCGTTTCTATTATTCTGTCTTTATTATTCCGTTGGAACATCCTGTCTGTGCTATACGTCGGACCTGGTTCCGTTTTTATTATTCTGTTGGAACATCTTGTCGGTGTGATTTTCACCTGACCTGGTTCCATTATTATTATTCTGTTGGAATAACCTGCCTATGCAAAGTACCGCATGCATGGTGATTTCTATTGTTATTCCATTCCTTATTATTCTCAGTTGGTTAAAATTTTGACTTCTATACTCCATGAAATTAGTGGAATATCCTTGATATTTGCGCTTCATCCAGTATTTTTCATGGAAATATTCTTCTGAGTATTCTTGAATTTTACTCTACAAAGCAGTATCATGTTGACAATTTGGACGTTATTAGTTTCTGAATAACTTAATTCTTAACTTGTTTTATTGAATTCTTATATCATTGTCATTATCCTCATGTTTATATTATGTTGAAAGTTATCTGTGGCCTGTAGTGCATAGATGGACTAGGTATGATTATGACCAAGGATTATTCAGTATAATCATGACTGTAATGTTACAAATGATGTGATAAACGTCCTCATTGGCTCGTAGTGCATTGATGGATAGTTGTTGGCATAATCATGACCATTGATGAATACACAAATATCCTTGGCCCGTAGTGCAAGGAATTTGTGGTCGTGACCCTAATGAATATCCTTGGCCGTAGTGCATGGATGATGTGGATTTTTTATTAAGCTGAGTTTCAGCGATAAAAGTGATGAAAAACTTTTAAAATCATAAAAGATAGTAGATTCTATTCTCTACTTGACTCTTTTAATGGATTGCTTGATCCGCTGCAGTTAAACTTGATGTCTATTATATTTTATCAGTTTAACATTATTGGAGACTAATGATAATTTATTCTGCATTATCTTAGTCATAATATTTCTTACTGGGCTAGTTGAGCTCACCCTTTCTTTCACTGTTCTCTTCAGGAAATGAGAACATAACAGGGACTAGTCGGGGAACAGAGTGACGGTCTAGAGGATATCATTAGTAGTCCTCACTATTCTGTAAAATAGTGTGTTAATAATTGTAATGAGGACTCATTTTGAGTTTGTATAATCTCTAGTAGACAATAATTGTATTCAAACTCACAGTTATGTTTTGTCGTATTGTACACGACAGTTGTATTAGTCAGTTGTATTTGAATTTTGTACCATGTATCTGACGACCCAAGATGGGTGATGTAGACCTAATTTTGGGGGCGTCACATGGCCGGTATAGCCTGTCACGGCTGAGGAAAAAAAAATTTGGTATCCCAACTAGTCGCTGCTGAACAGATTCGAACTCGCGACCTCATGCACCAATCCCTCGTCATATGACCACCCGAGCACCACGGGTCTAGCTGCTAATTTCAACCAAGGATATATCCTTATAGTAAAACTTCACCATCTCCCAAAATCTATATTCTTGCATTACTATTATATTACGATTTATTATTATTAATAAATCTATATTATTAATTGGATTTTTCTATTTAAATCTATATTCTAGATTATTATTATGTTTCTATTATTATTATTATTATTATTATTATTATTATTATTATTATTATATTAAGTTTCAATGATAGGAAATGAATGCATTATCTATTTATTATTATATTCATGTATTACTATTATTAAAAATAATATGTAAATTGATTTTTAATATTAATATAAATAATGTGATTATTAATATTAGTCCGAACAAAAATATCCATACAGTTCAACTAAATAGATAATTTTTTTCGTATTAATAATATGAAGTGGTTTTATGTGATTCAATAATATTCATATTACTAAGTCATGAATTTGAAAATCCCATAAAGTTCAACCAAATAGACATTCTTATTAATTAATATGTACATTAGATAACGTTAGACAAGTTCTATATCTCAGAGGCCGAAAGTAATCTTGCGGATTTCTTGTAGAGCTCCCATGCGACGCGGTAACGAAAGACTGTGACATCTTCCAAGGACCACTTCTCTTCAAAAATATTACCATTGGCCCTAACGAAACAGTCAACATACTTGCATACAAAAATGCCACAGTCTGAGTTATTTTGTTGTTTCGGTCGAATCTTTAAGGTCTGCACAGTAGGATTACCGCTGGGCCACTCAAGCATCGGATTACCATTTCACAAACAAAATGGTATCAAATGTACCTGCATGTACAAAGTAGTTGGTTAATATTTTTTTAATATTAAAGGACATTATAAAATTAAAATATTTTAAAACTAAACATACCGCAACTTTAACGAATTATGAGTACATTTCATGCAACTTAATATACTTAGTGTCATTGTAGTGCGGGTCAATTATGGTAACCATCCAATCTTCAACTGAGAATAGGAACAAGACAAAATGGCATTGATTGGTACTACACACCGACATGAATATGTATTTGTATTCGTGTAAAGGTGGACTAACACCTTGGTTAACATACGGATTGCAAAAACTCCATGCAGTATTCACGTTAGTTAGGGGCACATAGGTCTGCCCAAGATGCATGAAGAATGAATTCATGAAACCAAATTGGGACCACCTTTGTATTCCCCGCGACCTGTAGTATTCCTCTCTGTCTCGTAGCAACAACATATAAGCGTCGATGACATGCTCGAATAACCAACTCCTAGGCCCTAAGGATTGCACTGCATTGTGGTTTAATTCATATAACTGGAGCGGATGTGACAAAGGATATAATCCTCTTCTAGTGCCACCACGTTTTCAAACTTATGTTTATTTACAAATGTCTCCTTCCAATCTGTAAGTTTTTTGGTTAAGGACCCTTTTGGTCCATAAGAGATGTGGTCTCCCGCATCTTGTACCTGATTGAGACCCAAATATGTACACTATTATTATATAGCAATAATAATTAAAACCATCACTATTAACATAACTATATATACCTTGTGTGAACTAGATCCCTTGATGTCAGAAAGTCCCGCAAAGTCAGAGTTGGTTGGAATGTAACACTCCTCATAGGTTTGGAAGGTCGGAATGTAACACTCCTCGTAGGCTTGGGTGGTGGGAATGGAGCTCTCCTCGATTTCTTGTGCGGTGGGTATGTAGCTCTCTTGTACAACATAATTAGTTTGTTTCCCAAGCCCTTCATTGAATTGGGAGAATTGGGACCGTGGTCTAATATTTGTGGGACCCCCTGTCGAGGTAATTGTTTCCCTCTTGCTTCGAAGTCGTATTTGACTTATTGGTAATTACAATTATTTTTTTGCAGAACCAACTCGGGAGGCAGCTGAGTAAGTGATGAAAATTTATCAAGTAACAACTTTGCACTCTCAACCTGTCATGTAAGATAAACACAAACAAATATTATTAACACTAAATATGAATAAATGTAATATTAAGTATTTACTCCAATACATGATAAATTAAAGAAGAATATAATTTTATACCATTGTAATAAGTTGTTGTTGGTTGTAAATGGCCCGAGGCTCATAACAACTGTCGAGGTCGCTTTCCTGTCGAGGTCAATGGATTTTCCAACGTGTAATTTTCCTATACCAGACCATATAATCATCTATTGACACATAATTTGAAATTTCAGTTTGTTGTCCTTCGAGATGATCCATGTATGCCTCCCACCTCGAAATATATTCCCCTCTCAAGGCCATGCAATCCTCGACATCAATAAATTTAAACTTTTTCTCCTTCCTAAGGTCACCGTGGTTTTTGGCTATTGATGGTATGCCTTGCATGAACCCGAACTGTCTCATCACACGGTCCGACATCTGAAATTCCACAATATCAAAGTGGATCAAGGGGACCCCACCAGATCCCAACAACCTGCCTTCAAAATTAAATCCACTGATATCATCATCTCACATTATGTAAGGCCGCCAAACCACATCCCATACAGACTTAATATCTAACTCCCCTCGGTAAAATGACAAATGGTGATGGGGGATTCTCACATCTACCAGGGTAACTGTGGGCTCCAAAATAGTACCATGCTAAAGCCCTAGGTAACCATACGGATGATTGTGGCCAAGGATTTGGCTTTCCAATATTTACACGCTCATAAGCCCAAATTTGTAACAATGTTACACAACCATTAATGTATTTAACTCCTTTCCTAGTAGCAGTATATAAAGATCTGTACAAATATGCTAACACTGCCGCGCCCCAAGAGTAAGTTACACAATCTTCAACGTTGACAATAAAAGACATATATCGTGGGTGCACATTATTCCTATTCCTATTAGGGAATAATATTGCCCCACACAACCACAACATGTATGCCTTTGTGTGTCGCCCTACAACATCTTTACTTGCATTCTCGAGACATTTATTAAAATGTTCGTGCAACCACACTAATGAAATTGCACTGCGCTTTTTTGAACTAAAATATTCACCAGCTAATTTATCTCCAAAATAATCCCTAAAATAATTCAAATTAGTGACAGCAAGGGGACCCGTTAAGGGCTTTCCCACCACCGGTAACCCAAAAATAAAATGAACATCCTCTAGCGTGATTGTTATTTCTCCACAGTTTAAATGAAAAGTATTAGTCTCCGGGCACCATCTCTCGACTGGGGCAGATATTAGACCAAGGTCAGTTTGGTGTACAACACCTCGAAAACTAAATACTCCAAATCCACATTTATCTAAAAGGATTTTTTGTTCTTTTGTCAAATTCCACTGATTATACTTTTGATCAATATATTGACTGGAGCCTAATTTTCCCCTATCTTTCCCATGATATATGTCATCTGATACATGATATTGTTGATCATGAAGAACACTTGGATCAATTGGCCCATATTCCCAGCTATCCATCTTGTACCTTAAAAAAATACATCAATTCCATATTAGTATTAAGATGCATGACAAAATGAAGTTGAAAGTAACATGCTGCAAAATGACAGTAATAACAATACACAAACACATGCATTAATGACAGTAATAACAATACACAATAACATGCATTAATGACAACAAAAATAATAACATGTAGTAATAACATGCATTTAATTCAGTAATAACATGCATTAATAAAAATAGAGGAACAATTGAGTACACTGTAATACGTTTTTTTCATTTATATAATTCCCATAATATTATTTTACTATTATACAAAAATAATAACAACAACAGAAACTATTAAAAACTGAAAAAATAACAAAAATAAAAACTTACTTGTTGAAGTTCGGTGTCTTTAGAATCTAATAAATGGAATCCAGCCACTTCAACTTGTTGAAGTTTTTTGCTCCTCTAATCCGACATACTCCCTCTTTACTCTCTGTTATTTTTATTTTATCTAGCAATATACATAACTTTAGTTCTCAATAGATGGTTAAATAAGCTCACCGGTACAGAGAATTAATTTAGGACCAAATTCAAACACTGAGCTGTTGTTTGTTTCAGCTTTTTAGTTTATCGAGCTTGCAGGTGTTCTTTCCCGAGGCCATGTGGCAGAAAAAGTAGTCAAAAGTGATATTCGGTGCCTTTCGCGAGGTGATGTGGAAGGAAAAGCTTCGTCTCTTTGCTCGGCCGGTACATGCTTCACCGGTTTACAATAAATAATTAAAATATATTATTATTAAAAACATTCAGCCGGTACAGGCTATACCGGCTTACAATAAAAAATTAAAATATATTATTATTAAAAACCCTCGGCCGGTACAGGCTGTACCGGCTTGTAATAAATAAATATTTTCGCTGTTAAACAGACTCGAACCCCCGACCTCAAGCTCCAAACATTCGTCAAATGACCACCCGAGCACCACGGGCCTAGCTGTAATATTTTTCCTTGGATTTGGATATATCCTAAAACATTCCATTTCCCCCCAAATTATATTTTCTCATTATTTTATTATAATTATTCGATTATTATTATTATTACGAATTGAGTATAAAGCCGTTACACATAGTAGCGGCTTATGTACTTTTTATTATTTTATTACAACTATTATTATTATTATTATTATTATTATTATTATTATTATTATTATTATTATAAAGACTGTCTGGTGAATAAGTAGTCAAACATAATAATAAAGCACTATGGGAGTAGAAAAAAGCTGACATTGATTATATGGAACAAGTACATTAGTTTGACTTCTTGATCATTAACCACTACAAGCTGTACCGGCTGGTCTTTTTACCCTTTAAATATTGTCTAGGAAGCTGCTATTTTCTCAAGTTATCTTCTTATCCTTCCATTAAATTTGTTCTCGGATATTAATTTCTCTTTTCACCTCTACTCATAATTTGTTTCATCTGGTAGCCCACTTTCACTTCAGAAAATCAAGTTGAAGTTCTGATCGAGCAAAATTCATCACTATTATTCACAAGTAAGTTTTTCAAAATGTCATATAATACATCTGAATTTGTCAGTGAAGTTGAAAGTAATAAATCTGATATTGTTCTGTACGTTGGTCAATTATTTTGTACATTGGAAGAGGTTGAATATTTTTATAGATCATATGGACGTAAAAATGGATTTGAGATTAGAATTACAACTAGTCATAAACATGCTAATACGAATGATATCAGATCTAGGTAGTATGTATGTAAGAAAGCCGGTACACCAATTGTTGGCAAGAGTTTACCTGATGATGAAGATAATAGTAATAAAATAACTAGACAGAGAGACTCTATAGGACGAACAATGTGCAAAGCTAGAATATATGTTGTCTACAATAAGAAAGAAGACAATTGGCGTATTTCTACTGTTGAATTAGAGCACAATCATCACTTAGTGACCCCCACCAAAGTAGATTTGATCGAGACTCACAGAAATATTACTCCTGTTGCAAGAAATTTAATTGACACTTTAAATAAGTCCGATATTGGTCCTAGTAAGATGATGAATATTTTGAGCACAATGGGAGGTGGGATGCAAAATGTTCCTTTCTCTACTGCTAATGTTGAGAATGTGGTACGAGATTTAAGGCGTGATTCTGCAGATGAAAATGATGCACAAGCTGCTGTCAATCATTTGAACAAACTTGCATCCGGAAGTGCCAGTAGATTTTTTTTCCGAGTGAAACCCGATGAAAACAACCCCATAGCTTGTATTTTGTGGGTTGACGCCCGATCAAGGTTTATGTATCAATGGTTCGGAGACGTTGTGACATTTGATAGTACATACCAGACAAATAAGTATGGCATGCCTTTTGTTCCATTGGAATTTCAAGTGGTTGCAATGGACCTTTTGGTACTTGATGCTCCGCTTTAACTCATTGACAAGTTAGACACCTTGAGATAAACATCACTATCTCTCTCTTCATATTGCTCCACCAAAATGTATAACGAAGATCATGATACATTTTGGTACTCCCAGGATGGATTTCAAACGGTGTGTTGTGCGCCTCCATCATGATTTTATGCTTTAAATCAGGGTCGTTAGGAACACAAAGTCTGGAGTTGACTCGAAGTATTCCTTTTTCATCTATTCTTGCTTCCGTCATAGCACCTTCTTGCACTTTTTTCCTCATACACATCAGCTCCAGGTCTGTAGCTTGAGCAGCTTTAACTTTATCAATTAACATCGGTTCTACTCGTATATTTGCCATCATCACATGGGTCCCTGGAGTCTTTAACTCTATCTCCATCCTTTGCAAGTCACACAAAATGGGCCTTTGCGTTGACAATATTGCACTCGTACTTACATATGATCTTCTACTCAATGCGTCAGCTACCACGTTCACTTTTCCAGGATGGTATTGGATGGTATGATCATAATCTTTCAACAGTTCAAGCCAAAGTCGTTGTCTCATGTTGAGTTCCTTTTGAGTGAAGAAATATTTGAGGCTTTTATGATCCTTAAAGATCTCTACTTTCTCCCCATACAAGTAATGCCTCCAAATTTTAAGTGCGAAGACAACAGTTGCTAACTCTAGATCATGAGTAGGATAATTCCTCTCATATTCTTTAAGTTATCTTGAGGCATAGGCTATGACTTTCCCATGTTGCATGAGAACACATCCTAACCCTTTGCCCGAAGCATCACTGTAGATGACAAATCCCTCCAAGCCAGATGGTATTGTCAGAACAGGTGCTAAAATGAGTCTCCTCTTGAGTTCTTGAAAAATCTTATCACATTCTTTGCTCCAACTGAACTTTGTATCTTTTCGAGTTAGATGAGTTAATGGAGTAGCGATTCGAGAAAATCCTTCCACGAATTTCCGATAATAACCAGCTAAACCGAGAAAGCTACGTACTTCGTTCACTGATTTAGGTTGCTCCCAGCTTTGAATTGCTTCAATTTTTATCGGATCAACAGATATTCCATGACTTGATACTATGTGTCCAAGGAATGCTACTTCCTCAAGCCAGAACTCACATTTCTTCAACTTGGCATAAAACTTGTATTCACGAATGTTTTGGAGTATCAGCCTCAAGTGTTGCTCATGATCTTCACGTCTTTTGGAATAAATAAGGATGTCATCAATAAAGACGACCACAAAGTGATCCAAATATTCCTTGAATACTTGATTCATCATATCCATGAAGGCAGCAGGAGCATTAGTCAATCTAAAGGACATGACTAAAAAGTCATAGTGTCCGTACCGAGTTATGAAGGCAGTCTTTGGAATATCCTCAGTTTTAACCTTCAGCTGATGATATCCAGAACGAAGATCGATCTTTGAAAAGAATTTGGCGCCTTACAACTGGTCGAACATGTCATCAATACGTGGCAATGGGTACCTATTTTTTATGGTGACATGATTCAACTCCCTATAATCAATACAAAGTCGCATACTCCCATCTTTCTTCTTCACGAATAGAACAGGAGCACCCCAAGGAGAAGTACTTTGATGAATAAAGCCAATATCTAACAATTCATGCAGTTGGGTCTTTAACTCCTAAAGTTTAATAGGAGCCATTCGATATGGGGCTTTGGAAATGGGTTTTGTACCGGGTTCAAGGTCGATACAAAATTCAATTTCACGCTCTGGGGGTAGGCCAGGAAGTTCTTCAGGGAATACATCAGGAAATTTATTAACAATAGAAATATCAATCAAAACTGACGTATTTTTGTTTATATCCGTAACATGAGCTAAGAAAGCTTGACATCCGTTTTTTAATAAACGAATAGATTTATGGCTTGAGATGACAGTGATTGATTTTAATGGTTTGATTGCTTGAATTTGCATAATAGGTTGGTTAGGAATATGAAAGCTAACAACCTTACGAAAATAATCAATTTTTGCATGATGAGTAGTTAACCAATCAATCCCTAGAATCACATCAAATGCAAGTATTTTTAATGAAATAAGATCTACAGGTAATGTGAGGGTACCGATTTGAACCAAACAAGACTTATAAACAATGGATGTAATGAAGGTTTCTCCCAACAGAGTTTCCACAGATAAGTCAAAGTCTAACTTCTCTGGAGTCAAATTTAATCGTTGAGCGCAAGTAGGAGAAATAAAAGAATGGGTAGAATCGGTATCAAATAAGGTATAAACTTTACTAGATTTTATGATAAGCTTACTCGTGATGACCTCGTGCGGGTTCCTTGCTTTCTGGGAGGTTACAACAAACGCTCTCCCTTGAACTATTGGTTTTGACTTGTCTGGGATGGTATTTTGTGTCACCGTTCCAACTGGACTTGTCTTCGGTGTACGACAAAATTGGGCTGGGTGACCTTTTCTTCCACAATTATAACACGCTTTGGATGGCATCGCGCAGTTTGGAGTGATATGTCCCTCCCCTCCGCATTTGAAGCATATGATAGGTGGTCGTTCTCCTTCCTTAACCACGGGTGCTGATGCTGACGTCTTTCCATCATTGTTGAATCTCATCTTCTTGAAATGTCCATTCTTATTATCTTGGCCATGATTACCACTGAAGTGGTTACCATTTCTGGCATGTTGATTCCCTCCACGTTTGTTGTCACTACTTTGATGACCGTTACCATTGGTTTTTTCATTATGTCGGCTGCTTTCTCTTGGTTGCGTTGACTCGTTATCGCGCTCCACTAACTGAGCCCTATTTACAACATCTGAATACAAACACAGTTTATAAGAAATAAGATATTGACGTATCTCCGGCTTCAAATCTCTTAAAAACATTCACGTCATTCTCTCCTCATTATCAACCAAGTGAGACCCAAACCGGGACAACTCAGCAAACTTAACTTCGTACTGCGACACGGTCATATTATTCTGCTCCAACCTGATGAACTTTACCTCTTTTATGTGACGAATACTTTTGGGAAAGTACTTGTCGTTGAATAGTTCTTGGAACTTCTCCCAAGACATCTTCAGTGCGGCAGGTTGAGTACGCTTTACCGATTCCCACCAGTAATCTGCCTCTCCTCGCAACATAAAGGTGGCAAATGGAACCTTTTGCTCCTCGGAGCATCCCAAGAAATCAAATATCTTGGTGATCTACTTTATCCATGCTTCTGCCTTAACTGGTTTTGGCTCTCCAATAAACTTCGGTGGTCCCAGTTCCTTGAACTGTTTAGCAGTGACCATCCAAGAGTTTCCAGTGTTTTCACCTACATTTTGGACAGGAGCCGCTCTCGCCTGATGTTGCATGAATTGCATAAAGCCTCTGAACATTCCATCATTCATCATTTGGTCACTGTTGTTGTTTGCATGTGGATTGTTGCCTTCCTGATGCACATTATCCTGATTATTGATATGTGGAGACTCAATGGTCTCCTGTGCTCTATTGCTATTCTCAACATTCTCGGATGTCATTTTCAGATACTGCCACAAAACAAGGGTTAGTTGACATGTAACATATTATCTCTATACTCTGACCAACCAATTAAATACCAAATAAATTTAAATAGGTCATACTAGCGAAGGAATTCCCTGTCTCTCCCCTCTTAGTTCTAGTCTCACATCTTAGCCAATGATCATATCCCTAAGCTTTGATACCAACTCTGACGCCCCCAAAATAGGTATACATCACCCATCTTGAATTGCCAAATACATGGTACAAAATTCAAATACAATCTTAAATATACAACATGAGCTGTGAGTTTTAATACAAACATTGTCTTCTATATAGCATTAAAACTCAAAATAAGTCCTCAATACATTTATTAACACACTATTTTACAGAATAGTGAGGACTACTAATGCTATCCTCTGGACTGTCACTTCGTTCCCCGACTAGTCCCTGCTACGTTCTCATTTCCTGAAGAGAACAGTGAAAAAAAGGGTGAGCTCAACTAGCCCAGTAAGAAATATTATGACTAAGATAATGCAGAATAATTTATCGTTAGCCTTCAATAGTGTTAAACTGATAAAATATAATAATTATCAAGTTTAACTGCAGCGGAACAAGTAATCCATTAGAAGAGTCAAGTAGAGAATAAAATCTACTATCTTCTATGATTTAAAAGGTTTTTCATGACTTTTCTCGCTGGGACTCAGCTTAATATATAATCCACATCATTCCTGCACTACGGCCAAGGATAATTACTAGTATCACAACCATAAATTATCCATGCACTACGGGCCAATGATATTAGTGTATTCATCAATGGTCATGATCATGTAAACAACTGTCCCTCAATGCACTACGGCCAATGAGGACTTTTACCACATCATTTGTAACATTACGGTCATGAATACACCGAATAATCTTTGGTCATAATCATACCAAGTCCATCTATGCACTACATGCCACATATGACTTTCAACAAAAAATAAACATGAGGATGATGATAATATAATAAGAATTCAATAAAACAAGTTCAAGAATTAATTTATCCAGGAACTAATAACGTCCAAATTGTCAACATGATACTTTTTTGTAGAGTAAAATTTAAGAATGCTCAAAAGAATATTTCCATGAAAAGATACTGGATGAAGCACAAATTTCAAGGATATTCTACTAATTTCATGGAGTATAGAAGTCAAAATTTTGACCAACTGAGTATAATAATGAATGAAATAACAAAAGAAATCACCAGGCATGCGATAGACCGCACATGCAGGTTATTCCAATAGAATAATAAATAATGGAACCAGGTCTGACGTAAAACGTACAGACAGGATATTTCAATAGCATAATAAAGAATGGAATTAGGTCCGGCGTAAAACGCACAGACAGGATATTCCAACAGAATAATAAAGAATGGAGTCAGGTCCGACGTGAAACGCACAGACAAGATATTCCAACATCATAATAAAGAATGGAATCAGGTCCAGTGTAAAACGCACAGACAGGATATTCCAATAGAATAATAAAGTATGGAATCAGGTCCGGCGTAAAACACACATACAGGATATTCCAAAAGAATAATAAAGAATGGAATAACAGAAGAATTTCACCAAGTATAGGGTAGCCCGCGTATACAGGTTATTCCAACAGAATAATAAAAAATGGAATAACAGAAGTTTTCTTCATGAATACAAAAGAAATAATACCCATTACCGTAAAAGAAACTGGATATAAGAGTAGGAAAGTAGCAGAATACTTTTCTATAGTTTTTCTATAATTTCTATCTCTAGAGTTTTAGTGAATTCGTAAGAAATAATGAAGGAATGAGCTTCTATTTATAGGAGAATGGAAATGCACTATTTGAATTTTCTCACGGACTCCACAGTATGAAATCAGACGAAAAAATCACGGGCGGAAGAAATCGAATATCAGACTCCCACTTTTTCAAATGTTAACATAATAGTCAAACAAAACAAAAGTTTTATAATATATATATATATATATATATATATATATATATATATATATATATATATATATATATATAAACACATGCCATAAAGAAAAAAAACTCACCAATTTTCTACATCAAACACACACACCCACCTATCACTATCAGAAACACTTTCCCACCACCACCCTTATTTCAACTAACACACACTCCTACACACACGGTACACACACACATTTTCAAATTCTACCCACACAAGTCCCTTTCATCTTATATATAACACATTCTCTTACACACACACACACACACACACACACACACACACACACACATATATATATATATATATATATATATATATATATATATATATATAATACACTCCACTTTTTCCACCATCCTCCACTAACAATACAAACACACACATCACTACCACACACCTTACACCCATCACTTTAATACTATCACTTTTCCATCACTTTCCACTCATATTATATTATATATATATATATAAATATATTTTACCTTTCCTTGACAGAATTTCTAGACATCGTTAATATTACAAATAATAATATTAATAACTTCGTCGTCTCAATTATTGATTTAATAATATATAAAATATTGACAATAATTGAATTAAATAACGTGAGATATTATGCAGCAATTACTGTAGCAATAATTGAACAAAATTGAGTGACTTCTCACGTAAGCATCAATAATCAATACCGTGTGCTACTGTGCAACTACGCGTATTACTGTACTTTTAACACCGGGTGTTTCAACAGTTAACGGTAAAACTTTCGCCATTATTTTCATAAAGTATTTTTGTCATTTTCTCAATCCGACAATAATTCCGTTGTGGGGTCTACCAATGATTGTGCCGTCGTACGATTATTCCCTGCTAAAACGAATATTCTCCGACCAATCGAATATTATATAACAACTTGGGTACTTTTGCAAAATTTATAAATATTACCCACAACTATAACATTATATCAAATTCATTCCGTAATATTTAAAAATGATATTTATAGAAAAAAATCATTTTTATTAAAAAGTTGGGGTCTTACAGTTACACCATAAAATAATTTTATAGGCAACTGTAGTTTTAATTTCACTTAAATATGTAATTTATATTTATTACATATTTTTTTTGCTTTATTTATATCTGAAAGGAAGTTTCTTGGCATAAAATATCACTTATAGTCAAATCTCGCCCCGTAGGATTTTATTAGATTTATTATGACTTATTATTTTACCAGAAAGCGATTCGGAACGTCGAAGTTCAAAGTCGCTCGACGCGTCGATGCTCGGCGTTCGCTCGTTTTTAAGTTCTAACATGCTCATTTTTAACTTTCAAAGCATAAGTCCTATAACAATAAAGTTTTGGGCATGTTATAGACCTCATGTCATAGTATTTTAGAAAAATTTCACACCGCAAAAATGGATCATAAAAACTCATCAAAACAGTGTGCGAAAAGGACGTCAGGCAAACTGCCCAGCACGGCACAGCTGCCTGGCAGCGCACGCGGCCACGCCTTGGTGCGCGCAAGCACCGACAGTTGTTGTTGTTGGTTCGTTCTCAACTACCACACTTTGCGATTTTCTCCCGCTTTGGTCACTTATCAAAAAATTCTCATATTTGGATATGTTATAGGTACCATAGTAGGCTATTTTTAAAACATATAACCCATCCATTTCGGACCTCATAGGCAGCCTAAAACAGGCCCCAAAAATGTCCTCTCGCAACAGTTTTCAAAATTTTTTTAGCTTTACCCTTTTCACTAAAACCATCATAACGTTTTCGTTTTAAAACATTTTTTGGCAATTCTTGAGCCCACGCGAAGCTAACTTCTGGGACTACAACTTTTATTCCTTGAACTTTTCCAAATTCTAAATATAGAATTCTAGAAATTCCGTGTAAAGGGACTGACCCGAGTTGGTTAGACAGATTTGACGCGACTACTTTGAACGATCATAACTCTTTGTTCCGAAGTCGGAATTAGGCCGTTTCGGAGTATATGGAAAGCTTATTCAGTGTAAAATAACACCAAAAGCCTAGAATTTTAAGAGCGCTCTAGCTAACCCCAAATTTTCTATTTAGGGGCATCAGTCCACTAGATTTTCTAAGTTTTAAAAACTGTTTTCATTTTTCTTCTTTGATCAAACTTGTTAACATCCAAAATGACAAGATATATACATAACACACTCTAAAACATGTATATCTATGATATTTAGATGTTCAAGATCATAACTCAAGATTTGATTCAACACAACTAAAATAATATACATAAACTAGTTAGAGTTATACATTGATCTTCCTTTTCTTTTCTTTTTCTTTCTTCTTCTCTTTTTTTCCTACTTCCATGGTTAGCCCCTTATCTCTCTTCTTCTAGCTTTTCTATCTTTCTCTCTCTTGTTCTTCCTCTCTTTCGTGCTTTCTCTCTAGTTTACTTTACTAGTTTGGAGAAATGAATATGAAAGAGAAAAGAAATTAGCTTATATAAAAGCTACTTTCAATTTATTATAAGTTGGTCACCCAACTTAAGTATTCTCTAGTCTTTCCCCTCGTCTTTAAAAACTTGCAAATCACCCCCTGACATATTCTTAACATATTCTAATAATATTCTTTATTCCTTAGCATATTCCTTAAGATATTTTCTTAAGTTTAAAATTTTAGGTTTTTAACCCTAAGATTTTCTTAACTCGCACAATTCTCCCTAAACTTTCATAATTCACTTCCATACTTTATTAAGTTAGCAAAATGTCCATTTTGCCCTTTCGTACAATTTATTATGGTTTAGTTCCCAAGCTATGTCGGTAACCCGATTTCTTTTTTATTTCTCTTTCATATCTTTAATAAACTTTCCAAATCTTTGAAAATGAAATTTTCCATGTGCCAAAATCTTTCCTTTGATATATATAACATAATACTACCTCCGTCCCATAATAAGTGCTTTTTTAGCTTAAATCACACATACCAATACACAAGCTAAAATGATAACAATACCCTTAATATATTTTCTTTGAAGTTGAAGAGTTAATGAGTGTCATTTAATTGTAGTGATGGTAAGATGCAATAAATACCATTGAATGCATAAGGGCATATTTGAGAAAATATTGAAAAAATTGTATTGGAGTTTTAACACATCACTTATTTTGGAAAAAAATATTAAGCCTAAAAAAGCACTTATTGTGGGACGGAGGTAGTATAATATACTTAAATTACATATTTATTTTATAATGGTAAAATAAATATGTTATACATAATTTGTTATGCAAATACAATTATTTACATACCTAAGATATTATAATATAATATCCTTACCCCATTAACATAAATTCCATTAAGAATTTATTTACTTCCTTAAGATATTGCGATAAATATAATATCTTTTCTTTATTAAACTAATTTCATATAAGAATTTATTCTAATACTCTTGGGTAAAGTATATATAAATATTATATGCTTAACTCGCCTATTTTTGCTTCATCGCGCAAATTGTTCCCAACAATTTTATTTCCTTGCATGCGCGTAACCAAATCTTGCAGCTTCCTCTAGATACAGATCTAGGGTCGCGCGGTTGCTTAATATTTACAAAACTAGAAAGAAAACTAAATTTAAATAAAAGGTAGCCATTCAAGCTCAACGATTCCAGTTTTACAACTTTTGAACCGGTTACGAGTTGGATATGGATAGATTTAGATAAATCTAGTCCATAAATTTAAATATCATAGCTTTACATTAAATGAACAGTTAAAACTGATATTTAATCACAATATATAATTAATATATATATATATATATATATATATATATATTATAGCAGATAAAAGATTCGGATAGGAAAAGATCTTACAGTGTGAAGCGAGGAAGGCTTTAAATTGCTTTTGAAGCTTGAAAACACAGTTTTCACCGGTTAAATCTTGATATGTTGTAATATATATGTATACAAGTATTTACAAAAAAGAAAATCGAAGTTTGGAACACTGTAGAAGGGGTTAAGAGCTAAAATGGGCGGAATTCCCTCTATTTTCTCTTTTTTTTCTTTTTTATGGATTATGGGGGTCTTATTTATAGACCAAAATAGTTGCGGGTCTACCTGCGGCTGATCTAGGTGGGCCCGGCCCCGTGGATTCTGTTGTCTCAAAGTGCGTGCACTCGGACCAACGCACAGTCTGCTCGAACCTTCATAACTTTTAATTCGGGAGTCCGATAGAGGCGTGTTATACCTTTCCAGAAAACCCTTGACAAGAGCTACAAAATGATATGAGATTTAATCTTTTTCGAATCCAAGAAGATGGGTCCATGACCAGATCTTCGAGTCTTTGCAATCCATCCGTTGAGCTGTCTTCTACTATTTTCACTCAGGATTGACGTTATGGTTTTGAATGTCCTTCATGGCAGTGAAAACTTGATTTGATGTTGAGTTAGAAAAATTATTATTTTCCCCTCCGGGTTGATCTTTGGGTTTGATGCAGTTATAGCTATCATTTTTCAGGGTTGTCTCCGAGATTGGACTGCTGTTGACTTATGTCACTCCTCGGGATTGTCTTTGAGGTTGGTTTGTTATTTTCCCAAGGTTGTCACTGGGATTTAACTTGATCTCCTGGGGTTGTCAACGGTGTTTTGCTTTATCTCCCACGGTTTGGCATTGATCTCCCTAGGTTGTCACTGGTGCTTGAATTGATCTCCCGGGGTTGTCACCTGGGCTTGAAATTGATCTCTCGGGGGTGTCACCGGGGCTTGGTTTGATCTCCCAGGATTGTCACCGGGGTTGGCTTGATCTCTTGGGACTAGGGCTTGGATTGATCTCCCAGGTTTGTTACCGGGGTTTGGTTTGATCTCCCGGGGTTGTCACCGGGGCTTGAATTGATCTCCTGGGGTTGTCATCGGGGTTTGATTTAGTCTCCTATGGTTGGTGTTGGGTAAAATCTATATATGCTCACACGCAAGTATACGTGGTCAACAAGTAATATAATGATAAGTCAAGTATCGTTCCCACAGAGATTAACAAGAAATTAACCCTCACAATTACCAATTTTCTATTAATCCAAATTTTATTAAACTATCCAATTTAAGAATTATAACTAAAAATATTAAAACGACTAATAATACCAAACAATCAACAAACCCTAAAAATTGAAATTTCAAATAAATATTGGAGAATTAGGCTCATAACTTCACTCTAAGTATCACTCTGATTATTATACTTTATTTCAGTTTAATTCACTATCCTAGTTTATTAATCAAGAACACTCAAGTAGAACTAGCCATCTCTCGATGCACTAATACCATATTAACTCAAATCCATAATTTAGATAGAATCAAGTTAAACACCTTAATTAACTAACTCACTATATCTCTGTGTGAATAACAATCAAAGAAGATTTAAGTTCAAGTTCTCTATCCGATTACATGCGATATTAAGCATATCTCTACCCTAACATCCATCAAGATTCCATTCTTTCACAGAATTCAAGAACACATGCTATACTGACTAGGTCTAGACTCGTATTTCCTCTCTTGAATCCATACATGCCCATAAAAATTGGTGATCAAGCAATTCATAAATTCGAGCACAAATCAATATAGATAAACTGAAGAATAGCTTATTAAACTGAAAATCAAAGTTTCCATAACCATCGTTTAACCTAAAGATCCGTTATAAGCCTAAAAAGTAATTTAGTTCATCATAGATGAACTAAAAACTGAAATAATTAAAGTAAACATCATTCCAATTACAAATATTAAACTAAAGAAAAAGAATGAATCCAGAACCACCCTTCTCTCTAGCTTTAATCTGAAATTATCGTCAAATCTCCTTCACAATCTTCCTCCAATGCTCTTGCTCAAAAATATGTCTTCAATGATGCTAACTGCTTGTATGATCCTTGTATCTTGTCATTTGTTGTTAATTATATGCCAAGACATGTATCCTGACTCTAATTCAATGCATAATTGAGTTCTAAGCCATTCCAATCACTAGCCTCCACATTTTTGTAGCAGTTCAAACTAAGCAGGAAACTGGTTTTTCGTACCCCAGCCCCGGCGAGCTATACTACTGTTAATTCTCCAGCACCCCCCGCCCCAGCCGGGGTTTTATGTGTAGAAAGTTCGCCCCAGCGGGGGTAGCTTTGTCAAAGGCATATACTACTATAGTTGTGTAATTCAATTGGGCATTCGTAAGGGTTTTACTTGCATAGTATATGGTGTGGAAGATCTTCTCTCGACGTTGACCCAAAATAGCCCCTACTGCATAGTCGCTCGCATCGCACATTAATTTTGTAGACACTCAAATTTTTTTTGTACTACTGTCACTAACATTGCAGGAGGACAAATTCGTCTTTCAAGAGGGAACCCTGAAAGACAATCCATATACATATCGGATACTACCGGAAGTTCAACATCAACCCCGGAGCCCACTCTAGGAGTAACATTCCAACCTCAGAGATAACCCCGAGGCGTGCAGATCCAATACCGGAATACACACCGGAGAAGATCGATTAATCTCGGAGATAACCCCGAGGTATCCAGTCTCAGTCCCAACTATGGGAATAGCCACCAACCTTGGTGATAGCCCCAAGGAATGCAGTTTTGGCGGTAACCCCAAAAATAATTGTTTTAAATGCGACCAACTTCAATCTCGGTGCTCACAACGAGATACACTGTACCAACCCGGCGATAACATCGGGAAGACATGCACACCTCAAAGATGACAATGAGGACCTTCAACAATTGCAACAGTCCAATCTCAGCGAAGCCTGAGCAACGTCTGCTTTATCAGCCTAATCCGGCGATAACACCGGTGAGGGGCAACATCGTTATCTCGCCAACGCGATGCCACGCCACGTTGTCTCAACATCTCTACGCAACGATGTCCCACAAGACTAACCAATCCCGAGTGACTATTGTGCAGGGTAACAGATGAAAGTTGAAGCTTGAAGACCGAAGGGCATCGTCCCATCTTCAATGACTTCGTACAAACTCTAATCCCATGCCATCTTACAACTCTCGACAACGTCGGTCCGAAATAGGTCCTGTATACCTCAAACGGATGCCCGGATTGCACTTCTTAAAGTTCGAGTGGACATTATAGTTCCCAAGTGCACGTACTTCGAGACGACCCGACCCGACCCGACCCGACCCGACCCAAAAAACCCAGGCCCACTCGGGTTGCCTCTGGTACACCTGCGGCCCAACCGCAGGTACATCTACGGCTAAATCGTCTATAAATAGAGGGATTGGGCTAACCATTTTGCAAGAGAAAACGGCGAGGAAGCCCTGCCCAATTTGCTATGCACTCACCCCATGCAGTGTACTTTCTCATTTTAAACACCTGTGAGCTCATATATAGCCCTTTTGTACCTATAAAAGCCAGTGTTTACCCACTCTAAAGATATAGAAGTCTTCTTTGGCAGTCAACTGTAAGCCTTCTCACATACTTTAGAGTATTTCTCTTCATCTATGCACACACCCTTCTTCATGTTGAGAGTCGTGTTGCGCGCATTTGCCCGGACTTTGGTCTGTGGTTTTGTTTCTGCTTGTATATAGCTTTATTTACATTTTTTCCCGCCTGGAGTTTCCTTCGTGGCGGTTGACCGTATTTACAGCTTTATTTACGTTTTGTCCCGCCTGGATTTTCCTCCGTGGCGGTCGATAGCTTTTACAGCTTTATTTACATTTTTGATCCCCCATGGAGGTGCTTCGTGGTTGGTGATTTGTCTGTATATATATATTTACAGCTTTTATATATATATACCTGCTTACTGCTTTCATACAAATTACGGTATCATGTGCGCCTAGGAATCATGTGATCACAGATTCAGCCCATTGGATCTAGATTTGGTTCCCGTGATGGACATTTTCAGCTGTAAGCAGCTTGTAAATTATTCAGCGGTGTCTGAATTTCCTCAGATGGTTTCCATACCCATGAGAAAGTCGGCATTATTTTGTACATTATTTTCGTACGGATGCCTCGCATCTATAAAATAAAATCAATCAAGCCGAACACTTAATAAAATAGGAGTATAAAAGGTCTCAATTACTATTGAGCATCAGGGTTTGAAAAACCTCTTTTATAAAACATCAATGCCATATCTTGCTTAAAATTGAATTTTTGCCTAAATTCAAACCCTGTGTATATAGGTGCGAACGAGGTCTCGCACTACTTCCAAATAACAGCACATTGACCCCAGACACACACATTCAGATAATAGTTTCTTGAAAAGTGGCGGTCACCGTGGTAACACGGATGTCGGGGGGGGGGGGGTGCCTAACACCTTCCCTCTGCATAACCAAGTCCCCGGACCCTAATGAATCTCGGTTTCACCAACCCGTTTAGCAGTGTCACATCACTGGGTCAATGTACAAACCTTTTCTCGGTTGTCTGGGTACAACCATTTAAAAAACCAACTGGCGACTCTTAATAGTCCATCGTCGACATTATACATGTCGGACCTTTTTCAGTTATTTTTTCAAACAAATCTAACCTAAAATGAGAACACCAAAGAACAAGTAACGGAAAGGGACATCTAAAAATTCCGACGTCGACAGGTGGCGACTCCGCTGGGGACTCCAGTAAGAGGAATTAATCCGCTATTATAATCTTTTCAAAACTGTTATATGCTTGTGTGTAGATGTTGCATTTACATTTGATGAATGTGTACGAATGTATTTCCTTATTGCACTTAGTGCTTCGCACCATAACTGCTTATGATATTAGTGCTTCACACCATAACTGCTTTTGATATTAGTGCTTCGCACCATATCTACTTGTGATATTAGTGCTTCACACATGTCATCATTTTCATATGGTGAGACGCGATGTATGTGAATGTATGTTGTGTGGTCCCTCCACCAGGAGGCTATCCCGTCGGTGTTTGATTACTGGACTCGTGAGAAGACTAATTCTCCGAGACTTAGGAAAGGCACCACCCAAATTTGCTCAAGTTGAAAGACCGGATTAACTTCCCATCAAGTAGATTGCGATGATTTGGGAACCTTCATGCCAAAAAGCCGCGAGAGTAACCTAAGATAGGTCAGCCTATGATAAACCCAAAACGGAAGAAATTCTATTCAGGCTCTTATTTCAAATTACTTGTAAACACAATTACTTGTAATTTCATTCCATATCTATCTCCATATAATGAGAAATATGAAAAAAATGTGTACACATACATATTTTAAACATGCTACAAACAGCTGACATCCGTTTTGCAGGATAAAATTCCTAAAATGGGCACATCACATAGCATGTTATTATAAAAATTCCCTAAAGACTAAACTATGCAAGTCTTTCGCAGGGAACCAATCAGACCTACTACTCGTTCAAAGTCCAAAAAGGCAATAGGCCTACAGTCAATCATGTCATCATCCGACCAGACTCAACTTAATCTAGTTCCTCGCAAAGAATTCGACGGATTAAGCAAGTAAATTATAGATTTGGTTGTTCTACTCAAAGAATTACACCAGTCTACTCTGGGTCAGAAAAATACCCATACATGCTGAATCCTCCACACAAGGAGGAACCCAGGTCATTACAATACCTGAACTGGAGTTGGATCCGACCAACAAGACTCATGATGCTGTCCCATCCCATTGGAGATCCAGACACTGGTGACATCAAAAAGAAATTCCTCCAAATGGAAGAGACCCTTCATGCTATCAAAGGAATTGGAATACACGTGAGTGTTTCATATGCTGATCTGTGTATTTTTCCTGGTGTTCATTATCCAGAAAATTTTAAAACTCCGAACTTTGAAAAATATGACAGGTTAGGAGATCCTTACACATATTTAAAAATTTTTATTGGAGAACTTGGATCTTATGCAGAGGATGAAAATCTTAGAATGCAATTGTTCCAGAAAAGTCCTAACTGGAGAAGCCCGGTCGTGGTACACAAGATTAGACAATTCAAAGATCCATAGCTGGGAAGAGCTAGCACATGCTTTCCTCACTCAATACAACTTTCAAACTCAGAGGGCTCCTGATCGGTATCAAATTACCAAGATCAAGAAATAGTCTAACGAGTCTTTCAGAGAGTATGCTCAAAGGTGGAGACACCTGGCTGCCCAAGTTAGTCCTTCCATGACAGAATCAAAGATGGTCATGACTTTCATAGACATACAAGAAGCTCCGTTCTATGAGAGAGTTTTAGCCGGCATCGGCAAACTATTTTCTGAAATGGTCAAACATGGGGAGATGGCTGAGATGGGATTGATGTCGGAAAGATTCAAGACCTAGCTACACTCAAAGCTATTACTGATCACATCCAATCCATAAATTATGGAAACAATCCCCGGAGGGTCCATAAAAAGAAAGAGGAAGATGTTTCCCTGATACTACAGGGGCAAAAAGGCAATCAGAACATGCCTATTCAAAGGAGAAACTACATTCCCTTTCAAGCATAGTCTGTGATCCCTCCAATCCCAAAAGGTGGAGAAGTCAAATGCCCTTGAGTGTTTACACCCTTAGGGGATACCCTCGAGAACATTCTAACTCTTCTGACAACACAGAAGAAAATTACACATCTTCTTCCACAGGCCAACCCTAAAGGATGTGGTATCAATGCTGTTCGGAAATGTGCTTATCATGCCGGGGCACCTAGACATGATACTCAGGATTGTTGGGACTTAAAACACAAGATCCAAGACCTAATAGACAACGGGGAGATCGTGGTAACCAAACCAAATCAACCTCATGTTCAAGAAAACCCTCTTCCTCAACACAAAGAATAAGAGGTCAACATGATAAATTGGAATAGCAGACAGAATTCCAATTTCAACTGTGAATCTTGCCAGACCCTCAAAGGCGGTGATGACAAATGGGATTATGCCAAGTTCCAATTCATAATGGAACGAAAGATAAAAGCTTTAGGCAAGCAAATTAAACAATTGGCGAAACTGGTGACTTATCAGCATCAAATGACACGTCAGTTAATCAGCCAGGAGCATGCCAGTCTTCTACCTCTTGTCATGAATATGCCCTCGTCACTTTCAGAAAATGAAATGCTGGAAGACAAAGTGACAAAGATAGCAAATGCCAAGGCCCGTCGGGATTTTTCCAACAAAAAGGAATTCACCTATTTGGGCCAACCTATAGAGGAAATCCTTCATATGTTAATCAATGACGGAAGGATCAGTTCCCTTCTACCTCCAATCAACCCCCGTTTAGGGCGGTACAACTCTGATGGAGTATGTCAATATCACTCCCAGTCTCGCGATCACAGCACAGAAGAATGCTGGGCATTCTGCCGCCTTATTCAAAATCTAATCGACAGTGGTGTCCTGCGCCTAGCGAACGACAATACTGTGTTACGTGCAAGTGAGAATTCAGGTCCTACTAAGTGGAAGAGTGTGGTAATAGTCATATCCATTGAAACTGAAGGGATTAATCAATCACTCATAATGCCAACAATTCAACTCAAGGGAAGCAATAATCCTTTGAAAGTTGCCGCTCCCGAGCCAATCAACTTGTCGTGCAGAGGACAATATCCTATTGTTAGCTTGCGCAAAGTTCCATGGAGTTATGGAGAAGGTGAAGGATCCACCTCACATACAACTGCTACAGTGTCGAAAGAAAATCCACTATATCTTCCCCCACGGGTGATGAGGTCCACCACCAAATCAAAGGGGAAAATACCCATGGAGAAAATTTAAATATTCCTCCGCACTATGGGTTATAACGAAGCCACGGTTGTTTTAAGCTTAAAAGAAGCTCCACAACAAATATCAATTATGGACTTGGTCCTAACTTTCGAGAATCACCGGAGGGTCTTGTTGAAGGTTTTAGAAGAAGCCTATCTGCCGACATCAGTTGATACAGAAAAATTTCAACATCTGGTTGATCACATTTTCAACAACAATGTGATATCCTTCACTGATGATGACATACCACCCGAAGGGACCGATCATTGCAAGCCGTTGCATATTGCGGTCTTGTCCTCTGGATATATGTTAGCTGGAGTCTTGATAGATGGAGGTTCCTCTCTAAATATCTGTCCATACGCTACCTTGGTGAAGATGAATATCAATCTCAATAGAATTCGGAGTAGCCATACTATCATCAAAGCTTTTGTTGGAGCCCGCCGTAATTCGGTCGGAGTAATTGAGTTGCCAATCAAAATTGGTCCTCATACGTTCTGCGTATCCTTCCACGTGCTCAAGATAGATTCAGAATACAACCTGCTCTTGGGACGACCATGGATTCACATGGCAGGGGCAGACCCCTCCACTCTTCACCAATAGTTGAAATACATTATCAACAATAGCCTGGTCACGGTCAACGCTATACCAGAGATTCCTTAACATGGAGACATGCCATTCATCAATGCCAATGCAGATGTGGAACCGGTCAGTTTTCATGCTTTAATTTGGAAATAAGCAATACCATATACCATGATATTGGAACGCCATTGCCCGAACCCAAGATTTCTGCCAAGGTAAAGTCGGCTACTCAAGAAATGATGTCATTGGGTCATAAAGTAGGACAAAGGCTGGGTAAAGATTTCCAGGGTATCAAGTACCCAATTCGATTAAACAGGCAAATTGGAACAGTTGGGCTAGGCTATTCTGCCAGTTCTAGTCATAGGAATCCTCATAAGCATCAGCAGATTCCTTCAGCTTCAACTATGCGGTCGTTCATCTTCGCCTTCAAACTCTGAGTCCGCACAACCTTCCTGTAAAGGTGCCAAGCCAATGTAATGGCTATGTTATTTCCCAAGCTGGTACCGGTAAAGGAAAAAGAAGTCTTTGTTCCAAATCCCGCTGTGGAAGAGGAGGAACGAAGAATCAAGCAAGACGTCATCCGAATGATGTCAGGCATACGCATCATCATTCATGATGAGCATACAAACAGATATACCCCAGATGATGATTGCCCAGACGTAATGGCAATCATTCGGGACAAGGAGGATGATGACAATCCCTCCATCGCTGCGGTCCACCCTGGACTTTACCCTTGCCAATTGGAACATCATTCCTTGCATTGGTCGACAAGGGTAAAACGGATAGAACTCTTTGTGCCCTGTAGATATAATAATTACTTACTTTTCTGTACATCATTAGCAGTTTATTTTGCCAATATATGCTAACACTGTGTATGATCAACATATTTCATATATACTAAGTGAAAGAATATTTTGTTTTAGGACTCTGAGTTTAGATGTGCCTATACTTGCTGATACGGTGCCTCTTCTCCATAAGGATTGTACCTTTGATGTAGAGATGAATTCAGCCTTGATGGACATACATGATGACATTGAGGTGCCTCTAGAAATTCAAGAATGGGTCATAGACAAACCTAAACCCAACCTTGATCAAACCACTTCTTTCAATCTCGGAACCTTAGAAAGCCCTAATTTAATCCAGATTGGTTCAGACCTTAACCCAAACCAATGGAATGACATGGTTACACTATTAACCCAGTTCCAGGATGTGTTTGCATGGTCTCATGAAGACATGGTGGGTATGTCCACTGACATTGTCCTTCATCGTCTTCCCATTAAAGAGGGATTTAAGCCAGTCAAACAAAAGCTCAAGCGATTGAAACCTAAGTGGAGTTTAAAGGTGAAAGAAGAAATTATGAAACAATTTCAAGCTAGGCATCATCATGGTGTCTACATACCCTGAGTGGATATCCAACATTGTGCCCGTGCCTAAACCTGGAGGGAAGGTGCGAGTTTGCATGAATTATCGGGACTTGAACAAAGCTTGCTTAAAAGATAGCTTTCCTATTCCATTTATCCACATTTTTACTGATAAATCTACGCAATACGACATGTACTCCTTAGCTGATTGCTTTGCGGGGTATCATCAGATCATGGTTGCTGAGGAAGATCGTGAGAAAACTGATTTCATCACGCCTTGGGGAACCTTTTGCTATAGACAGTTGTCATTCGGCCTCATCAATGCCGGAGCCACCTATCAACGAGCTATGATGGTTCTTTTCACTACTTAATGCACAAAGAGATCGAGATCTACGTGGATGACATCATTGTCAAGTCCCAGAAGGAGGATGACCATATAGACCATCTTAGGAAGTTGTTCAACGGTTGCGTAAGTACAACTTGAAGTTGAATCCAACTAAATACGCCTTTGGTGTTAAATTAGGCAAGTTGCTAGGATTTCTAGTCAGCCACAAAGGGATTGAGCTAGATCCTGCCAAAATCCAAGCCATCACAGAAATGCCCATTCCTCAGATAGAGAAGGAAATACGGGAATTTTTGGGAAGAATCAACTTCATTAACAGGTTTATCTCCCAACTCACAGCAACCTGTGAGCCAATCTTCAAGCTATTAAGGAAGAACTCCTCCATGAAATGGAATGATGAGTGTCGAAAGGCCTTCCTTATAATCAAGTAACAGCTAGTCAAAGCTCCCGTGTTGGTACCACCCAGAGATGATGTTCCCCTATTTATGTACCTGTCCATAAGGGACAATGCCATGGGCTGCATGCTGGGACAGAAAGACGATAGAGGCCAAGAATGAGCTATCTATTACCTCAGTAAAAGGTTCAGCAGCAGTGAACACAAGTACACTCTGATTAAAAAGACGTGTTGTGCTTTAGCATAGGCTTCCATGAGGTTACAACATTACCTCCATGGTCACACAACCCATCTCATATCCCGCGTGGATCCTCTCAAGTACGTGTTCAATAAACCCTTGTTAAATTATCGGCTGTCTGGATGGCAGTTGATCCTACAACAATTTGACATCATATATGTGACTCAAAAGTCCATCATAGGTCAAGGAATTGCGGATCAACTGGCCGCCGCACCTTCAGGAGATTTCAAACCCTTGGAAACATATTTCCCTGATGAAGGAGTAATGACAGCTCAGCAACACCATCAGTCCGATACGCGCCAATCATGGAAGTGTATTTTGATGGAGCTATTAATTTTGAAGGTTCTGGAGCTGGAGCAGTTCTAGTATCTGATACGGGGGAGCAGTATCCCGTCGCCGTCAAATTGCAATTTGTCAGCACCAATAATACGGCTGAGTATGAAGGCTGTCTCATGGGGCCTAAAACTTGCCCGTTCCATGGGCATCAATCGGTTAACTGTCTTTGGAGATTCAGAGTTGGTAATCAGGCAATCCACCGGAATCTATCAAACCAAGGAACTACATTTGCTGCCTTACCATCGATAGGTTTTGGAGATGGTCTTGGAGTTCGAAGAAATCTCCTTTCTACATATTCCTCGTAATAGGAATGACATTTCGGACGCATTAGCAACTTTGGCCTCCTTGATTCGTATATCAGACAAGGAACACTTGTCAAGCGTCAGAATTTCCCTTCACAAGGCCCCCACCTATGGGAATTACGTTGGAGAAGTATCGGATGAGCTACCTCCCATCCAACATCCTTGGTATCAAAATATCTACGAGATGGATGTACACCCGCGGAAGCGAGCCCGATTGAGAAAAGGCGGATCCATCGACTTGCTATAAAATTCTACCTAAGTGGAGATGTGCTCTACAAAAGAGATGCAGGACTAGGTCTCCTCAGTTGTTTAGACAAAGATCAAGCCCAAAGGCTTATGGATGAAATCCATGGCGGAGTCTGTGGCCCCCTCGTTGTCAAGAAAGTCCTTAGGACGGGATATTATTGGCTATCTCTCAAAGTTGATTGCAATGACCACGTCAAGAGATGCTATCAGTGCCAGATTCATGGGAATGCTATACACGCTCCTCCAAAGGAACTCCACAATATGAGTTCACCATGTGTAAGACCCCGAATTTTATGAAATAAAAGTATTCAATTTTTCTTATAATTACTATTCAGTAAATGGTTAAATTGATAAAAGTTAAACTTAAGGGTGATATATGAATTTTTTTTCAAAATATGCAAGTGGTTATAAAATATTCATTGTTGTCGGGGAATATTCGTTTAGTCGTGGAATATTCTTTCTGTTGGGGAATATTCGTACGACGGCGCAACCATTTGTGGGCCCCATAACAGAATAACTGTCGGATGAAGAAAACGACAAATTTGAGTTTTTATAATTAACGACGTAGTTGTTACCGTTAACACTGTTGGAATACCTGGTGGTTAAAATACAGTAATACGCGTAGTTGTACAGTAGCACACGGTATTGCACTGTATTTTTTTCAATTATTGATTCTTACGTGAGAAGGCACTACTCAATAATTGTTACAGTAATTACTGCTCAATATTATATTTTATTGAATCAATAATTGCTGTGTTGATATTTTATATTATTGTTGTTTTAATAATTATCACTGCACAATATCTCCATTATCAGATCAATAATTCATATTATTTGAATAATATTATTAGATAGCATTATTGGTAATGTCTAGAAAGTTCTGTTAAGGAGAGGTTTGGTCATCTAATTGCGCGCCAATAAGGAGAAATCTTTATCGAAAAGCCCCCTCTTTCCTGGGAACTGCCTAGTTGTCATTATTGTGATTCTGTAATATTATTTGTGAATAATTAATTATTGATTTATATGATAATGAAATATTTATTTGATGTGGATATAAATGATGGATTTATTTATGTGGTTATAAATGAAGGAATTAATGTTGAGGTATTTTATCAGTATTTTGTCGGATTTGAGGTATTAAAAGGTCAAATCAGTGTTCTTACAGCTTTATTGTGTGAGTTATAATTTTTAATCTGACTGTTGGATCGTTGTGATTTTTGGATATGTTATACATATATAAGTTGAGTATATGTTCACAAATTTTGAACCGTTAAAAATGAACGGATGATTTTTTATGAATTTTAAGAGGTGACTGATTCGAAAATTAGATTTATAAATGATTTTGGTGGAAAAATCTAGAAATGGGTGGGCCCCACTTTTGGTTGTTGGGGAAGATGACTGATTTTTGGTGGGTGGAATAGTAGCAGGTAAAGCCATCAGGTAGCATGTCAAGTCTGCTTCGGCATGCTAACATTTTCCTATAAATAGAGGGCTAAGTTAGAATTAAAAATCACACCAGAATTCATAAGTTTTCTCTCTTTTTCTCTCTAGATTATCGAGTTTATTTTGCGAGTATTTAGATACTTGGTGAGTTGCTATTCATCAGTGCAAGTTTCCTTCAACGTCATATCCGATATCCAGTCAGAAGTGCTGCTCTTTTGAGGTAAGGGATAGTAAGGGGTTTTAAGGGTTGTTATGTTTTTCAGTTTCGTAATTTTTCTGACCTTCAAAAATTCTGAAAAAATTTGAAATGATTATTTGATGAGTTTTCTTGATTGTGTCCAAAAATGACGATTTTTGGATGTATAGATTAAGAGTTGTGAATTTTATGAGAAAAGACTATTTTAAAAGTAATCGCTTATAACTCCTTGTGGTTAACACCAAAATTGGTGAACTTTTTATTGGGAGTACATGTATATGATAGAAGTATACTCTGTAAATTTTGGAATTTTTGGATAAAATTACAATTTTTGATAAATATCTAATTATTCGGCTGTTTTGGCCATATGAAAAATAGTAAATGATTTTTAAAAATTCTGAGAAAAATATATGTTAAATATGAGACTATATTCTAATAAATCTCAGAAAAGAAAATTTGTTTGTACTGATTCGATATTTTTCATGAAAATAGACTAGTTATGAGTAAATGAATTAAATATGTTATGTGAAGTAAGAAAATTGGAAAATAGGATTTTATGGCATGAGAATCCTATCTGAGGTATATGCAGATTTTTGATGAGGGTTTTGGTTATTGGTGATGAAATCTTATGAGTTTGGCATTTTAGGATGATTAAATACATTATTTAGTAAAGTGTAAACAATTAAAATAAATTATTTATAAGTTTAAGAAATGTTATTCTTTCAATATCATTATACCAAAATATTGGTATGGATTTTGTTGTGGAATTGCTACCTTTTTCATGTCGGGGTTACTATTCACGAGTTACTATTAATGAGTTACTATTCATGAGTTACTATTCATCATAAAATTGGTTTCTTTTTCTGACCAAATTATCGTTGATTTATGAATCTTACTCTTGAGATTAAATCTATATGTTGATTATATTATTTTTATTATCATATATAACATTTTTATAACCTTAATGATGATATTTCTCTTTGACTTGAGTGTAAAGATGGGTAGATTTTTGGTATGATCATGACTATGGGTTCTCTTTGGCCAGTAGTGCAAAGATGAACTGTTGACGAATATATTTGGCTGTAGTGCAAAGATGAAGTTATTAGTATGATTATGAACAGGAAATGTGATTTGGTGTAACCATGATCTTTGATGTTTCAGGTAACGATAGGTGATGAAAATTATCTTCGTCCTGGATGATAAGAGGAATTTAGAACTACAATTATGATTATGAGTTATTCATATGATTGTGGACCAGAATTGTTGATTGATGTTACAGGGATAAAACATTGTTGGTGGATTTTTAACATGGAGAAGATAATAGACTTTATAGTCTATTTGACTCTTCTAATGGATTGCTCATTTCGCTGCAACTATGGTTGAAATTTTTATCATCTACCATATGTTCTAAATCTCTGATTTATTATTGATGAAGGCTATTGATAATTTAATTATCTTTAGTCATGATATTCTTTACTGAGCTAGTTGTGCTCACCCTTTTGCTTCACAATTCCTTTCAGGTAATAAGAGTGTAGCTGGGTCGAGCAGTGGTAACAGGGGAATAGAACGGTGGTCATCATTTAGTAGTTATATTTGGTGAATCAAATAGGGTGAGGCGAACCCAACGTTGAAAGGGTGTTTTGCCACTATAATACAAGATGTCTAAAGACATACAACCTTGTGTCATCATAAGACAGGGTTGTGCACATCCACTTACTGAGTATATCTACGCGCACTACCTATATGATCTTGGTGTTTGTTTGTAGTATAATTCTCAATTAAAGACAGTGGAAATAATAATATGTCAAGAGAAGACTCACCATTGGAAAGAATATGATAGTAATCTTCTCGTTTTTCTTTGGGGTCTATTGGGTCAACCAAGGATAATTCTGTGGCCATATGATATCTATCATAACTTGGAAGCATGGCCTCCCATGTACAAAGGTTTCCTTGAGCACTTCCCAAAGATTCTAATTTCTAAAATAGTTTTTGACTATACCTTTATGTAGGTATCACTGTGAGGTGCTGTCCACTGATGGGACATTTGTCACATTACGGTTGGGACACGAGTCACAATTGGTATATATTTGTATCCAAACTCATAGCATATGTGTTGTTGTATTTTATACGACAATTGTTTTAATAAAGTTGTAGTTGTTTTCTGTACCATATATTTGGCGACTCAGAATAGGTTGGGTGAAATGGACCTATTTTGGGTTTGTCACACCATTGGCCCTTCTCAATGTGGGGAATGGACGTTATCGGACCCATTGAGCCTAAAGCCAGTAATGGACACCGATTTATCTTCACCATGATCGACTACTTCACCAAGTGGGTTGAAGTAGCCTCCTTCCCCAGGGTTACTAAAGAAGTCGTCATTGCTTTCATTAGAAACAATGTCATTTGTCGATATGGACAACCAGAGGTGATTATATCAGACAATGCCAAGAACCTCAACGACAAAACGATGGAGGAATTATGCAGTAAATTCCATATCAAACATCTTAACTCTTTCATCTATCGTCCGAAGATGAATGATGCTGTTGAAGCTGCTAACAAAAACATCAAGAAGATTATGCAAAAGCTGTCCGCCAACCACAAAGATTGGCCTGACCTATTGCCTCTTACTCTGTTAACCTATAGAACCTCAATGCACACTTCCACTAGGGCAACCCCCTACGCATTAAACTATGGGATGGAAGAAGTACTCCCCATAGAAGTTGAAATGGAATCCCTTAGTGTGTTGATAGATGCTCAGCTGGATGAAGACCAATGGGTACAAGACAGGTATCACCAATTGTCTCTAATAGACGAAAGGCGAACCGCGACTATCTTCTATGGTCAATTATATCAACAAAGGATCGTCAGATCCTACAACAAAAAAGTCTGGCTACGGATGTTTAAACAACATGACTTGGTTTTGAAGAAGATCCTTGACAACCAAGATCAATCTAAGGGAAAATTCGCTCCTAACTTGGAAGGCCCGTTTGTTGTCAAAGAAGTATTGACAGGAGGGGCTCTCAGATGACAAGAAATGGACGACGATGAATTTCCATAACTCATTAACTCAGACACCGTGAAACGGTATTATGTCTGAAGTAACCAACAAACACCCTGGTGTTGGACCATCAGATCACCAGTCATTCTGGTTCTTTAACCCTTTACCACATACAACTCTTCTACACTTTGCCCCTCAGGGAAACATACTTTTCAAGCTAGCAGCCTAGCTTTCCTTTGTGTTCTTACGACTTAGGTCATCCCACCGCGGATTGAACCTCTCGCGCTTGAAGTTTGGCTACCCATACATGGTATCAAACTTCTCATACCTACAGTTTATCCTCAACCTAGGATTAAACTTTCTCCTCCCCACACTCTGACCTGTACATGGGATCACGCTTTTCATATCATCCCGAAGGGCGAACTACGTCAACCTGATCTCCTCTTCAATAGGAGTACGTATGCAACCATTTCATATGGCCCGGTCTCAATAAAACAAAAACAATAAAAACATTTCTACCCTTACAAAAATAAAAATAACAAAAACATTCCTACACCATTTCTACCATATACAGCGTTGAACCTTTTACACCAGGTTCGAACTACGCAGACCTGATCTCCTCTTCAATAGGAGTACGTAGACAGCCATTCATGGTGCGGTCTCACCCCCTACCAAAACACAAACCCTTGTCAATTGGTATTGGGATCATCCTTCAATCCACTACATTTCATTCGGCTTCAGACCAAAGGGATGGAATTACCTGAACTCCTCCTAAATAGGAGATTCAATGACCATCTAAGCTGCGGTCATACCTTGAAGAGCAACACCAATCTATAAGTGGTGGAATTATCTAGGCTTCTCCTAAATAGAAGTACTGGCGACCATCTGTGGTGCGGTCAATCTAAGAGAGGAAAGCCACACTCCTCTCCACATTTTCATCTAGAAATCAGTCCCAAGACAACAAAGATGGTAGGGATACACAGAGATCGATGATCCATTCTGAACTATCCAGACACAACTCAATGTTCATCCACCCAGGAGGAATTCAGAATACATCAAGATCATAAGCCCTGAAGCAGCAGGCAAAATATCAAGCAAATACCAAGGCATATCTAAAAGGGAAGTTATTCAAAAATATATTTCCCTGTCATATATATAATGGTGTTTAATATATACAATGTAAACTGTACATGACAAAATGGCTAAGCTAGTCTGTGCAGGAAAATACAAGCTCATCTATAAGTCAGGGTATATGCGAGCTAACAAGCCCAACATGGCGTCCCTCTCAGAAGATGGAGGTGAAGCTGTGATCTCCTGTACGAGAATATCCACACGACCCAACAAATTTGTAGCCATCTGTATGGTGACCATATGATCATCAATATATGTTCTCATCTCTGCGATCATGCCAGTGGGAAGGGACCTCACGGCAGTACTATCTGTGATGGCTACATCCCGGGCAGATAAAGCACTATCCCACTCAACTATCACTGCATCTCTGGCTGATCTGACCTCATCCCGCTTGACAACAACGGCATCTCTGCGAGCTAATGCCTCGTCTCTCTCTAATAGAGTTGCGTCTCTCCCATCAAGGGCAGTCAACATCAAAGATCGGGCATGATCTTTCTCAAAGATCATCAGATGAAGACTCTGCTCTAGGTACTATGCCGAGTGCTGAATCACAACAGTACTGGTACTGGGAAAATCTGGAGGAAATGCTGGTAACCCAGCAGCGGGCTCCTCCTCGATGTATGAATCGATGTCCTCCATGGGCTCTACACCATCTGACTCATTATCCGGTACTGTGGACACTACCGCAGCCGATAAAATCTCTGTCTCCATCCATGCGGAATACTCTGCAGAACAACCTGGATGACTGACAGAGAAAGAAGCTATCTCACGCTGATCCTAATAAGAATACACACGGGATCGATCCTCTACTCAGAGATATCGAGAAGTAGAACGCTGACCTATCGCCCCCTCGAAAGGATGAAAATCCTAGAACTGGTCAAACTGTGACATCACGGACAGTGGGTGATAAGTAGTCACGCCCCTCAAGCCAGCCAGAGGGAGGAAGTCCATGCCCGGAGCGTGAGTAATGAAGCTATATGGTGAGCTAAGCCCCGAACACGACAATATGCTGAATGGATCTCTGATATCTGCCAAAATGTGGACCAGGACAGAGCATCTATACACTCCGATGGCTGAAAGGAGTATGACATAGCTACATCATAGGTGAAGCAATATCCATGCCATTTAAAGGTACCAATCGGTCTAAAGTGTGACATAAACCACACATACAGCATGACCGAACTCCCAGTGAACATTCCTGTCGGATAAGTGCAGCAGTAGGATGCTGACCGCAGGGTCTCTGCTACAATCATAGGTACAATGGTACGACCCTCTCTAAGAGCTCTCATAGCCATGATGACACCAATGTCTATCTCGTCCATGTATCGTAGCATATAGACATACGACAGTACGCACAGCAGTAATACATCAACCCTGGCCAAATGCCAGTGATCCTCCGGTGCGGTGAAATCCCCAGAATATTGTGAATAGCTATCCTACGAGAAAAATCTGTCATACAGAAAATGCTGGGATATTACATGACTAGATGTCAGCTCATCCTATACTACTCTGCGCCGCAATCCAGTGAGAGTCATGAATCGTCTACTCATGTCTCCCAAAGCAAGGTGCACCGTCAATCGTGCATACTCCTCCAGAGTAGGAGTCAACTCATGGGTCCCGAATTGGAAAACCCGCCTATCCGGTATCCAATGCTCTAGCATCCCATCTACAAACCCTGCGGGAACCTGAAACATCAATAAAGTCATGGTATGCTGTAGCAAATGATCTACAGTCACCCTTTCTGGTGGTGACATGCTATCATACCACGATCACATACCTAATGCCACCAATGAGGGTGGGGTATGATCTATACGGCTAACTGTCGAAGAAGACATCAGAAGATATAACGAGAATACACATCAGAAGAAGACAATGGTGTCAATATCCACATCATCAATCCTATCCACCTAATGTAACTCCTCCTGAGTCACCGGATCTCTATCAACAGGGATGTCAGGCCTACAAAGAGGAGGATATGCACCGACAAAATCGAATGGGTCATCTGAGGGGCCAGCGTCTGAGCTGGAAGGAACAAATGAAGCCACCTCTGCTGGATCTCTGCCCAAATGCCGGATAAACATATGTGCCTGGTGTCATCTGAGTCGGATCTCAGACACAAGTTATCCAATCCGTCATCATCAAGGATCCCGGAACCATATCCCCTATAAACTGTGTGGCGCGGGACTGAGCTCCAATGGTGCGAGGGGACCACCACCGTTGGAACGTCTCCTGGGTATATGGACCCTCTGATAATGCAAAACCATCAACCCCCAACAATGGGATATCAGTGATGGGTGACTGTGATACAGGCCAATGACGCTTGGCAGGAGGCAAGATCGGCATACGGATCTCCCATGTGGTGCTCCTAATAGCACGCTCTCCTAAATAGAGCTCCCAGCCTCCATATGTGAAGAGAGAAACTCTCCTGGTGGAAATCAAGTACTCGACTCTAGTCGGGTACCCATCCTCAAAGCCGATGGTCAAGTGTTCCCTGAATAGGGAATCCATGTGATGGTGTCAGCTGTCAGCAACTCCAGCTGCATACGGCAGTGAGTGAAGCCCTCAGCTACAGGGACTTCTGGAAAAAATAGAATGGTGCCATCTTCGTCCTCATAGATAGGTATCTAAACCTAACACACTCACAAGACGCAAGCATGAGATCCTCTCATAGGCCCAAAACTGCCAACATAATGGAAAAATATCTGCTATCAGTAAACACTCTTAACCTCTAAATGGGAAATGACAAGAGAAATACTCACCATCAAAATGGGTAAAAGCCTAGCCAAGCCTCGGTCAAACTCTGTAAGCGCATACGCATGCCCCGGAGGAAATAGGCAAAGGTATAGGAGCCCTAATCATACTCTCCAATACGGTCCACATCATGTATGGCGCTGATCAAAGCGAAAGACACCGTAGAAGAGTTATTTGCTATGAAGCAGCCTCGAATGATCATCAGGAACAATCGCCGCAGAATGCGATCCCTAATTCTGACATCATCAGGCATGGGCTCACTCAAAAGCCCGCTCATAGCATCTACGCTCAAAGGACCTGAACGGACAGTCCTGCATTTGAGCGCCTCCCCCGGAACTCCTAATAAGGATCTGACGGCACTAGGGGTAATATTCGCCATGCAATGCACTGGCTCCCCTCCAAACTCCATACCTGTGATAAATCGTCAATACATAGGCGTCATCATCACCTCACAATCCAGTAGATGGAGTGACTGAGTCTGATGAAACCATCGCTCAGACAATGCCCTGAGGTAACCCCAGGGACAACGACGGGGAAGGATGGAGAAGAATGCCCCGAATCCCCACTCATGCACTACCGCTCTATAGTCAGGATGAAACGCCTAGTACATGGAGTGAATGCTGAACCAGTTCCCTCGAGGCTGTGTAAAACCCGGGACCTGCATGAAATACAGATCAACATCAGAACCCTTTAATCCTCATCAATAGGAAAGAAGGAAGATCAAAGTCTAACGCCATACCTCGTTAGCATGCAAATACATCGATGGATGTCTACTCAAATCACCCAGTAGCTCTGGGTTTGCAACCTGAATACTCGGGAGCTCCCTACGAGGGACATGTGTAGCAGGAGCGGGATCGCAATCAGAATATCCGCCTCCTCGTCCTCAACGTCTGGCACATCTACCCGGACATGACGAATCACGGCCTCCACCAACCGACGAGGCTGTCTGACAGAATGGGGACGAGACACTTCAGAAGCCCTCCGCCGTATGCCAGAAGTGGTCCTATGGGAACTGCTCGGCTGATCTGGATCCATAAATATATGGACAACAAGTCTCCAAATCACCTCAGAAAGGGTGTGGTATTTCCTTACCTGGAGCTTTCTAAAAAGAATTTATGACTATATGCATGCATGCATTTACTTTAACATACAATAGAGTTAAAATGCATGACTACCCAATGCCTACATTTGGAAAATATTTGCCATAGTCCCCTTTGAAAATAGGACTATCCACATGCACATAGGCATGTCTAGGTGGCCATTCAGTAGAACACCTGTCCCAAAGTCATATACATAATATATACATTAAAAATCAAAATCATACATGCATAAGGTTAACCTCAATATCAGGAGTACTTGGCCTTTCTACCTTTGCTCATTGGACCTCAAATAGGAAAAAAATAGCAGAAAAAGGAGCCAATCTGACTGTCTCAAAAGTCAAATTTTTTTCACATTATTATGTTCAGCATTGTTTAATACTAACATTTACTATGTTGAATATTTTTTATCAAGTCATTTATGCATACATAATCACTATTATGTGTTTAGATGCATTTCATGTTATAACTCAAAATCTAATGGATAAAAACTTGAAAAAATACATGCATACGTTACCAGGATAGTGTAGAACACTTATACGGTGACAGAATTTGCAGAAAATATCTCTAACTCAGCAGATCTGAAAGAGGCTCACGGATTTCTCTTCGCGCGACAAGCTGAAAATGACTTGTGTTGCCAACCTGCTGGAATTTATCATCCGCGATTGGCCCCAGGCTCACCTGTGTCTATAGAAGATGCACCTGCGACACCCTTATATGGGTTCCACCCCTCTGGCTCAGTCCAGATCGAGTTGCAAAGGAGTTCTTGTGGACTAGAAAGGTCAAATTGGGAATAAAAATGCCACGCGATTGAGCAAAACAACATACAATTCTGGCCTTCTCAGATGAAACTTTGAGTCTGCACATCACTCATTGGTAGTCACCCAAACACGAGGTATACTCTGCCAATGATCTCATTTGTTACAAACCACATCCGGCAATACCTTGTACAGGTCTGATGCCGCCAATTCTGGGTCGTTACTCTACGTAGATCCCCGACAGGGGTTAAAACGTAGATCCCCGATGGGGGTTACAACGTAGATCCCCAAAGGGGGTTACAACATAGATACCCACGGGGGTTACAACGTGAAGCCCCGGCAGAGGATTACAACGTACATTCAAGCCGTTGACACACATATCAACGAAGGTCAAGTAGCCTTGACGTTATCTCAGCCGATAGCGATTAAACCTATCGGAGATCTAGAGCTATTCGAGGATTTCATGCTCGATTACTCATATTCCCCAACGGATCCCCAGCGGGGGGGGGGGGGGGGGTCACAATGCAGTGTTCTGTTGATTCACACGTCAGCGAAGGTCAAGCAGCCTTGACAGTATGTCCCACATGATTTTTTTCAACCGTTGATTCACATGTCGGTGAAGTGCACGTCGACGAAGGTCAGGCATCCCTGAGAGCATTTGCTGTTGGCAGTAAATCCAATATAATCTTGACATGTCCTGGCGATACCAACCAGGAAAGGTCAATGTTATCAAAGAGGATAGATGATGGAATATGTTATACACATACTCAAACAAACCAAGCTTTATCCCCACAGATCTCTTGCACATAAGGGTACCTCTTCAGGATCAAGTCGTTATCAAGAACACAGGAATTTGGTGATAACTCCAACATCAACATCCTAACATATTCGGCTTACATATCAAATCTGGTCAGCATTGCCAATCCCCAGTTGAAGCAACAGGGATCCAACAATCATCCCCAGCGTGTTGGGTTACAACCCCATACACATGCATCATACATTTGCATCATGTTGCTATATATAGTACCATGTTTGTCTTGTTGTGTTTCAAGTGTCTAGGATTCTTTATCCTACCCATGCATCGCCATGCATGAGTATGATAAAGAGGGGCATCTGTAGACACTCAAAATTTTTTGTACTATTATCACTAACATTGTAGGAGGACAGATTCGTCTTTTAAGAGGGAACCCTGAAAGACAATCCATATACATACCGGATACTACCGGAAGTTCAGCATCAACCCCGGAGCCCACTCTGGGAGTAACAATTCCAACCTCAGAGATAACCCCGAGGCGTGCAGATCCAATATCAGAACACACACCGGAGAAGACCAATTAATCTCGGAGATAACCCCGAGGTATCCAGTCTCAGTCCTAACTATGGGAATAGCCACCAACTTTGGTGATAGCCCCAAGGAATGCAGTTTCGGCGATAACCCCAGAAATGCTTGTTTCAAATGTGACCAGCTTCAATCTCGGCGCTCATAACAAGATACACTGTACCAACCCGACGATAACATCGGGAAGACAGGCATGCCTCAAAGATGACAATGAGGACCTTCAACAATTACAGCAGTCCAATCTCAGCAAAGCCTGAGCAACGTCTGCTTTATCAGCCCAATTCGGCGATAACACCGGTGAGGGCCAACATCGTCATCTCGCCAACGTGATGCCACGCCACGTCGTCTCAACATCTCTACGCAACAATGTCCCACAAGACTAACCAATCCCGAGTGACTATTGTGCGGGGTAACTGACGAAAGTTGAAACTTGAAGACCGGAGGGCATCGTCCCATCTTCAATGACTTCGTACAAACTCTAATCCCATTCCATCGTACAACTCTCAACAACGGTGGTCCGAAATAGGTCCTGTCTACCTCAAATAGATGCCCGAAATGCACTTCTTAAAGTTCGAGTGGACATTATAGTGCCTGAGTGCACGTACTTCGAGACGATCTAACCCAAAAAACTTGGGCCCACCCGGATTGCCTCTGGTACACCTGCAGCCCAGCCGCAGGTACATCTGTGGCTAAATCTTCTATAAATAGAGGGCTTGGGCTGCCCATTTTGTAAGAGAAAATGGCAAGGAAGCCCTGCCCAATTTGCTCTGCACTCACCCCTTGCAGTGTACTTTCTCATTTTAAACACCTGTGAGCTCATATATAGCCCTTTTGTACCTACAAAAGCCAGTGTTTACCCACTCTAAAGATGTAGAAGTCTTCTTTGACAGTCAACTGTAAGCCTTCTCAAACACTTTAGAGTATTTCTCTTCATCTCTGCACACACCCTTCTTCACGTTGAGAGTCGTGTTGCGCGCATTTGCCCAGACTTTGGTCCGTGGTTTTGTTTTAGCTTGTATATATATATATATATATATATTGACTAACATTATCGAGTTATGCCTCGATTGAGCCTAGACTTCGGTCTGGAGAGTTTATTTGCTTTTCTATATATATATATATATATATATATATATATATATATATATATATATATATATATATATATATATAAAAACAAAAAACGCTTTAATAGCTTTATTTACATTTCATCCCGCTTGGAGTTTCCTTCGTGGCGGTTGACCGTATTTACAGCTTTATTTACGTTTTGTCCCGCCTGGAGTTTCCACCGTTGCGGTCGATAGCTTGTACAGCTTTATTTACATTTCTGATCCCCCATGGAGGTGCTTCGTGGTTGGTGATCCTGTCTGTATATATATATTTACAGCTTTTATATATATATGCTTACTACTTTCATACAAATTGCGGTATCATGTGCGCCTAGGAATCATGTGATCACAGATTCAGCCCATTGGATCTAGATTCAGTTCCCGTGATGGACATTTTCAGCTGTAAGTAGCTTGTAAATTATTCTGCGGTGTCTGAATTTCCTCAGATGGTTTCCATACCCATGAGGAAGTCGGCATTATTTTGTACATTATTTTCGTAGGGATGCCTCGCATCTATAAAATAAAATCAATCAAGTCAAACACTTAATAAAATTGGAGTGTAAAAGGTCTCAATTACTATTGAGCATCAGGGTTTAAAAACCCTCTTTTATAAAACATCATTGCCATATCTTGCTTAAAATTGAATTTTTGCCTAAATTCAAACCCTGTGTATATAGGTGCGAACGAGGCCTCACACTACTTCCAAATAACATCACATTGACCCACACACACACAGATTCAGATAATAATTTCTTGAAAAGAGGCGGTCACCGTGGTAACACGGATGTCGAGGGGTGCCTAACACCTTCCCTCCGCATAAGCAAGTCCCCGGACCCTAATGAATCTCGGTTTCACTGACCCGTTTAGCAGTGTCACATCACTGGGTCAATGTGCAAACCTTTTCTCGGTTGCCTTGGTACAACCATTTAAAAAACCAACTGGCGACTGTTAACATTCCATCGTCGACATTATACACGGTGGACCTTTTTCACTTATTTTTTCAAACAAATCTCACCTAAAATGAGAACCCCAAAGAATAAATAACGGAAAGGGACATCTAAAAATCCCGACGTCGACAAATTCAAAAGGCATATTCCAATCTGGTGCGACAATAACTAGAGTTGTAGTCAACTTTTTCTTCAACTACTCAAATGCTAACTTACAATCCTTATCAAACTTGAAAACTACGTCCTTCTCTAAGAGACTGCACAATGGTTTTGCAATCTTAGAGAAATCTTTAATGAACCTTCGGTAGAATCCCGCATGTCCCAGAAAAATACGGATTCCTTTTATTGAAGTTGGTGGTGGTAGATTTTTAATGGTTTCCAACTTTGCTCTATCAACTTCTAATCCCTTCGTTGAAACCTTGTGCCCAAAGATTATTCCTTCTTTGACCATAAAGTGGCATTTTTCCCAGTTAAGCACCAAATTCGTCTCCACGCATCGCTTTAAGACCATGACCAAATTCTCTAAACATACATCAAAATCATCTCCATAGACAGAAAAGTCATCCATGAAGACTTCCACATTCTTCTCCACCATGTCCGAGAATATGGCCATCATACACCGTTGGAAGGTTGCAAGTGCATTACACAAGCCAAAAGACATTCTCCTGAATGTAAAGGTGCCATATGGGAACGTGAAAGTGGTCTTATCTTGATCTTCAAGAGCAATGACTATTTGATTATATCCCTAATACCCATCTAATAAGTAGTAAAATTTGTGCCCCGCCAACCTGTCCAACATCTGATCGATGAAAGGTAGAGGAAAGTGGTCTTTGCGGGTTGCCTTATTTAACTTCTTGTAGTGCATAAAACACTCCAACCAGTCACTGTCCTTGTCAGGAATTAATCATTGTCATCATTCTGTACTACGGTCATTCCTCCCTTTGTCGGCACACATTGAACGGGTACTAACCCAATGCACTATCTGAAATTGGGTAGATGATTCCCGCATCCAACCACTTCAGAATTTCTTTCTTCACCACTTCTTTCATGATTGGGTTGAGTCATCTCTATTGTTCCACTGTTGGCTTTACATCCTCTTCCATAAGAATTTTGTGCATGTGGAAGGATGGACTAATTCCCTTGATATCTGTAATTATCCATCCTATAGCCGATTTGTATTCTCTAAGCACTCTCAACAACTTATTTTCCTGTAATTCGTTAAGCGCAGAAGTAATAATAACAGGTAAAGTATTTGAAATTGCCTAAATATGTATACCTGAGGTGTTTAGGAAGTTGCTTAAGCTCAAGTGTAGGTGGCTCCTCTAATGAAGGTTTCATCCTTGCTGTGGCTTTGTCCTCCAGTGTGTAATGGCTCAAATGGTGCCTTGAATATACTAACTCGTGGCAAGGAATCAAGCATATTCAAATAAACTACAAACTTTGGATCATCCAAATCTTCATCTCCCAATAATGTAGTTTATAATGGATTATTAACCAAACTCTTGACCATATCTTCTTTCATTATCCGATCAATGACATCCACCCGATAACAGTTCTTTTTCATCCGTAGGGAACTTCATGGCTTTGAACACATTAAATTTAACTTCCTCGTCTTGAACCCTCATAGTTAGTTCACCTTTTTGCACATCGATGAGAGTCCTACCAGTAGACAAAAATGGTCTCCCTAGGATGATTGGAATATTCTTATCTTCCTCAAAATCCAGAATTATGAAGTCCGCTGGAAATATGAATTTATCCACCTTGACCAAAATATCCTCCATTATGCCTCTTGGGTACGTGACTGACCTATCTGCCAACTGTAGAGATATATTGGTCGATTTCAGAGCTGGTAAACCCAATTTGGTGTATACTGATAACGACATAAGGTTCACACTTGCCCCCAAATCACATAGACACTTTTTGAACGTCGTGTTCCCAATTGTGCATGGAATTATGAAATCCCCGGATCTTTCAACTTTGTCGGTAACCTTCTTTGTAGAACTGCACTGCACTCCTCTGTTAATGCAACAGTTTTAAAATCTTCCAACTTCTTTTTCCTTGACAAAATTCCCTTCATGAATTTAGCATAACTAGGCATTTGCTCTAGGGCTTTTGCGAAAGGGATGTTAATCTGAAGTTTCTTAAAAACTTCTAAAAATTTAGCGAATTGCTTGTCTAATTTCTGCTTTTGGACTCTCTGCTGAAACTGACAGTGGAGGATACACAACTGGCTTGTCATCTAACTTTGTCTGTTCAACTTGTTTTTCCTCACCCTGTTTCTCTTCAACCACTTTGTTGTCATCAACTTTGTCATCTTCTGTAACTGAATTTTCTGCAATTTTCCCATTTAGATGTTTTTCCGCTTCTCAAAGTGATTGCCTGACACTGCTCATGATTTCCCTTTAGATTCTTTTCTGTGTCACTTGGTAGAGTCCCCATGTGGCTTATTATTTAATGCAAGAGCAAGATGCCCCATCTGATTTTCTTGGTTCTTGATGGCTACTGCTTGTGACTTCATAACTGTCCTCGTTGCTTGTTATATACTTCGACAACAACTCTTCTAAATCTATTTTTCTCTCTTGATGCTGAGTTATTTGTTGATGTTTATTTTGGAACCCCAGGGGATAAGAAGGTTGTGGAGCCTGCTGATTTTAATTGTTGCTCCATAAAAATTAGGATGGTTCCTATTCCCCTGGTTGTAGGCATTTTGATACATATTCTGTGGTAGGAATCCTGTTGTAGCTGCCCACAAACTGAATCGATGATGGGTTGATGGTGCACTGCTCTGTAGGATGTTCTCCTGCACATAACTCGCAAACATATGCCACCTGTTGTGGTTGTGCACCCGTCATGGTATCCATTTTTTATAAGGCAACGATCTGTGCTGCCAATGCGGTTACTCCATCTACCTCTAAAATCCCAGCTACCTTAGGTTGTGTCATCCTCGATGTAGGCCATTGGTAATTATTAGTTGCCATCGTTTCCACTAACTCATATGCCTCCTCGTAACCTTTGGCCATAAATGCTCCACCTGAAGCTACGTCTATACTAGTTCTGAGATTCCAAGTCAACCCATTATAAAATATGTTCATCTGCAGCCATTTAGGTAATCCGTGATGTGAGCATTTTTTAAGCAATTCCTTTTACCTCTCCCATGCCTCATACAATGACTCCCCATACTGCTGTTCAAACATAGTAATCTCGTTCCTCATTTTTGCAGTCTTTTCTGGTGGAAAGAATTTAGCCAGGAACATTTGAGCGAGGTCATCCCAAGTAGTTATTGATTCTGACGGTAGAGAATGTAACCAACTCTTCGCCTTATCCTGCAGTGTGAACGGAAACAAGGAAAGTCTGACTGCATCATCCGATACCCCATTGTATTTGAAGGTGTCACATATCTCCAAAAAGTTGATCAAATGTTCATTCGAATCATCATTTGCAAGTCCCCCAAACTGTACCGAGTTTTGGATCATTTGAATAGTCCCAGGCTTAATCTCAAACGTATTCGCAACAATCGTTGGCCTGGTGATACTCAACTGAAGCTCAGTCACCTTAGGTGTAACAAAATCTCTCAACGCTTTCTAGCAAAAGCTCAGTCACGATAATAATCATACAAGTGGCAACGGCCATCAGAAAAATGATAACCATCGTGGGGGAAATTATCATGCCAAGAATGGTAACCACTTCGGTGGTAATCATGGCCAAGATAATAGAGGTGGAAATTTCAAGAAGAGGATATTCAATAATGATGGAAGGACGTCAGCACCAACACCTGTTGTTAAGGAAGGAGAACGACCGCCGATCGTATGCATCAAATGCGGAGGGGAGGGCCATATCAGTCTAAACTGCATGATGCAGTCCAAAGCATGTTACATTTATGGAAAAGAAGGTCACCTAGCCCCATTTTGTCATGCACCAAAGTCAAGTCCAGCTGGGACGGTGGTACCAAAGGCGGATACGGACAAAATAAAGTCAGTGGTTTCAGGGAGAGCGTTTTTCGTGACTTCTCAAAAAGCAAGTAAACCAAACAAAGTTGGCACGGGTTAGTTAATTATAAATTCTTGCGAAGTCTATACCTTATTAGATACCGGTTCTACCCATTATTTTATCTCTTGCTTGCGCTCAACATTTAAATTTGACTCTGGAGAAATTAGACTTTGACTTATCGGTTGAAACTCCGTTAGGAGAAACCTTCATTACCTCCACTATTTATAAATCTTGTTTGATTCAAATCGACACTTTCACGTTACCTGTCGATCTTATCTCTTTGAAAATACTTGCCTTTGATGTAATTTTAGGAATCGATTGGTTAACTACTCATCATGATTTTCGTAAGGTTGTTAGCTTTCATATTCCTAACCAACCTGTTATGCGAATTCAAGCAACCAAACCACTAAAGTCAATCATTGTTATATTAAGCCATAAGTAAAGAGCCCTGAGCCTTTCGCTGGTGACTTCCAAGTCTTGGAATACACCGAAGTTAGAATATACGTAGGGGACGTCGTGAATAACGGTGGCAAGTTGATAAATATTAATATGACGTGTTATCCAAGTCTTGGATGAGAGACACAGTTTTGAATGACATTTCTATTGTTAATAAATTTCCTGACATATTCTTGAAGACTTCCTAGCCTACCCCTAGAGCATGAAATCAAATTTTGTATTGACCCCAGTACAAAACCCATTTCTAAAACCCTTAAATATTTCTTCAACCAAAATGAACGTATCATGCGCCAAGGACGTTGGCTCGAGCTGTTGAAGATTACGGACTATACCATTCAATACCATCCTGGTAAAGCGAACGTAGTAGCTAACACATTGAGTAGAAGATCATATGCGGGTACGAGTGCGATATTATCAACGCAAAGGCCCATTTTATATGACTTGCAAAGGATGGAGATAGAGTTAAAGACTCCAGGGACCAACGTGATGATATCAAATATATGAGTAGAACCAACTTTAATCGATAAAGTTAAAGCTGCTTAAGCTACAGACCTGGAGCTGATGCGTATGAGGAAGAAGTGCAAGAAGGTGCTATGCCGGATGCAAGAATCGACGAAGAAGGAATACTTCGAGTCAACTCCAGAATTTGTGTTCCTAACGACCCTAATTTAAAGAATAAAATCATGATGGAGGCGCACAACACACCGTTTGTAATCCATCCTGGGAGTACCAAAATGTATCATGATCTTCGACATACATTTTGGTGGAGCAATATGAAGAGAGAGATAGCGGAGTTTATCTCAAGGTGTTTAACTTGTCAACGAGTTAAGGCGGAGCATCAAGTACCAAAAGGTCCATTGCAACCACTTGAAATTCTAGAATGGAAGTGGGAGCACATTACCATGGATTTTGTTACTGGTCTTCCCAAGGTTTCTCAAGACATAGATGCAATTTGGGTCATCGTTGATAGATTGACCAAGTCTGCTCATTTCTTACCAATACAAGAAACTTATACACTTGAACGTCTTGCTAGTATGTACATAAACAAGATTGTAAGATTGCATGGTATGCCAGTATCCATAGTTTCTGATCGAGACCAAAGATTCACTTCAAGATTTTGGGTTAGTTTGCAAAAAGCTATTGACACGGATTTACGATTTAGTTCGGCATATCATCCTCAAACGGAAGGGTAGTCAGAGAGGACTATTCAAACTCTTGAAGATTTATTAAGACTCTGTGTCCTTGACTTCAAAGGAAGTTGGGACAAGTTCTTACCATTGGTGGAGTTTTCCTATAACAATAGTTATCAAGCAAGTATTGGCATGGCTCCATTTGAGGTGTTGTATGGGAGAAAGTTTCGTTCTCCAGTATACTGGGATGAGGTGGGTGAAGCAACTTTGTTGGGACCAGAGTTGGTGCGTATGACTACGGAAAAGTTTTAAACGATCTGACAACGTATAAAAACTTCAAAAGATCGACAAAAGAGTTATGATAATCTTCATCGAAATGACATAGAATTCAATATTGCAGATCCTGTGTTGTTACGTGTTGCTCCATGGAAAGGAGTTACGAGATTTGGAAAGAGAGGAAAGCTCAATCCTCGATTCAGTGGCCCATTTTTAATCCTCGATCGAGTAGGAACTGTGGCCTATAGACTCGCCTTACCGCCAAGTATGTCTCGTGTTTATAACATTTTTCAAATATCCATGTTACGTAAATATGTTAAAGACCCGAACCACATTATTGAGTTTGAACCGGACGAAATAGCGGAAGATTTAATGTATGAAGAGGTTCCTGTTAAAATCTTGGATAAAAAGGAACATATTCTACACTCCAAGGTTATACCTCAAGTCAAAGTTTTGTGGAGAAACCACGATGTTGAGGAAATGACCTGGGAGTTAGAATCTGAAATGAAATCAAGGTATCCTCACCTCTTCGACATACCAGGTACGCACCCTCATTTTGAGTACGAAATTTTATAAGAAAGGGAGGTTGTAAGACCCCAACTTTTATGAATAAAGATTAATTTTTCTCGAAATATATTTTTGAATATTATGGTGTGGATTTGATATAATGTTATAGTTGTGGGTATTATTTACAAATTTTGCAAAGTAAGCAAGTGGATTTATAATATTCGATGGGTCGGGGAATATTCATTTTAACAGGGAATATTCGTACGACGGCACAATCATTGGTGGACCACACAACGGAGGTATTTTCGTAGTTAGAAAACGACAAAATTATCTTTTTATAAAAATAACGGCGAAAGTTTTACCGTTAAACTGTTGAACTACCCGATAGTAAAAGTACAGTAATACGTGTGGTTGCATAGTAGCACACGGTATTGATTATTGATGCTTACGTGAGAAGTCACTCAGTTATACTCAATTATTGCTACAGTAATTACTACATCATATCTCTCATGTTATTGATTCAATTATTGTTACAGTATCATCTGCATAATTTTTTATAGGGTTAAGTTTAGATGACCACCTGGGGTTTAAGCGGTTTCCTACTTAACCACCTATAGTTAGTAAAGCTACATTTAAACTCCCGACTTTTTGAGTTGAAGTGAAAACGTCAGCTTTTCCATCCAACTTAACTGTGCGTGTATGTCAGACGCCAAAAGCGCGTGAGAAGGGCTGTAACGGTCAATTTTTTTTTAGTAAATGTCCAAAATACCCTCTTCTTCTTCATTCTGTACGAGAGAGAGAGACGAACAGAGTAGCAAATATTGATGAACCCTCTTCTTCTTCCACAGTTTGGCAACGTCGTTCATCTACTCCCAATATCTATCCCCCGCTTGTTCGATTATTCTTCATCTTTGTTCGAAAGAATTTATCTCTAAGTTTCTCTCTCTAGAATGTCGAATGAAGCTTCGCCGGCCTCTGGATTGAGCTTAGAAAGGGTAGACAATGTACAAGACTTCGTATGGGTAATTTCTTTGAATTTCTTTTCTATTGCTTGGTTTCTTGGAAAATGCAGTAAAAGTAAAGTCACCCAAATTTCTTGAATTTTGTAATTTTTGGGCTTAAAAGACTTGACGGCTACTGGAATTATTTATTGAGTTTGCAAATTTGTTGAAATTAGTGGGTATGAGAGAGAAATTGAATTAAAATACAGGCTAATGAAGAAGATACCATGTCATGGGAAAGATTTATTCATATGTATGATCTTATGTGGATTCTTATGCGAGGTTTTGTTCTGATCTAGGGATTGCGAGACAACTGTTTGATGAAATGTCTGAGAGGAATGGTCACTGTTGAAGGCCAAGAAGTCTCAGCCATGGAAGCTTTAAAAAGAGCTGGAATATCAGCTCCATTTGAGCTCCAAGCAAAGGAAGGACTAGCTTTGGTAAACGGAACAGCAGTTGGCTCAGCAATGGCTGCTACGGTTTGTTTCGATGCCAAGATTTTTCCCTGAACGGAAATCATGTTGGGTTTTTCGTCTGATGTGGATTGGGTATTCTGGAAGTTTGTGGGAAAGTTATTACTCACATTCTTTATCTTATATTCACAACTTTGTTCTATAAAAGACTCGCCCCATCCCTCTCCAAATTTCCCCTATTCACATTTGCTCTATTTTTGGACAAGGAATTGAGAGAAAAAAATGGAGGATATGGCTTCTTTATGGGGTTATCAAGAGGTGGGTCACTCTTTCTTTTTTCTAGTTTTGTCGGTCTTTTCAGTTCATTTCTTGTGGGTACTACTTTTTCTCAGTGTGCTTGTTTTGTTTTGGCATTTATAAAGACTTTTCTTTGGAGTGGATTCTTTTGGTGTAATTGGATTGAATGGAAAGATTTTCTTTTCATTTCTTATTTTCTTTTCTGGATTGGTTTTAAATCTTCATTTAGTTGGAGTTTTTGAATTTTTTTTATGAAGTTCATTGAATGAATTTCCATTCGTCTATTGTTTTGGGCTAACTGGAGCCTGTTGTATGCTTCTTCAAAGTACTACTTTTAACTTTTCTTTCTTTATATCATATTCGTTGCTGTTTTGTTTGGCATTTAATGACTTATATGTTGTGTAGATTCAATTGAAAGGATGTAATTGCATTACTACTACATAATTTTCTGGGTTGCTTCTAAATCTGCATTTAGTTAGATTTAGGATCCTTTCTATGAAGTTCATTGAATTTTATTATGTTTTAAGAATAATGCTCCTCCCTCTGTACTGTACTACATTTCTATAATTGATGAAAATTATATATACAATCTTGTGATAATTGATATTGGTGAGTAGAATAAATTAAATATCGATTAAAATGTTGGTATTAGAAATTATTACTAAGTCGAGTCCTTTGCTTTAGAAATGAAATTATTTCAGTCGAGTCCAAGATTTGTAATTATGAAGGGTAATTAAGTCTTTAGTTTGATGTAATTATTTTAGTTTGATGACCAACAATTATTAGATTGAGCCTCAGATCGAGTACTATGGTGGATTGATTTTCTCTCACTTGCACTCTATTAAATTCATGAAGGGTAATTAAGTCTTTAGCCAAATCATTTAACGGAGTTAAGATGGAAAGTATTTTTTTACTTCAACTCAAAAAGTCGGGAGTTTAAATGTAGCTTTACAGACTACATGTGGTTAAGTGGGAAACCGCTTAAACCCCAGGTGGTCATCTGAACTTAACCTTATTTTATATTATTAAATCAATAATTGAGACGAAAAATTATTATTTGCAATATTGACAATGTCTAGAATGTTCTGTCAATGAGAGGTTTGGTCATCTAATTGCGCGCTAATAAGAAGAAATCTTATCGGAAAGCCCCCTCTTTCCTGGGAATGATCTGGTTGTTAAATATTGTGAGTTATAATATTAATGATGAATAAGTTCGTGTTAATTAAAGATGACATTGATATTTCCATTGTGTTGGGATTATTAGTGTTAGTAGAAATCGACATCTATTTCGATAATAACTGATATCTGGAGGTTATATTGACCAATTGGGTAATTAATCAGATAAATGAGCAATTAATTGCTATTATTTCACATTCTTATAACTATTTGTTCACATGTGTGTACTATTAATTCATATTCATGTACTATTAGGGGAGGTGGTGCAAGATTGATAATACTTGCACGATTAAGTTAAAAATGGAGATATAGTTGAAGGTACTATACTGTAATTAATTTTTTCACATGATTATACTATTTATTCACATGATTATACTATTGATTCACATTATTTACTATTAGGGGAGGTGGTGCAAGTTTGATAATACTTGCAGGACTAAATTAAAAATGAAAAAATAGAGGAAGGTATTATACTATAATATTTCGAGCCCCAAAACGTGCAATTATTGAAACTATATTTTTCTATAAATAGAAGCTCATTCTTCCTTTATTTCTCACCAATTCACTAAAGCTATAAAGCAATTATTATAGAGAGAAAGAAGAAGAGAAGTCTGCTACCTCACTATTCCAGTATCCAGTCTTCTTCTAAGGTAAGGGGTATTATTCTTTCGTATTCATGAAGAGAGTTATTTTCTTTCAATACTCGTAAGGGTTGTTATTCCATTCTTTATTATTATGTTGGAATAACCTGTCTATGCGAAGTACCGCATACATGGTGAAATTCTTATGTTATTCCATTCTTTATTATTCTGTTGGAATAACTTGTCTGTGCAGTCTATCGCATGCCTGGTGAATTCTGTTGGAACATCCTGTCTGTGCGGATTACGCATGACCTGGTTCCATTCTTTATTATTCTGTTGGAATAACTTGTCTGTTCGGTCTATCGCATGCCTGTTGAATTCTGTTATTATTCCATTCTTTATTATCCTGCTGGAACATCCTGTTAGTGCGGATTACGCATGACCTGGTTCCATTCTTTATTATTCTGTTGGAATATCCTATCTGTGCGGATTACGCATGACCTGGTTCCATTCTTTATTACTTGTGAAAATGATCTGTCTACGTGGATTACCGAATGGCGGGTGAAAATCCATTTGCAGTTTCATATATTCTATTATACTCAGTTGGTTAAAGTTTTGGCTTCTATACTCTATGAAATTAGTGAAATATCTTTTATATTTGCGCTTCATCCAGTATCTCTTCATGGAAATATTCTTCTGAGCATTCTTGAACTTGTTTTATTTAATTCTTATATCATTGTAATCATCCTCATGTTTATAATATGTTGAAAGTCATCTGTGGCCTGTAGTGCATAGATAGACTTGGTATGATTATGACCAAGGATTATTCAGTATAATCATGACCGTAATGTTACAAATGATGTGGTAAAAATCCTCGTTGGCCGTAGTGCATTGATGGACAGTTGTTGGCATGATTATGACCATTTATAAATACACGAATATCCTAGGCCCGTAGTGTATGTAACATTCCAGATTTTTTTAAATGTAAATTATAAATATTTTTTGATTTATATAAATATTTATTGGATGTGGTTATTATTGGATAAATAATTAATATGTGGATTGAGTTATGTGATTAAGTGAATTATTTAATAAATTGTTATTAAATAAAGTATGACAAATAACTATGTTATAAAGAGTTATTAAAATAAATTAATGTAATTTTAATTTAGTTTTTGCCAAACAAGGTTTAAGTATATTAATCATGTAAATTTTAATGGTTTGCCAAACAAAGCCTTATGGCTTTTGGATTTCTTTTGAATTTAAATTATTAACTAAATAAATAATTTATATATTTATAAGTATACGTTATATGCTGATAACTGATAATACTTATTAGGTCTATTATGACTATATGCGTTTCTTTTATGTACGCTTTGTTATCGGTTTATTTTTTACTTTTACGTATATTGTATATGGCCTAAGCCTAAGCCTACGAAGAAGTTCAGAGAAAAAAGGGTTTTCAAAGAGAAGGTTTCAGAGAATTTGAGAGAAAACCTGAGAGAGAGAGAAGTAGCAAAAGAAAGTTATCAGTGATTAACAAAGATTGTCTAATCAAACAAGAGGTATGTTCCTCTAAACTTAAAAAGATGTACGTATATATGTTTTACAGTATAATGCTTAAAATATGTGCTTCAAATTCACTGTGTATAAGGTTTTTACAAAAATTGCATGTAAACAATGTTTTAGAATTGGTTATGATGTTACATGTATTTGTAAAGATAATTGTTATAACTAGCATGTATATATATTTATATATATGATTATATGATAATTACGATCAAAAAGAAAGAAAAGAGTTTTTACAGTAAAAACATATGAGTATGAACATGTTTTGTAGGATAACAAAATTAGTATGTGATTGTATGCTAATTGTGAAATTGAAGCTTATGTATGTTAATTGGGTATGAAATTAAGAGAATCGTACTTTAAAGTAATCAAGTTTGGGTTATTATTGATATTACAGTGTTAAACAACGTTAACAATGGAGTTTTTCTTAAAAACAGTGTTTTCAAATAATTAAGTTTTCTAAAGTAGTTGTTTAATTGTTGGTAATTGTTATATGGATGATTGTTAACGTTTATGTATAGTTTACGATGAAGTTATGCATGTTAATTAGTGTTAGAAATTAAGTTATAGACATAAATTTAGGTGTTATGTTCTTAGTCGTTGGGTTCTGCAAGGTTCGGCGCCCCAGCGTCGAAATTCGCGCCCTAGCACCAAAATTCACGCCCCAGTGCCAGAAGTTCGCACCCCAGCACTGAAATACGCGCCCCAGCACCAATCTCGCACTGCGGCGCCACTGGTTAGCCTAGGTCTCGATCCGCGGCGCGGGGACAAAAGTCTGAGTCGGACAGTTTTGGCCTCCTGTAGTAAAATGGCCATAACTTTCTCATACGAACTCCGATTGAGTTGATTCAAGATGATCCGAAACGAGGACGAATAGACCTACAACTTTCGTGGTTAAGTGTTTTAATTTGAGGTCTGTAACAGTAGTAAAAATGGTCATCTTTAGGACTGTTGTGTTTTTAAGGGCAATCGGAGGGCGTCGGGCATACACATATGCATGTGTAGTGCTCCTGACCATAAAAGATTATGTCCTAAGTTATAAAACATGTATATTAGTAAATATAATGATGCTTAACATTAATAAATAATGTATTAGATAAGTTATAGAAGCATAGTAAGCATATACAAGAGAGGAAAATCGGGCGTGTGACGAATGAACGTCGAAACGCCGTACCAAGTGTTAACGAACTTAAAAAGTGTTTCAATTCAATTGAAATGAATATTATAGGATATGAAATGGGTTTAAAATAAAACCAATAAGTAGTTCTAGCAAGACTTAAACACTTGAATGAATTGCGAATATGAAATATAATGAGATATAAGTTGAAAGTTAACACAATCAAATTGAACATTGTGTGCTAATTAATTGGAAAGATTATGAGATGTGGAGTAGAATTTACATTACAATTACTATGTGTTGTTATGTGACTAATAGTTGATGTGTATGATTATATAATTGTGTAGGGCACGTGAAGTGCAAATAACTGTAAGATGTTAATCTATTATTGGTAAACAACGATCAAGGAAAGTCTTTCGGTTCCTATTTTCTACGTGGACTTGATGAACTATTTTAAATTGTATGATATGTTATACATGTTGAAATCATGAAATGTTAAAGTCAATTTATGACTGCATTGTTTTGGTTAAATAAGGAGCATTGAGTAAGGAACTCAATCTTTATATTTGCTGTGTGAATTAAAAGCATGTATCTCATGTTACTTTAATGAGATGTATATCGAGCATGTTATTATGTGCTATGTGATGCATGAAAACTGTTAGACTTTGCTGGGCTGTCGAGCTCACTCTTGCAAATAACCACTTTTGCAGGTCAAGGAATTAAGGTAATGATATGTGCTAAGTGAGTTATAGAGATCTATATTCACGAAGGTTACTTATGTTTTGTGAGAAATGTATGTAAGATTTTGAATGTAACATGTTGTTGAATTGTAAGTTGAGTTATCCAATGTATATGGATATCTATTTATGATGTAAGACTTTATATAGTCATTTTGTTGTAACGATTCATGATATAAATTTAAATCGAAGAGATGTAATGTAAAGTTTACGAATTAGGGCAAGACAGAAGGAAATGTATAAAAGTTTTAATTATTCCGCAATTTTAGTGATTTTAATATCGAATAATGATGTAAAATTAGAGATTTAATTTATAGTTAACGACCGAAGTTGAGATTTAAATTGTATGGATTTTGGGGTCGTTACAATTGGTATCAAAGATGTAGGTTATAAACCTTAGGTAGGTGTACCTTAGGCTATAACCTTAGAGAAGAGAGATGAAGATAATGAACGAATAAGCTCAAATAGAGTTTGAATAATAAGAAGAAATTTAAGAAATTTATAAAGAAGGGATTTAAACTTGCGTAAAAGGATTCTAAGAAGAATCTCACAGAGTTATAAGGAATATGAATGTGGGGTTACCCAACTCCAATAATAAGGATGTAAGGTGATGAGAAATAGACAATGTCTATAAAAAGAGAGTGATAAAGAAGTTAAGAATAGAGAGTTATATCTAAGTATGGTGCAATTGTACTCCTTAGTAGTTGATGTACGGTATCTGGGCTAAACGATTCCTTCATAGAGCGGAGGTATATAAGAACTAGTAACTCGGAACCTAGTTTGTTTGTTGTTTGTGGGAAACCACTCAGCGTACCACATTGAAACTGTTAGAGACTCGATGTGTACCAAGTGTAGAAATGGATACATATGATGAAAATGTAGACCTTGAATGAAATTTTGAGCGATGTAAATGAAGTTAGAAATTCTTAAATGAAGAATTATTTTATAAACAAGAAGATTCAAAGAAGAATCTTGAAGAGATATAAAGATAAGAAATGGGAGTTTCCTAACTCCAAAAGCCAAGATAACGAATAATGTCATAAATGATGAAAAAGGGAAAGAATGAGGATCATAAAACAAAACGATCACGAATTAAGAAAAGAATGTTAAGGGAGATGATTATAGAATAAGATCACGACGTGATCTGTTTAAGTTATAAAAGAAAGATGGTATGTAATTTTTGAATGATTATAGCTTAATGCTATGAAGGTGGTGTACTATGAAATAGTACGAGATAACTCATGAGGAGTTATAGATGATGTGATACGAGGAATTCGTATCGAGCAAAGAACAAGTTATGAGTAAGATAGAGTTAGGTGGGATTTCAATTGAGGACTTATGTGATGGCTGAGTTGTATAAACCTTTGTATGGGCAAGGGTTTTTTGCTTGCACTCAGTTTATCACATTGATAATCATTGGAATGTTTGTGTCGCGCTATTTGCTATATGCCTGTTGAGAATGTGATTCTTTTCTCATGTGTATAACAGATAGATAGAGTATAGTTAGAGAATATTATAAGGTTAAGTGCGAGTTCTTAAAACTCATACTTATGGTAGGTTCATGACTCATAATTATATGGTCTGTTTTTGAACCCCTCAGCGAATGGACGCCTATGGTCTGACTAGGATAAGTTCTTAAACTTATATGATTGTGGCAAGTTCCTGAACTCATAACGTGTGGTAAGTTTGACGAACTGGGTATAGATAAGTGTAAATGGAGTATTGAGGATGATAGGAATAGATATACATATTAAGCAATGGATAATTATAGAAAGTGGAGGTGATGTTGGAAGCATAAGTATTTTAAATCTACTAGCTATGCTAGACTTTCAAAATTTATTGACTTTGTGCTGATGTTTACACTTTTATTTCCTTAAAAAAACATTGGATCAAATGATGGAACCAATGAGTTTTAACAACAATACTATCATTCGTATATCTATGCTAATTGCTTCGGTTAGACAAAAATGATTTGCAATATATCCAAATGTATTTTATATCATCAATGCAGTATTACCTAGTGTTGAATGTGATCTAAGGATCGTCAGCCCACCGTGGTATAATGTAGTATGATAAAATCACCAAATGACGGAATCCTCAATGGACTGTAAATACAGTGCGGTATCATGACGTCATAAAAAGATTTTTGAGATTTCTTTAAGATATGAGAATATATATATATATATGTATATGTATATGTATATTTCGATTGATGTATGAATTGTTGTAGAAGTCTATGCTATTTGATTCAGCTAGACGAATATTGAAAGATGTTCATGAAATGCATGCGTTTCTTGAGAAGTTATGCCAAACCAAATTATTTTGGTGCGAATTCAGATGTTGAAAAGCTGAGATGAATAACCCTTATATAGGGGATTACGTGGAGGCATTGAGATGTTTGTACACAATACATTGTACGAAGGGCTGATCACCCTAAGTACGAGGAGTCCCTATAGTCTTATGACTGTTAAAGTTTAAGTTGAAAGATTACTTATAACTATAGACATACGCATAGCGTTTAAATGTTTGTGCACAATACATCATACGAAGGGCTTAACACCCTAATTACGGGGGTCTTTATAGTCTTATGACTGTTAAAGTTGAAGTTGAAAGATTACTTGCAACTGTGGACATAGTTCGTGATCTTATGACCCTCAGCATGATTTGGAATCTTTTAAATTCCTGTTATTCATATCGCTTCCCAATTATTGAGCAATTGTGGAAGATTCTAGATATTCTAAAAGGTGAATGTGGTAAGGATTATATTCCTTAGAAAGAAGTGATTCGTAGAATGCGACACTGAATGATGAATATGTTGAATAAGTGAGAAAAGAGATTTTGAAGTGAGAAGGATAAGAGTTATCAAAGAATAATGTAAAACTTTTAATAGAAAAGTTAATAATTGTAGAATGATCTTTGTGGAAAGAAAGTGGTTATAGAAACCAATGAATGAATGAAGTAGTGACATAAAATCTACTCTGATAGATTTAATGAATAAAGATTAATAAATAAAATTTCGAGGATGAAATTCTTAGAAGAAAGAGTGAATGTAATATCCCGAGTGTTGATGATAACGATCCTTAGAAAAGGAAATGAATGGGTTAAAAGATATATAATACTCAGAATATATTGAGATCAAGTGAATAGTATGAAATGAAACCTACAATTTGTTAAAGTGATGAATGTAGTAGGAAATATATTGAAAGATTACTCTGAGTTAATTGTTTAATTTCTGTCTTCGATTCTGGGGACAGAATCTTTGTAAGTAGGGAAGATTGTAACGAATGAGTGGTTTGAGTTGTGATTCTAAGGACAAAATTCTTATAAGAGGGGAATGATGTAACATTCCAGATTTTTTAAATATAAATTATAAATATTTATTGGATGTGGTTATTATTGGATAAATAATTATTCAATTAGATTGATTTGATTTAGTTAATTATTTAGTTGTTAAATAATTAATATGTGGATTGAGTTATGTGATTAAGTGAATTATGTAATAAATTGTTATTAAATAAAGTATGACAAATAACTATGTTATAAAGAGTTATTAAAATAAATTAAATTAATTTTAATTTAGTTTTTGCCAAACAAGGTTTAAGTATATTAATCATGTAAATTTTAATGGTTTCCCAAACAAAGCCTTATGGCTTTTGGATTTCTTTTGAATTTAAATTATTAACTAAATAAATAATTTATATATTTATAAGTATACGTTATATGCTGATAACTGATAATACTTATTAGGTCTATTAAGACTATATGCGTTTCTTTTATGTACGCTTTGTTATCAGTTTAGTTTTTATATTTACGTATATTGTATATGGCCTAAGCCTAAGCCTAAGCCTAAGAAGAAGTTCAGAGAAAAAAGGGTTTTCAAAGAGAAGGTTTCAGAGAATTTGAGAGAAAACCTAAGAGAGAGAAGTAGCAAAAGAAAGTTATCAGTGATTAACAAAGATTGTCTAATCAAACAAGAGGTATGTTCCTCTAAACTTAAAAAGATGTACGTATATATGTTTTACAGTATAATGCTTAAAGTATGTGCTTGAAATTCATTGTGTATAAGGTTTTTACAAAAATTGTATGTAAACCATGTTTTAGAATTGATTATGATGTTACATATATTTGTAAAGATAATTTTTATAACTAGCATGTATATATATTTATATATATGATTGTATGATAATTACGATAAAAAAGAAAGAAAGGAGTTTTTACAGTAAAAACATATGAGTATTAACATGTTTTGTAGGATAACAAAATTAGTATGTGATTGTATGCTAATTGTGAAATTGAAGCTTATGTATGTTAATTGGGTATGAATTTAAGAGAATCATACTTTAAAGTAATTAAGTTTGGGTTATTATTGATATTAAAGTGTTAAACAACGTTAACAATGGAGTTTTTCTTAAAAACAGTGTTTTCAAAGAATTAAGTTTTCTAAAGTAGTTGTTTAATTGTTGGTAATTGTTATATGGATGATTGTTAACGTTTATGTGTAGTTTACGATGAAGTTATGCATGTTAATTAGTGTTAGAAATTAAGTTATAGACATAAATTTAGTTTTTCTGTTCTTAGTCGTTGGGTTCTGCAAGTTTCGGCACCCCAGCGCCAAAAATGGAGCCCCAACGTCGAAATTCGCGCCCCATCGCCAAAATTCGCACCCCAATGCCAGATGTTTGCACCCCAGCACTGAAATTCATGCCCCAGCGCCAATCTCGCGCTGCGGTGTCACTGGTTAGCCTAGTACTCGCGCCGCGGTGTGGGGACAAAAGTCTGAGTCGGACAGTTTTGGCCTCCTGTAGTAAAACGACCATAACTTTCTCATACGAACTCCGATTGAGTTGATTCAAGATGATCCGGAACGAGGACGAATAGACCTACAAATTTCATGATTTAAGTGTTTTAATTTGAGGTCTGTAACAATAGTCAAAATGGTCATCTTTAGGACTATTTTGTTTTTAGGGGCAATCAGAGGGCGTCGGGCATGCACATATGCATGTGTAGTGCTCCTGACCATAAAAGATGATATCCTAAGTTATAAAATATGTATATTAGTAAATATAATGATTCTTAACATTAATAAATAATGTATTAGATAAGTTATAGAAGCATAGTAAGCATACACAAGAGAGGCAAATAGGGCGTGTGACGAATAAACGTCGAAACGCCGTGCCAAGTGTTAACGAACGTAAAAAGTGTTTCAATTCAATTGAAATGAATATTATAGGATATGAAATGGGTTTAATATAAAACCAATAAGTAGTCCTAGCAAGACTTAAGCACTTGAATGAACTACGAATATTAAATATAGTGAGATATAAGTTGAAAGTTAACACAGTCAAATTGAATACTGTGTGCTAATTAATAGGAAAGATTATGAGATGTGGAGTAGAGTTTACATTACAATTACTATGTGTTGTTATGTGACTAATAGTTTATGTGTATGATTATATAATTGTGTAGGGCACGTGAAGTGCAGATAACTGTAAGCTGTTAATCTATTATTGGTAAACAACGATCAAGGCAAGTCTTTCAGTTCCTATTTTCTACGTGGACTTGATGAACTATTTTAAATTGTATGATATGTTATACATGTTAAAATCATGAAATGTTAATGTCAATTTATGACTGCATTATTTTGGTTAAATAAGGAGTATTGAGTAAGGAACTCAATCTTTATATTTGCTATGTGAATTAAAAGCATGTATGCCATGTTACTTTAATGAGATGTATATCGAGCATGTTATTATGCGCTATGTGATGCATGAAAACTGTTAGACTTTGCTGGGCTGTCGAGCTCACTCTTGCAAATAACCACTTTTACATGTCAAGGAATTAAGGTAAGGATATGTGCTAAGTGAGTTATAGAGATCTATATTCATGAAGGTTATTTATGTTTTGTGAGAAATATATGTAAGATTTTGAATGTAACATGTTGTTGAATTGTAAGTTGAGTTATCCAGTGTATATGGATATCTATTTATGATGTAAGACTTTGTATAGTCATTTTGTTGTAACGATTCATGATATAAATTTGAATCAAAGAGATGTAATGTAAAGGTTACGATTTAGGGCAAGACAGAAGGAAATGTATAAAAGTTTTAATTATTCTGTAATTTTAGTGATTTTAATATCAAATATTGATGTAAAATTAGAGATTTAATGTATGATTAACGACCAAAGTTGAGATTTAAATTGTATGCATTTTGGGGTCATTACAGTGCATGTATAATTTGTGGTCGTGATACTAATGAATATCTTTGGCCGTAGTGCAGGGATGATGTGGTTTATTTATTAAGACGAGTCTCAGTGGTAAAAATGATGAAAAACCTTTTAAATCATAGAAGATAGTAAATTTTATTCTCTACTTGACTCTTCTAATGGATTGCTAGTTCCGCTGCAGTTAAACTTGATGTTTGTTATATTTTATCAGTTTAACACTGTTGAAGGCTAATGATAAATTATTCTGCATTATCTTAGTCATAATATTTCTTATTGGGCTAGTTTAGCTCACCCTTTCTTTCACTGTTCTCTTCAGGAAATGAGAACGTAGTCGGGACTAGTCGGGGAATGAAGTGAGGGTCCAAATGATAGCATTAGTAGTCCTCGTTATTCTGTTAAATAGTGTGACAATAAATATAATGAGGACTCCATTGAGTGTGGATATTGTCTAGATGACAATATTCTTATTCAAACTCTTAGATTATGTTTTGTTGTACTTTACACGACTGTTGTATAATTAAGTTGTATTTGAATTTTGTACCACGTATTTGGCGACTCAGGATGGGTGATGTATACCTATTTTGGGGGCATCACATTTTATGTGTAGAAAGTTCACCGCGGTGGGGGTAACTTTGTTATTTGTCCAATTTAGCTCCTGAACTTGCCAATTTTCGCCATAATTCCACATTTTAAGTCCAAATGCCACTCCACCACACCTAAACACAAAAAAACACTAAACAAGTAAAACGAAACAAATAAAGAAAGAATTAACATAGTTTAAGCTCGAATTAAAAGTCAATTCGTAGGTATAAAACCCACTTATCAGTTAGCACCGGGGCTTGAATTGATCTCCCAGGGTTGTCACCGAGGTTTGATTTGATCTCCTAGGGTTTTCACCAGGGTTTGAATTAATCTCTTTGGATTGTCACAAGGGTTTTATTTGATCTCCCGATGTTGTCACCGAGGTTTGAATTAATCATTTTGACTTCTAGGGTTGTCTCTAGATGATAAAAGATGATTCTACCCTCCTGCATGGTTATTAATAGGAATGCAAAATTTTGAGTGTTTACAACTGCCAAACCAGCAAACAACTCATCCTCTATGGGAGAAACAGAATCCTCTATAGGCTCTTCCTTATCCAAATCAGTGTTAGGCTCTGAATAAACAACCATGGATGATGCAATGTCTTCCTCTAGCCACGTAGAATACTCCGAGGAACGACCCAGATGACTCGATGAAAAATCAGCCCTCTCCCGATGGGTCCAGTAATCATAAACTCTGGCTAGGTCATCCTCTGACAAAGATGAGTCTGATGACCGTTGGCCTGAAGTTCCATCAAAAGCATGGACATCCTGATACTGGTCAAACTGTCCCATGACAGCCAAAGGATGATATGTAGCCACTCCTCTCAGTTCAGTCAATGGTAAAAAGTTTATACCCACGGCACGAGTAACAAAGCTATAAGGGGAGCTGAATCATGAGTAATGCAAGATGGAGAAAGGATCCTCAATCACGATTAAGAAGACAAACCAAGATGCAACATCTACGCAATCAGCCGGGTAAAAAGAATAAGATGTAGATATCTCATGTGTTAAGCAATATCCATGATGTCTGAAAATGTCGATCGGTCTCAGATGAATTATAAAGAAGATGTATAACAATACAACACTTTCTCGAAAGAACTCAGTATGATGGGTATGGCAGAATGTGACTGACATCAAGGTCTCCGCTAATATCATAGGTAGGATGGTTCGACCCTCCCTGAGGACACTAACTACTGCAACAAGGCCAATATCCAAATGGTCCATATACAGCGGTATGTATAAATAAGTCACGATACACATCAACAAAGTGTCTACTCGGACAACCCACCACCCATCCTCAGAAATGGAAAAAACTCCTAAGTACAGTAAATAGCTGTCTAGCGATCCGAAATGGTAGATCAAGAAATCTAGGGATACCACATGCCCAGAGGTAATCTCGTCCAAGACAATAGTGCGTCGCAAACCGGTTAAAGTCATGAATTGTCGCCTCAACTCTCCAATAGTTCCCTAGCACAAGGTCGATCCAGCAAAAAGTATATGATGCGCTCATATTCCTCTAATGTAGGAGTCAACTTATAGGTCCCAAACCTAAAAACCTATCTCTCAGGGATCCAGCATGAGATCATACCCTCCACAAAGCCTGTTGGTACCTGGAAGGTCAGGAGGGCCATGGAATGTCCTAGCATACTATCAACTTCCAGTTGATCTACATGGGCAGACTATCATGCCACGTCCTCAAAGACGATGCTATCAAAGTGGAAGGAATGTGCTCAATACGGGTAACAATAGATGAAGACATATGTAGAACCGTATCATGAGACCATCTAGGGGTCAATGTTAAACTCATCAATATAAATGCATATCCATGACATATAATGCATGCATTATGATAAATGACAATAACAAATGATAATATGATACAAGAAATAAAAAATATTATACATACATTCCTAAATACATCATCATCTCAATAAAGATTAAATACATCATCTCTATTTACAAAAAAAAAATCAAAAGTACAGGGAAATGGGGTGCAGCCGCCCAATATCTAGCAGAGGCCTATCAAAAGAGATAACGAGCCTATCATAAGAAATATATGATATCTACATCATCCAGTCGATCAACCTACTGTAACTCCGCCTGAGTCACCGTATCTCTACCAAAGGGAATATCAGGTTGATATAGAGGGGGATCTGCTCCAGTAAAACTATCAGAATATGGGCCACCTGAAAGGCCAACACTAGAGCTGGATGGATCTAAAGAATCTGCCTTTGACGGATCTCTACCCATATGCCTGATGAAAAAATGTGCTCGGTCCAACCTCTGGGTCAAGCTAACAATCTGCTCCAAATGAGTGGGCTCTCTAACACAGGCAATCCAGTCTATAATCATCATGGACCCGAGAACCATATCCGTAATAAGTTGAGTGGCACGGGTGTTGGATGATTTCACAATCAATGAATTTGTGCAAGTGTACACAGTCAACAAGTAATAAAGTGATAAGATAAAGTGTTGATCCCACAGAGAATTCTAATCAATAAATTTCAATTATTAGCACTATATCAATCCAATTTTATTTAAACAACCACAGAGTGTGATTTTTCAAATTAAGAAAAATAAATTAAGCAATTAAAAGAGATTATTCTAAAAGTAAATCAAACAAATAAAAATTAAGATTTGACGAATGAATTCAGATAAATAAGGTTCAGACTCCAATATCCCCAATTATGAACTATAAACCAATTATCCAATTATCCCAATTATTATGCCTACTAAATTGTTAACGGGAATTCCCAAGTGTCAAAAGCCCTTTTCCAAGTGATCAATTAACTTCTATTTAACCCAATTAACCTTGTTATATTCATATGCAAAGCAATTAAGTTAAACTCCTTCAATCCCAATTCCCACTTTGTTACATGTAGTGAACATATATCCATATTCAATTCACGACCCTAATTATTCGTCACGCAAATAACTAAGCATACATGTTATCATGTCCGGTTCTAACCCTAGATCTCCTCTTCCGATTCCTTCTAGAGTAACAAGGTAATTATTGGCCAAATATTTAAACAATGAACACAAGACAAAATAAACAATTTACTTTGACATAAATAATTGAAATAAATCGAATAACTAATTTATAGACATAAAAGGTTCAATTGTAGTCTTAATGAAAGAATTAGTTCATAACAAAATTTAAAACCAACAATCTTTTGCAAAACATCCTTAAGGAATTACACAAATTGAAAATAAGGAGAAAAAGAAACTCTAAATTAAAATCTTCAATCTTCAAGTGATTCCTTGTTTAGCCTTCAATTGTGGTAGATCCTTTTTATTTAATTCAGTAAAATAACCTTTATATACTCTCCTCCCCCCACCACAATCCTTTTTCCAATCAACTTATCAATTGAGTTCCTAATCCAAGTCAACTTCAGTCCACGCATGCAAAATTAGTCAACCATGGCCGGGCCACAGCGCCCCGGCGCTGGACTTTGAAATAATTACCAAAATGCCATTTTCAGCTCAAAAAACCCATTTTGCCCCTACAGCTCCCGAATATGCAAAATAACAACTAAACATAGTAAAAATACTTCTAAATGATTCGAGAATACAACAATTTAAGCATACGAATATCCAATTCATGGGTATATTACCCAATAATCAAATACCCCCAAACTTAAATCGTTGTTTGTCCTCAAGCAATAAAACACAAAATAACATGACAAACTAAACAAAAATTCAAATGCTCCTAAAACTAACTACATATTCGTAATTCCAGCAATTAAATAGCACACCGTATTATTCATTAGGCCTCAGAAAAATCACAATAACATGTTAATACATCATATTAAGGCAGATCAATAATATCCCAACAATCAATCAATCTAAATCTGTTATTCCTGATATCGTGTGTGTGTGTGTGTGTTCAACAATCATGCTAACTGAGGAAAAGAAAAATATGAAACATAATTGATTTCTTAGAAGGCCTCATACATTATAAACTCAAGAATCCCTCAAATAAACTAGATTCAGCTAAACTCAACCAATTACCAAAGTCCACGGGTCAAAATGGAATACTTATGCACATATCAACTGGATACTCAAACTTTTAAGTACATATGAACCCTTCCCAAGTATTTTAAACAGACATATTTTTCTTTCTTTATTTAGCGAGTGCGTTTTACGCTCCATCTCACTTTCCATTTTTCATTGAACGAGTGTGTTTTACGCTCCATCTCGTGCATGTGTTTATGGGGAGTGCGTTTTACGCTCCATCTCGACCCACCACATGCTTCAATTATTCAACTCGGGAAGGTTCTAATATTTTTTTTAAAGCTTATATACTCCAAATATTTTTCCCCTAAACTTGAATTTATGTCTAAATTCAGCCATCACTAGCTATTCATATTGTTCTTTCATTCCACTAGCCTTCATCCTTTAGAACCCTATTATCTACCCATTTAAACTTTCTTAGCCAACATGGTCATTGTTCAAAATGTGCTATCCTGATAATATCAGTGCAAAACATATAAAGATTTAAATTATGTCATGAAAACGACATCATTAGCTTAACAATTCTTACTAAACATGTTCATGCAGTTTTAATTTCATCATTGGCCCCACACATACGTAACTATTAAACAGCTAGAATTAATATGCAATCCTAAATGCAACACTTAACCAACAATAAAAAACACAAACTATCCACAAACATACTAATAAACTACTAATGCAAACAAAAATTAACTACCCCAAACTTATCAAGAGCAATGTCCTCATGCGAAAAATATAACAATAGAATAATAGAGGACTTCCCTGATAAGCTTATTCTTCGGGTGAAGCATCATCCTCGTCGCTCAACTCTTGATCAGAAGGGGGAAACACATGCAAAATAGGAGCAGTAGGAAACTGGGTAAGATTAATGCCCAGGTACAGTTAAGCATTCATAGCATTCTGGGCAGCAAATTGGTCGACCAAATATTTGTAGATGACATCTTGACGTTCAGAGAGACGGATATTCTGAGATTCTAGATTATAGAACCACCCATCAATATCATGCTGTACCGCTTCAAGAACAACACCACGGTCAGCTGCGGCGGAAGGACCATATATGGGTGGAGCCGGAGGTTGTGAAGCTTGTGGAGCTTTAACTTGGGGGATTATAAAACCCAATCCCCTAGGGTGGTTCTCCCCACTAGTCCATACCCTGTATCGGATAATCATCTTATGGTCCAAAACCGGCATTGGGGGCTAAATCATTTCATCAAACTTCCATTTTACCCCAAATTTAGAACAGAGTGTGCAAATGAGAGAAGGGTGTGGTAATCCTCCCGTGGTACCTCCTCGTGATGCCCTCAGAATGGATTGATGAATAATAAGACCCACATCCATCTTTAATCCCTAAATGATTGAATACAACAACACGGCCCTTTCCTTGGTAACATGGCTCACATGTGTGCACGACATTAATTTAGCGCAGATGAAGGTATACCACGCCTTTCCATATAAGCTGAGGCGCGAGTGTGGGAAAGTCATGCTTCCATGTTCATGCATTGTCCACGTGGTACCGGGTTGACAAATCTCGCGAATGAGCACTTCATAATCAGGTCCTTGGCTTACAAAATTGGCATATTCATTGTTTTGACCCTCCAAAGGCAGCTGATAACACCCGTTGATGTCCTCTTTGTTTAATTCAACTGTTTTGCCCCCACACATACACTCCATATTGGTAGTGCTCAGAAACATTAGCGTAGAACTCTTTAACGATTGCAATCACTGTCGGGTCCGGTTGCTCAGTAAGCTTGAACCAATTTCTTTCAGCAATCATGACCGCCATGTCTCCATCCTTAGATTGATCGGGCCCTAAACTGCGTTCGGGGATGAGAGAGCGAGTGGCCATCCTATTATAGCGTTCTTGGGCTGCGGCTGTCAAATTTGGGAGGAGCTGATGCGGTCCCGAAACCTTCTCCTCGTTGACGCTTTGAAGCCATGTTATTAATCTGAAAGTGGAAAACAAAGACTCCGTTACTTATTTGGCATCACAAGAAATACACCCAACCACAACGAGGACCCTAGACCCCTGAGTTTTTTTTTTCAATATTAGTATTTTGGAGTCCAAGGATGAGGAGTGTGACTAGATATACACAATACAGTATTCCTCATTATGATTGAGTATTGAAGAACAGGTATCCCACAACCCATTTGGCACAATAATGTGTCAGTGAAATTGAAAATTAGCCTATATTTAGTGGTAACTATACTTCATTTTTACATATTATGATAAAAAACCAATTGTGTAAATTGAGATGTTAAATTGCATGTCTGGGTTATAATTTGTGCTCAAAACTCACTTTAACAAAATATTGAACACCTAGCGAACACTATTATAGGGCATGAATAAACTTAGCAAGTGGATCCCAAATTAAATCTAGAACATAGGCATCATAACATGTTCGTCTTACCGGTGGGATATGCATGCAAATGAATCATCAATCAGTAAGAAGAAGTGCAAGATATACCTTGGATACAATACCAATTGAATGAAAGTGACAGAGGATTGGAAGGAAATTCGGAATGTAATAAGATGTCTTGGGTTTAAGCAATCTGTATATATGAAGTTGGTTATTAAGTAATAAAAAATTAATGGAGAATAAACATGTAGGAGTGGGGAAGTGGGACACTGAATGGTTGGAATTACTTATCACGTCACTTAAACTTACCTCCCAGCGTCGGGGCGCTGGGTTTTATTCGTTACTCAGCGCCGGGGCGCTGTATGTCAGTGGCTGAAACAAGTCCTAGCGCCGAGGCACTGAGTTATATGTTTTTCCTAGCGCTGGGGTGATGTATGTCAGTGGCTGTTGAAAACCCTTAGAGTCGGGGCACTGAGTTGCAACCTAAATTGGGCGACGGGGCACTGATGTCCAGAACTTATAGAAGCACCTTAGTGTCGGGGCGCTGTGAGCGAGAAGGAGTAGAGCGTTGGGGCATTGGGTTTTCTTGAGACTACTGTTGCCCACAGCTGGGGTACTGGCTACCAGCCCCTTGACCAGATGTCCTACTTGTATACTCACTTGAGCACATGCCTTCCTAGCATTCAATAAGTAATTAATTCAGTTCTATCATTGTGATAATAAAATATCCTACGACTAAATTTAATTAATTTAAATACAGAAAATAACAAAATAACAGAAAAAGATCAAATTCATGGGGTTGCCTCCCCATAGTGCTTGGTTTATAGTCTTCGGCCCGACTTTGCTGGTGTTGCTCAGTTGCTCACTGGATCAGATAGGTACATCGTCGTAGATTGGAGATTGACGGATTCACTCCAATAATGCTTAAGCCTTTGGTCGTTCACTTTGAATGTTCGCTTTAAGTTCGGTTCCTCGACTTCAACATTTTCGTGTAGAGCGATGAAGATAACCATAAATGGTCTAGACCAGCGAGATTTTAACTTTCCGAGGAATATACGCAATCGTGAGTTGAAAAGCAAGACTTGTTGACCCGGTTCAAATTTTCGATCAAGGATTTTCTTATCGTGCCAAGTTTTTACTTTCTCCTTATAGAGTTTTGCATTCTCATAGGCAGTGAACCAAAATTTGTCCATCTCATTTAATTACAGTAACCTTTTCTCCCCCACTGCATGTAGATCAAAATTCAGTTTTTGGATGGCCCAGTGTGCACTATGTTCTAATTCGACCGGGAGATGACATGCCTTTCCGTAAACCATTCTGTAGGGTGACATGCCGATCGGATTCTTGTACGATGTTCGATATGCCCATAGGGCATCATCTAGTCGCATGGCACAATCATTTCGTGACTGGTTGACCACCTTTTCCAGAATTCTCTTGACCTCCCGATTCGAGACTTCCGCTTAACCATTCGTTTGGGGATGATACGCGGCTGCAATTTTATGATGAACCCCATATTTTATGAGCAATTTAGTGAACTGCTTATTACAGAAGTGAGTTCCCTCATCATTGATTATTGCCCTCGGTGTCCCAAATCGTGTGAATATATTTTTCTTCAAAAATTGTAGTACAACGTTGGCATCATTAGTGGGTAAAATTGCGGCTTCTACCCACTTGGAAACATAATCGACCGCTAACATAATGTACTGATTATTGAAGGATGATGGGAAAGGTCCCATAAAGTCGATTCCCCACACGTCGAATAGTTCAACCACCAAAATTGTGTTAAGTGGCATTTTATTGCGCTTGGAAATATTACCTATGTTAGAGTTTATGCCCTAGAGGCCAATTATTTGATATAATTACTTAACGTTTTGATATTATATTTGATTGAATAAATATATGATTTTATTATGGTTTTATTTACTGCGTAATATAATTGTTAACATAATAAAATTCCTTAGAATAGTGATACAAATTATATAGTTTCAAGTATATGACTTGAACATGAGATAATAGATTGCCATTAGTATCAGTGTTCTTAAATGTCCCTAGTTGAGTATCATTGTTGATGGGACAACAATGATGCATTGAGACTAGTATGTGGATTGACTGATGACCAAATCTCATTGGTCATAAATATATGAGATATTAAGTCAATGCATAGGTATATGTTAGAGAACGATGTACTGGACAGACCCACCATGAGAATTCTATATGGAGCATTATGCGAAGTGTCATTAGCAATTCTTATAGTAACAATGATGTAATGGTCCTCCGACCTGAAATCGCTATATTACTACACGAGAATTTATGTACTTTGATATCATCAAATGTCACCTTTAATAGGGTGAACTATAAAGGTGATTATTGGGTTCATCATTAATCATGTGAGAAATATGAGTGATCTAGATGGAATTTAACCATCCTATATATTATGGGTGATATCCATAGGCCTCTTGATTGAGTAGGACTATGAAATGCATGGCCATGCTCAAATAGTGATTTGTTTCATATAGTCTACTCATTGATCAAGAAAACTCAGATTAAATTATGAAGAGTATGACACATTCCATGACTCGAGTTTAATCTAGGATATTAAGGTTAAAAGGATTAAATTACATTGAAACATTGGTCACAAAAACATTGCATCGAATCATCGATCTTATTATTACTTGGGTAGCAGTGATGCATTACTAGATGTCGCTCACTGTTTATAATTTTATAATATGATTTTAAAATTATTGCCAACGTAATAATAACCTATAGGGTCACACACATAGAACGTTATTTAAAAGGGAATTAATTTAAATTTTAAGGATTTAAATATATTAATATGATTAATAGTATTTAAATCACGAATTTAAATTAAAAGGATAATTTGTATATATGTATATTAATTAAGTAAGACTTAATTAAGAGATATATATATATATATATATATATATAAATTCGGATTTTATGAAATTAGGTTTTGATTTGATTAATTTCTTTTAACTACTATATATATGATATATAGCAGCTACTTAGGGAGATATCATAATTGAAAAACCCTAGCCGCTCTTAGAGAGAGACTAGAGAGAAAACAGTTTCAGAAAATCCATTCCTTTTGGTGGCTAGTACCGCAAGTCCTTCTTATTGCAGAATCGTTCGACGGTTCGTGCGGCATTCGTGTGGATACCGTAGAGGCGCAATCGGTTTGTATTGCGTTGGAGATTCGAGGCGCAGTCGGTATCAGATTCTCATTTTTTCCATATCTGGTATAATCTCTAAACCTCTGAATTAATTGATTTTTCCCATGGATCCTGTTTTAGGGTTTCAGAAATTGCTTTAAAATTTTAATTTCCGCTGTGCGTTTTTATGCCGAAGCCCAACAGTGGTATCAGAGCTACTTGCGAAAAGATTAATTCAGATTACGTGTTTTAATTGTATTCGATATATATGATATATGATGATGCATGTTTACTGATATAAAATTGAATATATGATATTCCGTTGTATGTGTATTCTGGTAATATATATGATGATACTGTTAATCGTATCTTTAATCGGTGGAATAACAATATAACTATTCTAATCGGATTAGAAGCATGAAGAATCGTTTTAATATGATTAATCGAAACTGGAAATATATGATAAATTCTGGGTGTACTGTTATTCGTTTTAATATGATTAAATCGAAACTGGACATATATGATTTGTTATTATGGGTGTTTTGGTGGATTAAAATGTATGATTCTGAAACTGTTTCAGAGATTCGTATGGAAAAATTCTGCTATCAGCCGGACCACCGCCAGGGGGGAAGACCCCCTTGGACCCCCCCCCCCCCCCGTCATAGCGCACGATGGTCGTGTCCCCTATATTTTATATATAGTTTTCTTTAATTATATATAAATTGTTATGTGCTTATTGTGTTATGCATGGTGCACAGTTATGGCCTTTTGACCCATAGGTTAGTGGTTTTTGGTTTTGAAATACGGCTTGCATGTCGTGCCTTTCTATAAATTCTAATGTAATATTCTCTTCTCATCTAAATCCCCTCGAATGTAACTCGAGGTTTCTTTATGTCATGTAATAATCTATAATTGATGAAGATGTCAAGATGGAGAACACAATGGAAACATGATGATGGAGAGGAGGCGCATGCTAAAGGAAGATCCAAGGAAGCTATTTATTTTAAGATCTTTTACCACCTTAGATTGACCTTCAATCTTTCATTAGCTTGAAAAGATTGACAGTGGATTGGGCCATAACTGTGACACATTTAATTTTGCACTTTATTTATGCTTGTATGCGATATGATATGATTAATAATGTGAATGCTTAATAAAATTAAAATTGGTGAGATCTAAATTAATAAAATCCCTCATTAAATTATTAAGTCTAAATCAGATGCCTTCCAATGAATAACACTCATCAAGACCTTGATCAATAGATGTAGGTTTGCCAAAGCAAAGTACCCTATTTATCTAGGTAAGATGCGATAGTATAATTGTGATATCCAAACTATTAAAATCATTGGGCCCGACTTAACTAAGTTATCTCAATATGATTGTGGACTTAGAGGCATAGAGTTTGGTTGGTACCATTAGATGGACTAGAAACAAATGTTGTTTACCAAACTATCCAGGAGTTATATATGATATAATTGACAAAGGGTTGTCTACCTAAATAATTATGTTTTGAGAGAATAGCCAAAGCTAACTTAAGGCATAATGAAATATGGATCTTGGCTCACTAGAAAGATTTAATAGAAAATGCTTTCCGAATTAATGGTGAGGGCTATTAATTTGAATAAAATAGTGGGAGGTATATTTTGAATGTACTATTATCAATTATATAATATCAACTCTGTAATTTGACTTATTATTTTTGCACTTATAAATTGTAGATATCAAATGGCAAACAACAACAACACAAATAGTCTTTCATTACGATCAGTCCTTGAAAAGGACAAGCTAAGTGGAATTAATTTCTTTGACTGGCATAGGAACTTGAGGATTGTCCTCAAACAAGAGCGTAAGCTATATGTCCTTGATGGGCCCATTCCTGCATCACCAGCTGTTGTGATAGCCCCGAATCCGGGACCCAAATCACCGCGGATCCGGTATACTATTACTATCACTATTTGCGGAAGATATAAACATAAATTATTTATACATTAAACTTTACACACATTTCCCCAAAATCGACTAACCTTAACTTAAATACAATTCATAAACTTTCTATCACATAACAATATTTATCAAAATATACTCTTACAAAATAGCCGCACATTTTATCCCAAGCTGAACTTGGTATTATCTTTTCCTGTATCCGAACGCATTCGCCTTATCTGCAATGTTTTATCATGATATAGCAAGGGTGAGCATGAAAGTTGCCCAGCAAGTTTAAATACAATAATATAACGATATATCATGATTGAAGAGTATGAATAATAAGCTGGCTATAATTCATCAATATAATTGAGAACTAGCACGAACAAACTTTTGACTGAACAAGTTTTAAACATGAACAAACATTTCTGAACCAACTAGTAATGAAGGTGATCAGCCTTTCATACCTGACTTATACATGCAAGATGTACAGAGTACAATTTTCATGGCAATCAGCAATAATTAACCATAAGCTTGAATAAAACACTCTTAGTAGAGTTAAGTAAAAAGAAACTTGCCTGAACCGTTGATTACCGCAACGTAATTTATAACGCTTTACCCAAAGACCTAATATTAGTAATATAGATCTCCAATATTAGAATAATATCATCACAGTATAATACTGTTATGTTTATATTCACAGAATAACCTAAACATATAACACATAAGCCTATCAGTCTATACAGCATATAAGACTTAGTCTCAGGTCAAACTATTTCAGTCTGACTCGAAACCGACACAATTCTAACGTCCCGACGGTCTAGTCAGTCAATACTCGAGTTTAAGTTCATTTAAACTCTGCTTAAAGGCTTAACAATTATCACAGATAATTTCTTAGCAGCCAAAATAATTTTTAAAAACTTATAATAATTTCCAGATAATTATTACCATTTTTCAATCATGAAAACCATATTTAAATGAAATAAATACCACATAATTCCTTAATCATTAATATTTATTTAATATAAAATATTAATGAAAATCATTACATAATATTATAATATAATTATAATATATCAAAGTATTTTTACTACCTTAAAATCATAATTATATGATTTTTAAACACTTAAATTCATTATCCGATAATTGATATTAATATAAAAATATTAATATTTTCATGCCAAAATATCAAAAAGTTATATTTTATAACTTAAAATATTTTTATAACATTTAAATCATTTTTATATGATTTATAAAGCATTAATTCTATTTTTCCATAATTTATTTAATATATTCATTAAATAAACTAATTACCATTAATAATAATTTATTAATGAAATTCATCACAAAATATTAAAAGTCATGGAAAATAACTTAAAATATTTTTTTATACCATAAAATAATTTTTCATGATTTTTCATGAATTAAAACTATTTTTTAATAATTTATTTAATATTATAAATACCCTTTATATTCCAAAAATATTAAATATTTTACATCTTGAAGCTTATTTCCTTTTTAGAAAAATCTTTTACCTAAACTCGGAATTTCGGTGTTAAAACAGGTAACACATAACTTTTATACTAAAAATCAATTTACTATAATATTTCTTTAATAATTTTTTTTTATTTTGTCCATTCATGAGTCAACACAGACCGTTTTCTCATATATACATATTTAATTTCGCTAGCACTTTCGCTTTATATTTCGTTTTATAATAAATTCACATTTTTGCTTTATATATTAAACTTATATATTTCGTTACGTAAATCTCAACTCAAAAACCACATTTTGAGCACCGAAAACCTCAAAATATTATTTTTATGATTAATACAATTTTTAAAAGATTTTACGTTCTTCGTTGCACCATAAATTAATTTTTATAGGCAATTGTAGTTTTTATTCCACTTAAATACGTAATTTATATTTATTACATATTTTTATTGCTTCATTTATGCCCGAAAAGAAGTTTATCGGCGTAAAATATTACATATAACCAAACCTCGCCCCGTAGGACTATATTAGACTTATTATAACATTATTACGCCGGAACGCGATTCGGAACGGCGAACGTCAAAACCGCTCGACGCGCCGCCGCTCGGCGTTTGCTCAAATTTTAATCCTGACATGCTTGTTTGCCCATTTTTAACTTTCAAACCATAGGTCCTATAACAGTAAATTTATGGGCATGTTATAGATTTCATGTCATATTATTTTAGAAAAATTTCTACCCACAAAAACCAATTACTGAAATCCATCAAAACGTTGAGCAAAAAGCATGTCAAGCAGTTGTTCAGCAGCGCGGCGTCGCACGCTTAGCGCCCGCACGCTGCTGCCCAGCCTTGCTGACTCCGCTCTGTTGCCCGCTTATCAAACTAGCTACTTCGCAAATTTCTTACACATTGCTCGTTAATCGGATTGATTCCAAATTTGGATATGTTTTTCGTATCATATGAGACTATTTTTAAAAAATATGAAACCCCCATTTTGGGTCTTTTAAGCAGTCCAAATAACTCGCCAAAAATGGACGGTCATAACGATTTTAACATTTTTCCCAGATTTACCCTATTTCGCTAAAACAGTCGTAACTTTTTCGTTTTAAAACATTTTTAGGCGATTCTTGAGCATATGCAAAGCTAACTTCCAGGACTACAACTCTTCCCTACTGACTTGTTTCCAAATTCCGAACACATCAAGTCAAAAATTCCGTTCAAGTGAACTGAACCGCACTTGTTGGACAGTTTTGACTCAAATACTTTGAAATGTCATAACGCTCTCCTCCGATGTCAGATTTAGTCCGTTTCGGAGTCTATGGAAAGCTTATTCAGTGTACTACAACATATCAAAAGCTCAGAATTTTTTGAACATCCTAACTAATCCCAAATTTTCCTTTTAGGGACTGCAGTCCACTAGATTTTTTTTTTAAGTTTTAAAAATTGTTTTACTTTTCTTTCTCTTGATCAAGCTTGTTAGCATCCAAAATGATTAGATCTACACATAACACACCATTAAACATGAAGATCTAAGATTTTTGAGTTTAGAATTATAAGCTCATGATCTTATCAAAAATAACCACAAGGAAATACATTTAAAGCTAACTAGATTTTTAGTTTTGGAAATTTTTATACCTTTTTGGTTGGATGATCTCTCCTTCTCCTACCAAGCTAGATGGTGTGAAGAAAATATTCTTCTTTCTCCCTCCTTGATATCCACGGATTCTCTCTTCATTCTTTTCTTTATTTTTATTTTTTTTCTTCTCTTAGCCCTTTTGGAAAAATGAAATAAACATTTTAGTTGAAATGAAATGTGGGAGTATTTATAGTAGGAGAAAAATGTATATATATAACTTGTATATATATATATCAATCTTCCAATATCTAGCTTGCCTTGGATGAAAAATATTTATTAAGCTAAAAAGGCTAGTGGGCTATATTTAGGTGGGTTGGTAAACAACTCTTGACCAACTAAAATGGAAGATTAATACAATGAATCATGTATTTTTTTTTTCCCCTTGCATAGCCGGATCTACACTCTAACTTGGCCAATTCTATTTGTTGATATATTTGTTAATAACCATCTAGAATGTCCATACAAATTGAGCCATAACTTGGGCCAATTGATTTCTTGTTTTGGGCTCTCAAATTAAATTGTTTGGACCACTAAAATTATCATGGATCCAACACATAAATTTCACATAACCCTATATATTTCATTAGAGTTTCTAACTCACTCACTATAAAATTTAAATACCTAGATAATTTAATTATGTAACCCAATTAAGCTAGGTTTTAAAAAAATAATCAATAACTTGAGATAATAAAATTAATCTCTTAGGTTAGTATACTAGTATAAAATTTAAATGCTAGCACTTACACTTATTATAACCCTTAGGTTATTTAATTCTCATTCCTAATATATAACATTAGGTTAAATAATTTTCTTTTATTTGTTTATATACTAAGCAAGTATAAACAATCACATAAGTACTTCATAAAATTTTTAAATCCAAACTCTATTTCCAATCTAGGTCTTATTATTTAACCTTTATTTAATCAATTAAGATTTCAAGTGAGTCATTAGGGTTTTCCCTAATTAAATTATAATTAATATCGTTTAACCTTATACTTAGCATTTGCATTCCCAATCTGGGGTTTTCTAACTGAACGTTGGCGTTCTTAATATATACTTAGGGTTTGACACATATATAATTAATATGGTCAACCCTTGACCCTTAACCACCTTTTGAACACATACATAACCATAAACACAGAACACAGTCACATATACACTTAATCCTGAATAATTCACCTATATCCATCACCGAATTTTGAAATCCTCAAAATTAAATCTCAATAACATCAAACGCATACACTTATTTTCTGTCTAGGTCTAATATTTGACCTTAAATAAATTATTTAAGATTCTCATAAATTGTCTAATTTCTCGGGTTGTCACAGCTGTCACTGCACCACGTGCGGGGCACAATGCTTACAAGAAGCATCAAGATGATGCTCTGGATGTGAGTTGTGTCATGCTAGCAACCATGAACGCTGAGCTTCAGAAGCAACATTAGTTGATTGATGCTTATGAGATGATCGAGCATCTCAAGAAATTGTTCGAAGGGCATGCTCGACAGGAGAGGTATGATACAAGCAAGGCGTTGTATCACTGCACAATGGGTGAACGTGATCCAGTTGGTCCACATGTGCTGAAAATGATTGGGTATATTGAGTACCTTGATAGGTTGGGTTTTCCAATCACTCCGGAAGCCCAAACTGACCTTGTTTTACAATCTTTGAACATCAGCTACTCTCAATTTGTTATGAACTATCTTATGAATGAAATTGAGAAACCCCTTACTGAGTTGTTGAGCATGTTAAGAACTGCCGAGAACAACATGAAAAAGGCAGGACCCGCTCCCATAATGATGGTGCAAAAGGGGAATGCTAAGGGAAATTAGAAAGGCAAGAAGAAGATAGGATCTAAATCTTTTGCCAAACCCAATTCCAAAATCAAACAGGCTTTAAAACCTAAAGGTGGGGTGGCTAAAGAAGGTGAATGACACTTCTGTGGAAAACCTGGACACTGGAAAAGGAACTGTCATGCTTATCTAGAAGAAGTGAAGAAAAGAAAAGGAAGTACGACTTCTGATTCAGGTATATATGTTATAGAAGTCAACTTGTCTACTTCTACATCATGGGTATTGGATACTGGATGTGGTTCTCACATTTGTGTTAATGTGCAGGGACTCCGAAGGAGTAGAACTTTGGCGAAAGGAGAGGTTGACCTACAAGTTGGAAATAGAGCAAAAGTTGTTGCACTGGCTGTAGGAACTTATCATTTATATTTGCCCACTGGGCTAGTTTTAGAATTAGAAGATTGTTATTTTGTGCCTGCTATAAGAAAAAACATTATTTCTGTTTCTTGTTTGGACAAGAAAGGTTTTTCATTTATAATAAAGAACATTCGTTGTTTATTTTACTTAAATGATATTTGTTATGGTGTTGCACAATTGTTTAACGGTCTCTATATTCTTGATTTAGAAATGCCTATCTATAACATAAATACAAAATGATTTAAATCAAATGATTCAAATCCAACATATCTCTGGCACTATCGTTTAGGCCATATAAATGAGAAATGCATATCCAAACTCCATAAAGATGGGTTCTTGGATTCATTTGATTTTGAATCATATGAGAAATGCGAGTCTTGTTTATTAGGCAAGATGACTAAAGCCCCTTTCACTGGACACAGTGAACGGGCTAGCGATGTATTGGGACTTATACATAGTGATGTATGTGGACCCATGAGTTCGTTAGCAAGAGGTAGGTTTTATTACTTCATTATATTTACTGACGACTTTAGTAGATATGGATATGTGTATCTTATGAGACACAAATTTGAGTCCTTTGAAAAGTTCAAGGAATTCAAGAATGAAGTTCAAAACCAATTTGGAAAAAGCATAAAAGCCCTTCGATCCGATCGAGGGGGTGAATACTTAAGCCAAGACTTTGTTGACCTTCTAAAGGAGTGTGGTATTATATCACAGCTCACTCCACCCGGAACACCGCAATGGAATGGTGTATCTGAGAGGAGGAATCGAACCTTGTTGGACATGGTACGATCAATGATGAGTCATGCAGATCTTCCAATAAGCTTTGGGGTCATGCCCTAGAGATAGCTGCATTCACACTTAACCATGTTCCTACAAAGACGGTTCAGAAGACACCATATGAAATGTGGACTGGGAAACGTCCTAGTATGTCGTTCATGAAGATTTGGGGTTACGAGGCATTCGTAAAACGTCTGGATTCTGACAAGCTCGGACCCAAATCTGACAAATGTAATTTTGTGGGATACCCAAAGGAAACAAAAGGGTATTATTTCTATAAACCTTCTGAGAACAAAGTGGTTGTTGCTCGAACTGGTATTTTTCTAGAAAGAGAATTTGTCTCTAAAGGAAACAGTGGGAGGAAAGTAGAACTCGAAGAAATTCGAGAACCACAAAATATCATTGAACCTGAGTTGGAACATGAGCAGGAACCACAAGAAATTGTGGAAAGTGAACCTGCTCAAATTACACAAGTCATTCGTAGATCTGGTAGGACACGCCAAGAGCCTAAGAGATATTATGGATATCTTGTGACTCAAAACGGCGATGTGATGCTCATAGATCAAGATGAGCCTGCTTATTACCAAGAAGCTATGAATGGACCAGATTCTGAGAAATGGCTTGAAGCCATGAAATCTGAGATGGACTCCATGTATACTAACCAAGTATGGACTCTGGTTGATCCACCCGAAGGGGTAAAACCAATCGGGTGCAAGTGGGTTTTCAAGAAGAAAACCGACATGGATGGTAATGTACAAAACTATAAAGGCCGACTGGTAGCAAAAGGTTTCAAACAAATTCAAGGTGTTGACTATGATGAAACCTTCTCTCCAGTGGCAATGGTTAAATCCATCAGGATCTTACTTGCTATTGCAGCTTTTTATGATTACGAAATCTGGCAGATGGATGTCAAAAAATTTTTCCTTAACGGAAATCTCCTTGAGGATGTGTATATGACATAACCTGAGGGTTTTGTCACTCCAAAGGATGCTGAAAAGGTATGTAAGCTGCAGCGATCCATTTATGGATTGAAGCAAGCCTCTCGGAGTTGGAATCTTCGATTTGATGAAGCAGTCAAAGAATTTGGCTTTATTAAAAATTAAGATGAACCTTGTGTATATAAGAAGGTTAGTGGGAGTCACATTGTATTCCTAGTATTATATGTTGATGACATATTAATTATTGGGAATGACATTCCTTCCTTACAGGCTGTAAAAACATGGTTAGGAAAATGTTTCTCCATGAAATATTTGGACGATGCTGCCTACATTTTAGGTATCAAGATCTATAGAGATAGATCAAGAAAAATGCTCGGCCTAAGTCAAAGTACATATATTGATAAAGTGTTGAAACGGTTCAGCATGCAAGAGGCGAAAAGAGGAAACTTACTCGTGACTCATGGTGTAAAGATCTCTAAGGCCCAATGTCCTAAATCACAAGATGATGAGGAGCGTATGAGAAAGATCCCTTATGCTTCGGCAATTGGATCTATCATGTATGCAATGATATGTACTCGTCCGGATGTCTCGTATACTTTGAGCATGGCGAGCAGATACCAGTCGAATCCAGGTGAAGGTTACTGGACATCAGTCAAGAATATCCTCAAGTACCTGAAAAGGACTAAGGATTCATTCTTGGTATATGGAGGTGAAGACGAACTAGCAGTAAAGGGTTACATAGATGCTAGTTTCCAGACTGACAATGATGACTATAAGTCTCAGTCAGGTTTTGTGTTTTGCCTTAATGGTGGTGCTGTTAGCTGGAAAAGTTCGAAGCAAGAGACAGTAGCTGATTCTACAACAGAGGCTGAGTATATCGCTGCTTCTAGTGCAGCCAAGGAGGATGTATGGATTAAAAAGTTCATCACTGAACTTGGTGTTGTTCCAACCATTGTTGATCCGGTTGCTCTATACTGTCATAATAATGGAGCCATTGCACAGGCTAAGGAACCCAGATCTCACCAACGATCCAAGCATATACTTAGGCGGTACCATCTCATCCGTGAAATCATTGATAGAGGAGATGTACATATAGGAAGAGTGCCAACAGATGATAATATTGCAGATCCACTAACCAAGGCTTTATAGCAGCAGAAGCACGACGGTCACACTAGTTCCATGGGTATTAGATACATGAGTGATTGGCTCTAGTGCAAGTGGGAGACTGTTAGAGTTTATGCCCTAGAGGCCAATTATTTGATATAATTGCTTAACGTTTTGATATTATATTTGATTGAATAAATATATGATTTTATTATAGTTTTATTTACTGCATAATATAATTGTTAACATAATAAAATTCCTTAGAATAGTGATACAAATTATATAGTTTCAAGTATGTGACTTTAACATGAGATTATATATTACCATTAGTATCAGTGTTCTTAAATGTCCCTAGTTGAGTATCATTGTTGATGGGACAACAATGATGCATTGAGACTAGTATGTGGATTGACTGATGACCAAATCTCATTGGTCATAAATATATGAGATATGAACTCAATGCATAGGTACATGTTAGAGAACGATGTACTGGACAGACCCACCATGAGAATTCTATATGGAGCATTATGTGAAGTGTCATTAGCAATTCTCATAGTGACAATGATGTAATGGTCCTCCGACCTGAAATCGCTATATTACTACACGAGAATTTATGTACTTTGATATCATCAAATGTCACCTTTAATAGGGTGGACTATAAAGGTGATTATTGGGTTCATCATTAATCGTGTGAGAAATATGAGTGATCTAGATGGAATTTAACCATCCTATATATTATGGGTGATATCCATAGGCCTCTTGATTGAGTAGGACTATGAAATGCATGGCCATGCTCAAATAGTGATTTGTTTCATATAGTCTACTCATTGATCAAGAAAACTCAGATTAAATTATGAAGAGTATGACACATTCCATGACTCGAGTTTAATCTAGGATATTAAGGTTAAAGGATTAAATTACATTGAAACATTGGTCACAAAAAGGTTGCATCGAATCATCGATCTTATTATTACTTGGGTAGCAGTGATGCATTACTAGATGCCGCTCACTGTTTATAATTTTATAATATGATTTTAAAATTATTGCCAACATAATAATAACCTATAGGGTCACACACATAGAAAGTTATTTAAAAGGGAATTAATTTAAATTTTAAGGATTTAAATATATTAATATGATTAATAGTATTTAAATCACAAATTTAAATTAAAAGGATAATTTGTATATATGTATATTAATTAAGTAAGACTTAATTAAGAGATATATATATATATATATATATATATATAAATTCGGATTTTATGAAATTAGGTTTTGATTTGATTAATTCATTTTAACTACTATATATATGATATATAGCAGCTACTTAGGGAGATATCATAATTAAAAAACCCTAGCCGCTCTTAGAGAGAGACTAGAGAGAAACCAGTTTCAGAAAATCCATTCCTTTTGGTGGCTAGTACCGCAAGTCCTTCTTATTGCAGAATCGTTTGACGGTTCGTGCGGCGTTCGTGTGGATACCGTAGAGGCACAATCGGTTTGTATTGAGTTGGAGATTCGAGGAGCAGTCGGTTTCAGATTCTTGTTTTTTACATATCTGGTATAATCTCTAAACCTCTGAATTAATTAATTTTTCGCATGGATCCTGTTTTAGGGTTTCAAAAATTGCTTTAAAATTTTAATTTTCGCGGTGCGTTTCTGTGCCGAAGCCCAACAACCTACTCGTTGACACCGATCACACTTTAGCACAAAGAGGTATGCATCTTTGAATAGAGAAGGACAGAAGAATCCCGATTGCAACACTTTGGCCGCTGTCCGATCACCTGCGTAATGACCTCCGTAATCCGATGAGTGCCAATGTCCTAATATGCTATCCATTTCCTCGTGGGGCACACATCGTCTAATCATTTGATCCGCACAAGTTTTAAACAAAAATGGTTCATCCCAATAATATTGCCTAACATCGTGGAGGAACTTTTTTCGTTGTTGCGAATTCAAATATGGGGGTAACACCTTACTAACAAAATAATTCAAGTAATCTGCATACCAAGGCAATATCGTTGTTACTCGAAGAAGTTGTTCATCTGAAAATCTCTCATTAATCATGATGTTGTCTTTTTGTTGAACCTACATATTTTCTAACCGCGAAAGATAATCTACCACCTGGTTCTCGGTACCTTTTCTGTCTCAGATCTTCAAATCAAATTCTTGTAGAAACAATACCTACCATTATTAACCGCGATTTGGCATCCTTCTTCTCAATCAAATACTTAATAGCAGAATGATCAGTGTGGACAATTACCTTAGTCCCTATGAGATATGCTCTGAACTTGTTGAAGGCAAACACAACCGCAAGTAATTCTTTTTCGGTGCTCGTGTAGTTCAACTGAGCATCCGTCAACGTCTTGCTAGAGTAGTAGATAGTGTGAAAAATTTTATTGCGACGTTATCCCAATAATGCTCCAACTGCGTAGTCACTGGCGTCGTACATCAATTCAAACGGGAAAGACCAATCGGGCGCCACTATAATTGGAGCTGAAACCAATTTCTTCTTTAATACTTCAAAAGCTTTGAGGCATGACTGATCCATCTTGAATGGTACGTCTTTCTCCAAGAGGGAACATAAGGGTTTCAAAATTTTTGAGAAATCTTTAATGAAGCGTCTGTAGAAACCCGCATGTTCCAAGAAGCTCCATATTCCCTTGACATATGATGGAGGAGGTAGTTTCTCAATCATTTCAATTTTCGCTTTATCCACCTCTAACCCTGCTGCAGAGACCTTATGCCCCAAAATAATCCCCTCTTGTACCATAAAGTGACATTTTTCCCAGTTAAGAACTAGGTTAGTCTCCACACATCGCTTCAACACTAAAACTAAATTTTTCAAGCATAAGTCGAAACTATCACCGAACACGGAGAAATCATCCATAAATACTTCCAAATTTTGTTCGACCATATCTGAGAAAATCGCCATCATGCACCGTTGAAAGGTTGTCGGCGTATTACATAAACCGAAGGACATACGATGGAATGCAAACATACCGTACGGACATGTGAATGTGGTTTTTTCTTGATCTTCCGGGTCTATGGTAATCTGATTATAGCCGGAATATCCATCCAAAAGACAGTAGAATTGATGTCCCTCTAACCTATCCAGCATCTGATCAATGAACGACAAGGGAAAGTGCTCCTTGCGTGTGGCTTTATTCAGCTTACGGTAATCCATACATACTCTCCATCCTATAATGGTTCTAGTGGGGATGTGTTCATTAGAGTCATTTTTCACCACTGTCATGCCCCCTTTCTTTGGTACGCATTGTACCGGACTCACCCATGAACTGTCTAATATTAGATAAATGATGTCGACATCCAACCACTTTATAATCTCCTTTTTCACCACATCCTTCATAATGGGGTTTAGCCTTCTTTACTGCTCAATGGTTGGTTTTTCTCCCTCCTCCAATAAGATCTTATGCATAAAAAATGATGGACTAATTCCTCGAATATCCACTATAGTCCATCTGATTGCTGTTTTGAATTCTCGCAATACCCGTAGCAGTTTCTCCTTTTGCGTGTTAGTTAACTCTATCGAAACAATGACTGATAGGGTAGCATCTTTTCCCAAATAAGCATACTACAGATGAGATGGTAACGGTTTTAATTCCATCACCGGTGGCTCTTCTATTGAGGTTTTGAACTTTTTACCTTCTTTTTCAGGCCTATCAAGGGTGTCGAAGGGTTGAATACTTTTCCGGAATGAAAGGTGATGCATCTAGCCATTTGACACTCAATGTCATCTTCAATACCATAGTCGTCCATCCTGAGAAAAATGGATTCCAGTGAGTCCTCTGAATAATTTCCACTAAACTTGTGATTAACTAATTCATCCATGATATCCACCCGCAAACACTCACCTTTTTCTTTCGGATAAGGCATCGACTTAAATACATTTTGATCTTCAACTCGCATCAGTCAATTCACCCTTTTACAGGTCAATCAATGTTCTCCCCGTTGCTAAAAATGGTCACCCGAGAATAATTGGAATTTCTCTATCTACTTCACAATCCAAGATAAAGAATTCCGCGGGGAAGATGAATTTATCCACTTTTACTAAAACGTCTTCAACTATACCTCGTGGATATGTAACGGACCGATCCGCCAATTGCAAACGGACATTCGTCGATTTTGGTTCTTGAAGTCCAAACTGACTGTAGATGAATAGTGGCATCAAGTTTATACTGGCCCCCAAATCACATAATGCTCGTCCCGAAAACTGATTTCCAATTTCACAAGGAATAGTAAAACTACCTGGATCCTTGAGCTTCGGTGGTAACTTATTCTAGATAATTGCGTTGCACTCTTCGGTCAACGCCACTGTCTCAAACTCACCCAATTTCCTCTTTTTCGACAAAACTTCCTTCATAAACTTGGCGTAACTCGGCATTTGTTCCAAGGCTTCTGCAAATGGGATGTTGATATGCAATTTTTTGAAAATATCCAAAAATCTTGAAAACCTCTTATCTAACTTGGATTTCTGAACCTCTGCGGATATGGTATGGGAGGCATTGTGATGGTTGGTTCAGGTGCTTTCTGCTCTAATGTCTCATTTTGCCATTTTTTTCAGTTTCCACAACTTCTTCTGTTTTACCTGTTACGTTGTCCCTTCTTTCCTTATCCTTAACTGACTCTTGCAAATCCTTTCCACTATGTAAGGTTACAACCTTGCAATGCTCATCTCTGCCCAAATTTATCTTTGTATCACTAGGGAGTGTTCCATGTGAACGGCTATTCAACGCATGTGTTATCTGCCCCATTTGAGTTTCCAGATTCTTTATCGATACACCTTGGCTTTTCACATTCATATCTACTTGATTTAATAACTTTTCTTATTCATCGATCCTTTTGTCAGTAGCTAAAATGAAATTTTCCAAAGCTTCTTCCAAACTTGTTTTCCTCTCTGGCTGTTGTTGAGTCTGATTTTGAAATCCGAATGTGTTTTGCTGTTTAGCTGCTTGAGCTTGATTATTACTCCATGAAAATCATGGGTGATTTCTTCAACCTGGATTATATGCATTTTGATTCGTATACGGTTGGGTTGATCGATTATAGCTCCATACGAACTGAGATGATTCAGAATTGATGGCACATTGATCTGTAGCATGACTCCCAGCACATAACTCACAAACCATTGCTACTTGCTGCGTGGATGGTGGACTCCATGTTTCCATTTTCTTTGCTATTGCGGACACATGTGTTGCCAATGCTGTCATTGGATCCACTTCAAACTTTCCCGGTGTTTTCAGAGGATTAGACCTAGTCATGGGCCACTGATAGTTGTTGTTGGCCATTGTTTCTAACAGTTGATAAGCCTCATCAAAGTTCTTAGACATGATCGCTCCACCTGCTGCTGCATCAATACTGGCTCTTGTGGGCGCGTGAAATCCATCACAAAATATCCCAACTTGCATCCACTGTGGGATTCCGTGATGTTGGCATTTACGAAGCATGTCCTTGAATCTTTCCCACGCCTCATATAATTTTTCTGAGTCGAACTATACAAAGCTGTGAATATCGTTCCGTAGTTTTGCCGACTTCGCTAGTGGGAAAAACTTAGCTAGAAATTTTTGAGCTAAATCATCCCAAGCGGTGATTCAACCAGGAGGCCAAGAATGTAACCAACTCCGAGCTTTATCTTTCAATGTAAAAAAAACATCCTCAACCTTATAGCATCTTCTGATACATTATTGAACTTGAAGGTGTCGCAAACTTCCAAGAAACTCAAGATGTGCTCATTAGGATCATCTGTCGAACTACCCCCAAACTGGCATGTATTTTGGAGCATCTGAATTGTTCCCGGTTTTATCTCAAAACTGTTTGCATTAATTGTTGGTGTAACGACCCCAAAATTTATACAATATAATTCTCAACTTCGGTCGTTAATAACACATCTACCTTCTGATTTTACATCATTATTCAATGTTAAACTATTTAAAATGTGGAATAATTTAAGCTTTTATGTCTTCTTACTTTAATCTCCTGAATCAAAACCTTTATCATCTACATGTCTTTGAATCAATCTTATTTTATGATTCACTTTATCACTATTATTATATAAAATTTTACATTTCAATCCGATAAACTTTAAATATCAGATAACTCTAACTTTAGCTTTACAACTCAACATAAAACTATACATCATAAAACATTTAGTACATCTCATGAATCTTAATCATGGTATACAGAAATAACAACTTTAACTAAATATTAATCTTCGTGTATTATTTCTGATCCACGTCATTCAAGTAGCACATAGTGTTACCTTCAATCCTTAACCTGCAAAAATGGTTATTTGCAAGGTTGAGCTCGACAGCCCAGCAAAACCTAACAGTTTTCATGCATCACGTAGCACATAATAACATGCTGAACATATATCTCATAAACATTAGACAAACATAACATACATGTTATAGTTCATATAATCAAGTATAAAGATTGAGTCTCTTACTCAATCAACATGTTTTACTCAATCAACGTAGTCATAAATTGACTTTAACATTTCATACATTCAACATATATATAACAGATCATACTCTTTCCAATAAAGATTTAAAATAGTTAATCACCAATTCACATAGCAAATAGGAACTGAAAGACTTGCATTGATAGTTGTTTACCAATAAACGTTTAACAGCTTACAGTTTTCTGCACTTCACGTGCCCTACACAATTATATAATCATGCACATCAACTATTAGTCACATAGCAATGCATATTAGTTGTAATGTAAGCTTTACTCTACATCTCATAACCCTTCCTATTATATATACACAATGTTCAATTTTATTGTGTTAACTTTCAACTTATATCTCACTGTATTTCATATTCGAAGCTCATTCAAGTATTTAAGTCTGTCTAGGAATACTTATTAGTTTTATATTAACCATATTTAATATCTTATAATATTTATTTCATTTGATTTAAAACACTTTTTATGTTCATTAACACTTATCACGATGTTTCGACATTTATTTGTCACACGCCTAGTTTATCTCTCTTGTGTGTGCTTAATATGCATATTCAACTTACCTAATATATTATTTATTAATGTTAAACATCATTATACTTCATCAAATTCATGGTTTATAACTTAGAACAATATCTTTTATCGTCAAGAGCACTACACTTGCATATGTGCATGCCCGACGCCCTCCGATTGCCTCCGAAAACACAACAGTCATAAAGATGACCATTTTGACCCATGTTCCATACCTCAAATTTAAAAACTTAAAGAATAAAAGTTGTAGGTCTATTCTTCCTCGTTCCGGATCATCTTGAATCACTTCAATTAGAGTTTGTATGAAAATGTTATGCCTAATTTACTACAGCAGGTCAAAACAGTCTACCCAACACTGAAGCACGGCGCAGCTGCGCCCCAATTGGCCTTGGGGGCAGCGTAGCTGCGCCCTGGGAGGCAGAATAGCCCTTCAAGTTCTGTACTTTGCGATTTTACAGACCTCCTCTCCTTCCGATGATCATAATATGAGTTATACTCATCCAAATCAGTCCATTTTCAATTCTATGGGTTCGTAACTCATAAAGCTACAACATACCAATTACCCATCAACTAACATAAATATTAACTAACCCAAATATGGATTTACAACTCATGTTCATACTAATTGTTCATGTTTGACAAATTTAGCGAATTCATTCACTACGAATTCGTATCTCAACCAAATTGGTTCGTTTAACTTTCATTGTTTTCGTTTTTCAACATACTAACAACATCTATTATCAAATTGCAGATTATAGCAAGTATTGATCATGAAAGTTCAGTACTTTCTAAGCCATAACATATAAATATAAACAATGTTTTTACAATTTCTTCGAACAATCCCAATTCTCACTAATTTGACAAACAAGTATCAATCATATATGATGGTTAACAGATTATACACATCCAATAATCTTTATAAACCAATTCTTTACTCAAATCATGCACCATAACCAATTAAAGAGAAAAAACTTTGATAAAACATAACTAAAAGCTAGGGCTATAATATTACCTTTTAATTTCTCTTTAAGCTTAATTAGATGATGAGAATGACTTGATTATCCTTCCTCTCCCTTCTTTGATTCTCATAATAACTTCTTTTTCAATTTCTCAGAGAATATGTCTTTCTCAAACTTCATTGTAACTCTCTCTTCTTTCTTCTCTCTTCTTCTTAGGCTTAGGCCAAACCCTTTTTCACGTAAACTAAAACAGACGCTAACATAAAAATAAAACTGACGTATAATATAATAAGGCTACTAAATACTTATCAGTTTTTTTTTATTTTAAACTTAAAATCCATAAGGCCTTGTTTGGCAAAACCTATTAAAATAATGACTTAATCATTCCTTAAGCCTTGTTTGGCAAAACAAGATTAAAATTAAAATTTCAAAAGCTCTAAGGCTTTGTTTGGTAAAACCAAATTAAAACTCTTTTAATCTATTTTCATAAGTCATATTTATTGTCACACTTTATTTAAATAAATTCCCATACTCAAATTAAATTTAATCTAATAACAATTTATTAAATCCATTTACCACATAAAAAATACAATAAAATTATAATTTTCATTATAATTATAATTTTATTTAATAAATTACACATCACATTGATTACAAAAATCAAATTAAAATAACATTATAACAAACCATATAATCCTTAATAACTCTCTAATTTAGTTATTGATTTAAATTAGAGTATTATCTCATACATTTAATTCATCACTCTTTATCTCAATTAAGTTAATTTCTATAACTCACGAATTATTTACTTACTAATAAATAATCCAACAAATATCTACTAAACAACAAACACATCAATTAAAATATTTATTTAATTCAATAAATATTTGAAATTATAAATAAAATTATGGATTGTTACATTCTTCCCACCTTATAAGGATTCCGTCCTCGGAATCACCGAAACCCTACCTTCCTCAGGTTTCTTACCAAATCTCTTCGTTGAATAACTTCAACACTTTACCTTAATATAGGTTTTATATTTTCTACCCCCAACATTCTTGATAATAAAATCTTGTAAGTTTTATTTCATAACTTTCACTTGAACTCAATTATATTTTGAGTATTATATATTCTTTAACACATTCATTTCCTTTCCTAAGGATCGTTATCATAAACACTCGGGATATCACATTCACCCATTCTTCTAAGAATTTCGTCCTCGAAATTTTTATTTATTAATCTTCATTCATTCAATCTATAAAAATAGATTTAATGTTAATACTTTATTCATTCATTGGGTTCTAAAACAACTTCTTTCCACAAAGAAGCTTTCTACAATTATTAAACTTTTCTATTAAAAGTTTTATATTATTCTTTGATAACTCATCTCCTTCTCATTTTAAAAAAAATTCTTTTCTCACTTGTTCAATATATTCATCATTCAGTGTCGTATTCAACGACTCACTTCTTTCTAAGGAATATCATCCTTACCATATTCACCTTTTAGAATAGCAAGAATCTTCCACAATTGCTCAATAATTGGGAAGCGATATGAATAACAAGGATTTAAAAGATTCCAAATCATGTTGAGGCTCATAAGACCACGAACTATGTCCACAGTTGCAAGTAATCTTTCAACTTCAACTTTAACAGTTATAAGACTATAAGGACCCCCGTACTTAGGGTGTTAAGCCCTTCGTACGATGTATTGTACATAAAAATTTAACGCTTCGCGTAAGTTAACCCCTAATCGTAACAATAGGGTTGTTCATCTCAGTATTTAGTATACAAGTCCGCACCAAAGAAAGTTTGGTTTGGATAAGCTTTCAAGGGTAATTTGAAGTCAATGGACATCAACTAGTGGACTAGTTGAATCAAATAGCATAGACTTCTACAACAATTCGGACATCAATCGAAATATACATATACATATACATATATATATATATATATATATATATATATATTCTCATATCTTAAAGAAATCTCAAAAATATTTTTATGACGTCATGATACCGCACTGTATTTATAGTCATTGAGGATTCCGTCATTTGGTGATTTAATCATACTACATCATACTATAGTGGGCTGATGATCCTTAGATCACCTCCAACACTAAGTAATACTTCATTGATGACTCCATCATTTTTATCATCTCTGCTCCAGGTTCCATGATACATTGATGATATAAAAATATATTTTGATATATTTCAAATCATTTTTGTCTAGCCGAAGCAATTAGCATAGACATACGAGTAACGGTAGTATTTTTAAAACTCATTGGTTTCATTATTTAATCCAATGTTTTTCAAGAAAATAGAAGTGTAAACATCAGCACGAAGTCAATAAATTTTGAAAGTCTAGCATAGCTAGTAGATTTTAGAATACCTATGCTTCCACCATCAACTCCACTTTCTATAATGATCCATTGCTTAATAGGTCTATCTATTCCCATCATCCTCAATACTCCATTTACATTTATCTATACCCAGTTAGTCTAACTTACCACACGTTATGAGTTCAGGAACTTGCCACAATCACATGTGTTTAAGAACTTATCCTAGTGAGACCATAGGCGTCCATTCGCTGAGGAGTTCAAAAATATACCATATAATTATGAGTCACGAACCTACCATAAGTATGAGTTTTAAGAACTCGCACTTAACCTTATAATATTCTCTAACTATACTCTACCTATCTGTTATACACATGAGAAAAGAATCACCTTCTCAACAGGCATATAGAAAATAGCGCGACACAAACATTCCAATGATTATCAATGTGATAAACTGAGTGCAAGCACAAAACCCTCGCCCATACAAAGATTTGTACAACTCAGCCATCACGGGAGTACTCAAATGAAACCCCACCTAACTTTATCTTGCTCTTAACTTGCTCTTTACTCGATACGAATTCCTCGTATCACATCATCTATAACTCCTCATGAGTTATCTCGTACTATTCCATAGTACACCATCTTCATAGCATCAAGCTATAACTATTCAAACATTACAGACCATCTTTCTTTTATAACTTCAACTGATCACGTCGTGATCTTATTCTATAATCATCTCCCTTAAAATTCTTTTCTTAACTCGCGATCGTTTAGTTTTACGATCCCCTTTCTTTCCTTTCATTTATGACATTAGTTGTTATCTTGGCTTTTGGAGTTAGGAAACTCCCATTTCTTATCTTTATATCTCTTCAAGGTTCTTCCTTGAATCTTCTTGTTTATATAACAATTCGTCCTTTAAGAATTCTAACTTCATTTACATCGCTCAAAATTTCATCGAGTTCTACACTTTCATCACACGTATCCATTTCTATACTTGGTACACATCGAGTCTCTAACAGTTTCAATATGGTACGCTGAGTGGTTTCCCACAAATAACCAACAAACTAGGTTCCGAGTTACTAGTTCGTATATACCTCCGCTCTATGAAGGAATCTTTTAGCCCAAATACCATACATCAACTACTAAAGAGTACAATTACACCATACTTAAAATATAACTCTTTATTCTTAACTTCTTCATCATTCTCTTCTTATAGACATTGTCTATTTATTATCACCTTACATCCTTATTATTGGAGTAAGGTAACCCCATATTCTTATTCCTTATAACTCTTGCGAGATTCTTCTTTGAATCATTTCACGCAAGTTTTAATCCCTTCTTTATACATTTCTTACATTACTTCTTATTGCTCAAACTCTATCTGAGCTTATTCTTTCATTATCTTCACCTCTTTTCTCTAAGGTTATAGCATATGGTACTCCTACCTAAGGTTTATAACCTACAGCTTCGATACCAACTGTAACAACCCCAAAATTTATACAATATAATTCTCAACTTCGGTAGTTAATAACACATCTACCTTCTGATTTTACATCATTATTCAATGTTAAACTATATAAAATACGGAATAATTTAAGCTTTTATGTCTTCTTACTTAATTCCCTGAATCAAAACCTTTATCATCTACATGTCTTTGAATCAATCTTATTTTATGATTCACTTTATCACTATTATTATATAAAATTTTACATTTCAATCCGATAACCTTTAAATATCAGATAACTCTAACTTTAGCTTTGCAACTCAACATAAAACTATACATCATAAAACATTTAGTACATCTCATGAATCTTAATCATGGTATACAGAAACAACAACTTTAACTAAAATATTAATCTTCGTGTATTATTTCTGATCCACATCATTCAAGTAGCACATAGTGTTACCTTCAATCTTTAACCTGCAAAAATGGTTATTTGCAAGGTTGAGCTCGACAGCCCAGCAAAATCTTACAGTTTTAATGCATCACGTAGCACATAAAAACATTCTCAACATATATCTCATAAACAATAGACAAACATAACATACATGTTACAGTTCATATAATCAAGTATAAAGATTGAGTTCCTTACTCAATCAGCATGCTTTACTCAATCAACGTAGTCATAAGTTTACTTTAACATTTCATACATTCAACATATATATAACAGATCATGCTCTTTCCAATAAAGATTTAAAACAGTTAATCACGAATTCACATAGCAAATAGGAACTGAAAGACTTGCCTTGATCGTTGTTTACCAATAAACGTTTAACAGCTTACAGTTATCTGCACTTCACGTGCCCTACTCAATTATATAATCATGCACATCAACTATTAGTCACATAGCAATGCATAGTAGTTGTAATATAAATTTTACTCTACATCTCATAACCCTTCCTATTATATATACACAATGTTCAATTTTATTGTGTTAACTTTCAACTTATATATCACTATATTTCATATTCGAAGTTCATTAAAGTGTTTAAGTCTGGCTAGGAATACTTATTAGTTTTATATTAACCATATTTAATATCTTATATATTCATTTCATTTGATTTAAAACACTTTTTATGTTCATTAACACTTATCACGGTGTTTCGACATTTATTTGTCACACGCCCAGTTTGTCTCTCTTGTGTGCGCTTAGTATGCGTATTCAACTTACCTAATATATTATTTATTAATGTTAAGCATCATTATACTTCATAAAATTCATGTTTTATAACTTAGAACAACATCTTTTATCGTCAAGAGCACTACACTTGCATACGTGCATGCCCGACTCCCTCCGATTGCCTCCGAAAACACAACAATCCTAAAGATGACCATTTTGAACCCTGTTCCAGACCTCAAATTTAAAAACTTAAAGAATAAAAGTTGTAGGTCTATTCGTCCTCGTTCCGGATCATTTTGAATCATCTCAATCAGAGTTCGTATGAAAATGTTATGCCTATTGTACTACAGCAGGTCAAAATAGTCAACCCAACACTGAAGCACGGCGCAGCTGCGACCCAATTGGCCTTGGGAGCAGTGCAGCTGCGCCTTGGGAGGCAGAATGGCCCTTCAGGTTCTGTACTTCGCGATTTTATAGACCTCCTCTCCTTCCGATGATCATAATATGAGTTATACTCGTCCAAATCAGTCCATTTTCAATTCTATGGGTTCGTAACTCATAAAGCTACAACATACCAATTACCCATCAACTAACATAAATATTAACTAACCCAAATATGGATTTACAACTTATGTTCATACTAATTGTTCTTGTTTGACAAATTTAGCGAATTCATTCGCTACGAATTCGTTTCTCAAGCAAATTGGTTCGTTTAACTTTCGTTATTTTCATTTTTCAATGTACTAACAACATGTATTATCAAATTGCAGATTATAGCAAGTATTCATCATGAAAGTTCGTACTTTCTAAGTCAAAACATATAAATATAAACAAAGCTTTTACAATTTCTTCAAACAATCCCAATTCTCACGAATTTGACAAACAAGTATCAATCATATATGATGGTTAACAGATTATACACCCCCAATAATCTTTATAAACCAATTATTTACTCAAATCATGCACCATAACCAATTAAAGGGAAAAAACTTTGATAAAACCTAACTAAAAGCTAGGGCTATAATATTACCTTTTAATTTCTCCTTAAGCTTAATTAGATGATGAGAATGGCTTGATTATCCTTCATCTCCCTTCTTTGATTCTTATAATAACCTCTTTTTCAATTTCTCAGAAAATATGTCTCTCTCAAACTTCTTTGTATCTTTCTCTTCTCTCTTCTTCTTAGGCTTAGGCCAAACCCTTTTTCACATAAACTAAAACAGACGCTAACATAAAAATAAAACTGACATATAATATAATAAGGCTACTAAATACTTATCAGTTTTTTTTATTTTAAACTTAAAATCCATAAGGCCTTGTTTGGCAAAACCTATTAAAATAATGACTTAATCATTCCTTAAGCCTTGTTTGGCAAAACAAGATTAAAATTAAATTTCAAAAGCTCTAAGGCTTTGTTTGGTAAAACCAAATTAAAACTCTTTTAATCTATTTTCATAAGTCATATTTATTGTCACACTTTATTTAAATAAATTCTCATACTCAAATTAAATTAAATCTAATAACAATTTATTAAATCCATTTACTACATAAACAAATATAATAAAATTATAATTTTCATTATAATTATAATTTTATTTAATAAATTACACATCACTTTGATTACAAAAATCAAATTAAAATAACATTATAACAAACCATATAATCCTTAATAACTCTCTAATTTAGTTATTGAGTTAAATTAGAGTATTATCTCATAAATTTAATTCCTCTTTATCTTAATTAAGTTAATTTCTATAACTCACGAATTATTTACTTACTAATAAATAATCCAACAAATATCTACTAAACAACAAACACATAAATTAAAATATTTATTTAATTCAATAAATATTTGAAATTATAAATAAAAATCTGGATTGTTACATTCTTCCCACTTTATAAGGATTTCGTCCTCGGAATCACCGAAACCCTACCTTCCTCAGGTTTCTTACCAAATCTCTTCGTTGAATAACTTTAACACTTTACCTTAATATAGGTTTTATATTTCCTACCCCCAACATTCTTGATAATAAAATCTTGTAAGTTTTATTTCATAACTTTCACTTGAACTCAATTATATTTTGAGTATTATATATTCTTTAACCCATTCATTTTCTTTCCTAAGGATCGTTATCATAAACATCCGGGATATCACATTCAACCATTCTTCTAAGAATTTCGTCCTTGAAATTTTTATTTATTAATCTTCATTCATTCAATCTATAAAAATAGATTTTATGTTAATACTTTATTTATTCATTGGGTTCTAAAATAACTTATTTCCACAAAGATTTTTCTACAATTATTAAACTTTTCTATTAAAAGTTTTATATTATTCTTTGATAACTCATCTCCTTCTCATTTTAAAAAAAAATTTATTTTTTCACTTGTTTAATATATTCATCATTCAGTGTCGCATTCTACGACTCACTTCTTTCTAAGGAATATCATCTTTACCACATTCACCTTTTAAAATAGCAAGAATATTCCACAATTGCTCAATAATTGGGAAGCGATATGAATAACAGGAATTTAAAAGATTCCAAATCATCCTGAGGGTTATAAGACCACGAACTATGTCCACAGTTGCAAGTAATCTTTCAACTTCAACTTTAACAGTTATAAGACTATAAGGACCCCCGTACTTAGGGTGTTAAGCCCTTCGTACGATGTATTGTACACAAAAATTTTAACGCTTCGCGTAAGTTAACCCCTAATCGTAACAATAGGGTTGTTCATCTCAGTATTTAGTGTACAAGTCCGCACCAAAGAAAGTTTGGTTTGGATAAGCTTTCAAGGGTAATTTGAAGTTCAATGGACATCAACTAGTGGACTAGTTGTATCAAATAGCATAGACTTCTACAACAATTCGGACATCAATCGAAATATACATATATATATATATATATATATTCTCATATCTTAAAAAAATCTCAAAAATATTTTTATGACGTCATGATACCGCACTGTATTTATATTCCATTGAAGATTCCGTCATTTGGTGATTTAATCATACTACATCATACCATCGTGGGCTGACGATCCTTAGATCACCTCCAACACTAAGTAATACTGCATTGATGACTCCATAATTTTTATCATCTCTGCATCAGGTTCCATGATACATTGATGATATAAAAATATATTTTGATATATTTCAAATCATTTTTGTCTAGCCGAAGCAATTAGCATAGACATACGAGTAACGGTATTATTTTTAAAACTCATTGGTTTCATCATTTAATCCAATGTTTTTCAAGAAAATAGAAGTGTAAACATCAGCACGAAGTCAATAAATTTCGAAAGTCTAGCATAGCTAGTAGATTTAGAATACATATGCTTCCACCATCAACTCCACTTTCTATAATGATCCATTGCCTAATAGGTCTATCTATTCCTATCATCCTCAATACTCCATTTACATTTATCTATACCCAGTTCGTCAAACTTACCACACATTATGAGTTCAGGAACTTGCCACAATCACATGTATTTAAGAACTTATCATAGTCAGACCATAGGCGTCCATTCGCTGAGGGGTTCAAAAATAAACCATAAAATTATGAGTCACGAACCTACCATAAGTAATAGTTTTAAGAACTCACACTTAACCTTATAATATTCTCTAATTATACTCTACCTATCTGTTATACACATAAGAAAAGAATCACATTCTCAACAGGCATATAGAAAATAGCGCGACACAAACATTCCAATGATTATCAATGTGATAAACTGAGTGCAAGCACAAAACCCTCGCCCATACAAAGATTTGTACAACTCAGCCATCACAGGAGTCCTCAATTGAAACCCCACCTAACTCTATCTTGCTCTTAACTTGCTCTTTGCTCGATACGAATTCCTCGTATCACATCATCTATAACTCCTCATGAGTTATCTCGTACTATTTCATAGTACACCATCTTCATAGCATCAAGATATAATTATTCAAACATTACAGACCATCTTTCTTTTATAACTTGAACTGATCACGTCATGATCTTATTATATAATCATCTCCCTTAAAATTCTTTTCTTAACTCGCGATCGTTTAGTTTTACGATCCCCTTTATTTCCTTTCATTTATGACATTATTTGTTATCTTGGCTTTTGGAGTTAGGAAACTCCCATTTCTTATCTTTATATCTCTTCAAGGTTCTTCTTTGAATCTTCTTGTTTATATGAAAATTCTTCCTTTAAGAATTCTAACTTCATTTACATCGCTCAAAATTTCATCGAGTTCTACACTTTCATCACACGTATCCATTTCTATACTTGGTACACATCGAGTCTCTAACAGTTTCAATATGGTACGCTGAGTGGTTTCCACAAATAACCAACAAACTAGGTTCCGAGTTACTAGTTCGTATATACCTCCGCTCTATGAAGGAATCGTTTAGCACAGATACCATACATCAACTACTAAAGAGTACAATTGCACCACACTTAAATATAACTCTTTATTCTTAACTTCTTTATCATTCTCTTCTTATAGACATTGTCTATTTATTATCACCTTACATCCTTATTATTGGAGTTGGGTAACCCCACATTCTTATTCCTTATAACTCTTGCGAGATTCTTCTTTGAATCATTTCACGCAAGTTTTAATCCCTTCTTTATACAGTTTCTTACATTACTTCTTATTGCTCAAACTCTATCTGAGCTTATTCTTTCATTATCTTCACCTCTTTTCTCTAAGGTTATAGCCTACGGTACTCCTACCTAAGGTTTATAACCTACATCTTCGATACCAACTGTAACGACCACAAAATTTATACAATATAATTCTCAACTTCGGTCGTTAATAACACATCTACCTTCTAATTTTACATCATTATTCAATATTAAACTATATAAAATGCGGAATAATTTAAACTTTTATGTCTTCTTACTTTAATTCCCTAAATCAAAACCTTTATCATCTACATGTCTTTGAATCAATCTTATTTTATGATTCACTTTATCACTATTATTATATAAAATTTTACATTTCAATCCGATAACCTTTAAATATCAGATAACTCTAACTTTAGCTTTGCAACTCAACATAAAACTATATATCATAAAACATTTAGTACATCTCATGAATCTTAATCATGGTATAAAGAAATAACAACTTTAACTAAAATATTAATCTTCGTGTATTATTTCTGCTCCACGTCATTCAAGTTGCACATAGTGTTACCTTCAATCATTAACCTGCAAAAATGGTTATTTGTAAGGTTGTGCTCGACAGCCCAGCAAAATATAATAGTTTTCATGCATCACGTAGCACATAATAACATTCTCAACATATATCTTATAAACATTAGACAAACATAACATACATGTTACAGTTCATATAATCAAGTATAAAGATTGAGTTCCTTACTCAATCAGCATGCTTTACTCAATCAACGTAGTCATAAGTTGACTTTAACATTTCATACATTTAACATATATATAATAGATCATGCCCTTTCCAATAAAGATTTAAAACAGTTAATCACCAATTCACATAGCAAATAGGAACTGAAAGACTTGCCTTGATCGTTGTTTACCAATAAACGTTTAACAGCTTACAGTTATCTGCACTTCACGTGCCCTACTCAATTATATAATCATGCACATCAACTATTAGTCACATAGCAATGCATAGTAGTTTTAATATAAACTTTACTCTACATCTCATAACCCTTCCTATTATATATACACAATGTTCAATTTTATTGTGTTAACTTTCAACTTATATCTCACTATATTTCATATTCGAAGTTCATTAAAGTGTTTAAGTCTGGCTAGGAATACTTATTAGTTTTATATTAACCATATTTAATATCTTATATTATTCATTTCATATTATTTAAAACACTTTTTATGTTCATTAACACTTATCACGGTGTTTCGACATTTATTTGTCACACGCCAGTTTGTCTCTCTTGTGTGCGCTTAGTATGCGTATTCAACTTACCTAATATATCATTTATTAATGTTAAGCATCATTATACTTCATAAAATTCATGTTTTATAACTTAGAACAACATCTTTTATCGTCAAGAGCACTACACTTGCATACGTGCATGCCCTACTCCCTCTGATTGCCTCCGAAAACACAACATTCCTAAAGATGACCATTTTGAACCCTGTTCCAGACCTCAAATTTAAAAACTTAAAGAATAAAAGTTGTAGGTCTATTCGTCCTCGTTCCGGATCATCTTGAATCACCTCAATCAGAGTTCGTATGAAAACGTTATGCCTATTGTACTACAGCAGGTCAAAACAGTCAACCCAACACTGAAGCACGGTGCAGCTGCGACCCAATTGGCCTTGGGGGCAGCGCAGCTGCGTCCTGGGAGGCAGAATGGCCCTTCAGGTTCTGCACTTTGCGATTTTACAGACCTCATCTCCTTTCGATGATCATAATATGAGTTATACTCATCCAAATCAGTCCATTTTCGATTCTATGAGTTCGTAACTCATAAAGCTACAACATACCAATTACCCATCAACTAACATAAACATTAACTAACCCAAATATGGATTTACAACTCATGTTCATACTAATTGTTCATGTTTGACAAATTTAGCGAATTTATTCCCTACGAATTCATTTCTCAACCAAATTGGTTCGTTTAACTTTCGTTGTTTTCTTTTTTCAACGTACTAACAACATCTATTATCAAATTGCAGATTATAGCAAGTATTGATCAAGAAAGTTCATACTTTCTAAGCCATAACATATAACTATAAACAATGTTTTTATAATTTCTTCCAACAATCCCAATTCTCACTAATTTGACAAACAAGTATCAATCATATATGATGGTTAACAGATTATACACCCCCAATAATCTTTATAAACCAATTCTTTACTCAAATCATGCACCATAACCAATTAAAGAGAAAAAACTTTGATAAAACCTAACTAAAAGCTAGGGCTATAATATTACCTTTTAATTTCTCCTTAAGCATAATTAGATTATGAGAATGGCTTGATTATCCTTCCTCTCCCTTCTTTGATTCTCATAATAACCTCTTTTTCAATTTCTCAGAGAATATGTCTCTCTCAAACTTCTTTGTAACTCTCTCTTCTCTCTTCTTCTTAGGCTTAGGCCAAACTCTTTTTCACGTAAACTAAAATAGACGCTAACATAAAAATAAAACTGACGTATAATATAATAAGGTTACTAAATATTTATCAGTTTTTTTTATTTTAAACTTAAAATCCATAAGGCCTTGTTTGGCAAAACCTATTAAAATAATGACTTAATCATTCCTTAAGCCTTGTTTGGCAAAACAAGATTAAAATTAAAATTTCAAAAGCTCTAAGACTTTGTTTGGTAAAACCAAATTAAAACTCTTTTAATCTATTTTCATTAGTCATATTTATTGTCACACTTTATTTAAATAAATTTCCACACTCAAATTAAATTAAATCTAATAACAATTTATTAAATCCATTTACCACATAAACAAATATAATAAAATTATAATCTTCATTATAATTATAATTTTATTTAATAAATTACACATCACTTTGATTACAAAAATCAAATTAAAATAACATTATAACAAACCATATAATCCTTAATAACTCTCTAATTTAGTTATTGAGTTAAATTAGAGTATTATCTCATAAATTTAATTCATCACTCTTTATCTTAATTAAGTTAATTTCTATAACTCACGAATTATTTACTTACTAATAAATAATCCAACAAATATCTACTAAACAACAAACACATCAATAAAATATTTATTTAATTCAATAAATATTTGAAATTATAAATAAAATTCTGGATTGTTACAGCCGTCCTCCTAATACTCGACTGTATATCTGTGACATTTGGCATGGCATAATCCCTAATTGATTTTTGTTCTTCCCTTGCCATGTTCACTGGTGTTTCTTGTTCTGCCAGGTTTTCTTCTTCAGGTGGCACCGCACTAGACAACTGTAATTTTTGGAACTTCCTTTCGATATTGTATGTATAAGGAAAAATTTCCTTTTTAGCCCTTGATCTAGTGTGCATACACTAGCAAAGAATTCATGCCAATACAAGAAGAAAAATAAATAAATAAATAACGTTTAAATTAAGACCGAATTGATTATAACTAATATGGAATTAATATTAATAAATAATACCCCGGCAGCGGCGCGAAAAAACTTGTTGAATGATTTCACAATCAATGAATTTGTGCAAGTGTACACAGTCAACAAGTAATAAAGTGATAAGATAAAGTGTCGATCCCACAGAGAATTCTAATCAATAAATTCCAATTACTAGCACTATATAAATCCAATTTTATTTAAACAACCATAGAGTGTGATTTTTCAAATTAAGAAAACTAAATTAAGCAATTAAAAGAGATTATTCTAAAAGTAAATTAAACAAATAAAAATTAAGATTTGACGAATGAATTCAGATAAATAAAGTTAAGACTCCAATATCCCCAATTATGAACTATAAACCAATTATCTAATTATCCCAATTATTATGCCTACTGAATTGTTAACGGGAATTCCCAAGTGTCAAAAGCCCTTTTCCAAGTGATCAATTAACTTCTATTTAACCCAATTAACCTTGCTATATTCCTATGCAAAGCAATTAAATTAAACTCCTTCAATCCCAATTCCCACTTTGTTACATGCAGTGAACATATATCCCTATTCAATTCACGACCCTAATTATTCGTCATGCAAATAACTAAGCATACATGTTATCATGTCCAGTTCTAACCCTAGATCTCCTCTTCTGATTCCTTCTAGAGTAACAAGGTATTATTGGCCAAATAATTAAACAATAAACACAAGACAAGATAAACAATTTACTTTGACATAAATAATTGGAATAAATCGAATAACTAATTTATAGACATAAAAGGTTCAATTGTAGTCTTAATGAAAGAATTAGTTCATAACAAAACTTAAAACTAACAATCTTTTGCAAAACATCCTTAAGGAATTACACAAATTGAAAATAAGGTGAAAAAGAAACTCTAAATTAAAATCTTCAATCTTCAAGTGATTCCTTGTTTAGCCTTCAATTGTGGTAGATCCTTTTTTTAAAATTTAGCAAAATAACCTTTATATACTCTCCTCCCCCCACCACAATCCTTTTTCCAATCAACTTATACATTTGAGTTCCTTATCCAAGTCAACTTCAGTCCACGCGTGCAAAATTAGTCAACCATGGTCGGGCCTCAGCGCCCCGGTGCTGGGATTAGCACTAGGAGTAGCACCCTGGCGCTGGACTTTGAAATAATTACCAAAATACCATTTTCTACTAAAAAATCCCATATTGCCCCTACAGCTCCCGAATCTGCAAAATAACAACTAAACACAGTAAAAATACTTCTAAATGATTCGAGAATACAACAATTTAAGCATACGAATATCCAATTCATGGGTATATTACCCAATCATCAATGGGTCTGAGCTCCAATGGTGCAAGGAGTCCACCAGTGATAAAAGGCATCATGAGTGTAAGGGTCCTCTGATAAAGAAAAACCATTTAAGCCCACAGGGGAATCTCGATGACTGTCTAAGATAAAGACCAATGGCGTCTATTAGAAGGAAGATATGGAATGTGAATCTCCCTTGTAATGCTCCTAATAGTACACTCTCCCAAGTAGGGATCCGACGAGTGGATAATACATACTCTAACCCGGTCGAAAAACCATCCTCTGAGCCAATTGTCAGATGATCGGGGATATAAGGAACCCATATGATGACATCGGCGGTTAACAACTCCAACTGCAAGTGAGAATGGGTAAACCCCTCCGCTATAGGGACCTTGGCCAAGGTGGAATAATGTCATCGTCGTCCCCACGGATAGGTCTCCAGAACTAAAGTAGTAGCTGGTCGTAGGCAAGAGAGCCTCTCATATGCCCAAAACTATAAATGCAAAGATCAAATATCCCCAGTCTTGAAGATTGGAAACCTAAGCGAGGAAAATTAAAAGATAAAGAGAAACTACTCGCCAACAAAAATGGGTAAAAGCTTAGCCAAGCCTCAGTCACGCCCTCTGAGCATAGGCACATCCCTCGAAGAAAATAGGCAAAGGTGAATGAGCCCCAATCAAAATTGATGAGCGGCACTGACCAAAGCAAAAGAGACCGTCGAGGAGTTGTCTGCTAGGAAATAACCCCTAATGATGACAAGGAATAAACGTCAAAGAATGTGATCTCTATCCCTCTGATCAGCAAGTAGAGGCTCGAACAAAGAGTCATTCACAACATCAATGCTCAAAGGGATAGAAAGGACAACCCGACCCTTGAGGGCAGAAGCAGGAACTCCCAAGAGGGATTGGACTGCAATTGGGGAAATATTGGCCGCCAAAGGCACATGCTCTCATGTAAACTCCATCCTCGTGATGAACCACCAATCCATCAGTGTCATCATCACCTTAAAGTCCAATAAATGGTGAGACTGAGTATTGTGAAACCAGCACTCAGCTAAAGCCCTCAAATAACCCTAGGGGCAGCGACGATGAGGAATGGAAAAGAAGGCCTCAAAACCCCAAGAGTGGATAATGGCCTAGTACTCCAGATGAAGGATCTGGTATAAAGAATGAACGTTAAACCAGTTCCCCCTGGGCTGAGTGAAGCCAAAAACCTGCATCAAGTTCAAAATAAAGATCAAACCCTTGCCCCAAAAGTAGGAAAAGATGAAAAGTAAAAATGAAATAGTTATTACCTCGTTTGCATGAAGATAGATCGATGGATGACGTCTCAAATCATCCAGAAGATCTAAAATCGTCACGCTAATAGATGGAAGCGACCGATGGGGAATAGAAGCAGAATGAGTTGGGTCCTCAATTGGAACATCATCCTCCTCGTCTATAGCCTATGTCATATCCACCTGAAATGGGTCAAATCACTAACTCAGTCACCCGGCGAGACTGTCCGGCCAGACGAGGCATAGGGACATCAAAAACCCTCCTCCTCATGCCTGAGGAAACCCGAAGAGAACTACTCGACCTGTCTGAGTCCATAACCTGAACAAAATCTCCAAATCACCTCAGAAAGGGTGAGGTACGCTTCGAAATTAAAGCTATTAAATTCAAATCATTGCATCATGCATAGTCCTAGGTGAAAATATGTATTAGTTTAACATACTTCCCAAGTAGAGTTAAATTTGCATGTACATTAAATGCGCAGACTCGTGAATTTTTTTTGCCAGAGTCTCCTTTATAAAACGTACTATACGCATGCACATAGGCATGACTAAGTAGCTATTCAGTAGCACACCAACCCAAAATCAAGAGCATTTCATATGTATGAAAAACATTAAAATTAATCCCACCATGACAGCCAAATTATCAGTGTGTATTTTATTTAAAAATCTATGCTCATTTGCCCTCAAATAGGCATGACTAAACCGGTCAAAAAGGGTGCAAATTGACTGTCACGAAAATGAAAATTTTCATCTCAAAATGTTCAGCATGGTAAATATACTTATTTCTAGGTCCGTTCAGTTTTATTAAGTCTTTTATGCATACATATTTGATACATTACGTTTAAACTCATATTACATGAAAACTAATATTCTAGCGGTCAAAACTTGAAAAGAAAGGATGTAAACGTTACCAGAGTTATACAAAAGGTTTATACATCGGCGGATTTAGCGAAAAGCAGCCCTGAACTGAGTAGACCTGAGCTAGAAGGTTCGGATTTTTCAAAGTCTTTCAAGTTAAAAATGACTTTCGAAAGGTCAGTGAGATTTAAATCCAACCGCGGTGTGCTGCGAGTCTACCTTGTGGTAACCCAGGGTGGGTCCCACCCCTCCGGCTCGATCAAATTTGAGTTATAGCGGAGTCCCTTGAAGCCGAAAAGTCAAATCAACAAAAAAAGGGTCTACGCGATTGAGCAGAAAGGGCATTAAACCCTGAAACGGGGCGTCAAATTTGAAGTATAAAAATCTTCTGCAAACCATTGGTAACAACTCTATGTTGGATTTCAGCACATAAAATGCAGCGAAAATAAACCAATTTAAAGGCAATTCCTGAAACCCTAAAATAGGATCCATACGAAAAATAATTAATTCAGTGGTAAGAAATTATACCGATTAAGAAACTGAAATTGAAGTGATCGAATCTCTAACTGCAATCCACGATTAAGAAACTGGAATTGATGCAATCGAATCTCCAACGCAATCCGAATGAACTACGTCTCTACGGTATCCACACGAATGCTCCGCGAATCGTCTTACAATCTGCAGAAAAAGGAACCGCGGTACTAGCCACCAAAGGATGAGGATTTTCGAAATTGTTTTCTCTAGTCTCTCTCTAAGAGCGGCTAGGGTTTTGTATATTTACGTAAATCCCTAAAGTGACTAATATATATCATATATATAGCAGTTAGGAGGAATTAATCAAAACCTAATAATATTAAAATTCGAATTTATATATATCTTAATTAAGTCTTACTTAATTAATATACATATATATACAAATTATCATTTTTAATTTAAATTCGTGATTTAAAATACTATTAATCATATTGATATATTTAAATCCTTACAATTTAAATTAATTTCCTTTTCAAATTACGTTCTATGTGTGTGACCCTATAGGTTATTATTACATTGGGAATAATTTTAAAATCATATTATAAAATTATAAACAGTGAGCGGCATCTAGTAATGCATCACTGCTACCCAAGAAATAATAAGATCTATGATTCAATGCAACCTTTTCATGACCAATGTTTCAATGTAATTTAATCCTTTTCACTTTAATATCCTAGATTAAACTCGAGTCATGGAATGTGTCATACTCTTCATAACTTAATCTGAGTTTTTTTTATCAATGAGTAGACTATATGAAACAAATCACTATTTGAGTATGGCCATGCATTTCATAGTCCTACTCAATCAAGAGGCCTATGGATATCACCCCTAATATATAGGAGGGTTAAATTCCATCTAGATCACTCATATTCCTCACACGATTCATGATGTACCCAATAATCACCTTTATAGTCCACCCTATTAAAGGTGACATTTGATGATATCAAAGTACATAAATTCCCATGAAGAAATATAGTGATTTCAGGTCGGAGGACCATTACATCATTGTCACTATGAGAATTGCTAATGACACTTCGCATAATGCTCCACATAGAATTCTCATGGTGGGTCTGTCCAGTACATCGTTCTCTAACATGTACCTATGCATTAACTTAATATCTCATATATTTATGACCAATGAGATTTGGTCATCAGTCAATCCACATACTAGTCTTAATGCATCATTGTTGTCCCATCAACAATGATACTCGACTAGGGACATTTAAGAACAATAATACTAATTGTAATTATATAATCTCATGTTCAAGTCACATACTTGAAACTATATAATTTATATCACTATTCTAAGGATTTTTATTATGTTAACATTTATATAACGCAGTAAATAAAACCATAATAAAATCATTCATTTATTCAATCAAATATAATATCAAAACGTTAAGCAATTATATCAAATAATTGGCCTCTAGGCATAAACTCTAACACTCTAGTGTAGCATCGGAGAAGTATCTGGTGATTCAAACCATTGGTGATAGCTCCAATGTAGCATCAGGGAAGAGTCCGGTGATGTAAACCAGTTGAAAACTACTTCAGTGAAGATCAGAGTATCTGATACTGCAAACCGTTGGCATCAACCAAGCGTAGCATCGAAAAATGTATGGTGATGTGAGCCATTGAGAACTACTTCAACGAAGGCCAGAGAATCCTATATTCCAAACCATTGGCGACAACTCCAACGTAGCATCGGGGAAACCTGATGAAGACAACTATAGGAAAACTATCTTCATCGGGAATGACCGATGATGGAATCTGTTATTAAAAAATCCAAGTTGAGTCAAATCAGTTCAATAACGACGACCCTGTAAACTATCATTCGAGTATGCATTGAGGAGGTTCGATGATGGTCAACCATATAAACTATCGTTCGAGTAGGCATCGAGGAGGTTCGGTGATGGTCAACCTTGTAAACTACTGTTCGAGTAGGCATCAAAAAAGTTTGGTGATGGTCAACCCTATAAACTACCGTTTGAGTAGGCATCGAGAAAGTTCGATGATGGGAAACCTTTGGAAACTACCGTTTAAGTAAGCATTGAGAAGATGTTACGATAGTAATAATTTTAAGCTCTATCCCCGATAACAACATCTAAATCAACTGGATAGATATCCAAACCGTTAGAGACCGGCCCAGCATAGCATCGGGAAAGATCCGATGATGTAAACCGGTGCAAGTTATCATCAGGATAAGCATCGGGAATCCCCAATGAGGTCACTCGAAAAAAAAGGAATATCCATAGTGGAGGTAAACGCAAGACAACTCAACGAATAAACTGCGAAGAAGATGGCCCACTAGGTCCAGTTGTTGGGTAAAATCTAGTTACGCACAACACGCAAGTATACATGGTCAACAAGTAATAAAGTATAAGTAGAGTATCGTTCCCACGAGGAATTGTTTAATAAAAATCACCAAGTACTAACCCATAACCAACTCAATCATATTTAAACTGAATGAATTTCAAATTATATAATTAAACTACTATTAAATTCCACTAGTTAAATTAAGATTACGGAGATTTAAAATCATAACTTCACTTATTGCTTCATTTAAGTTAACACACTTCTCATCAATTATTCTCTATCCTGAATTGTTAATCAAGAACACTAAAGCAGATAAAACCACCTCTCGATGCATAATACACATACTCACTTAAATCCACAGATGATAGAATTAAGCAAGACACCCTAATTAACTAATCCACTATATCTCTATGTGAATTACAATTAAAAAGGATTTAAAGCATAAATTCTCTATAAAATTACATATGGCGTAAAAGCATAGCTCTATCCTAAACACGAATCATGAATTTCATCTATGCAGAAATCACAAACACATGATATCATGATCAGATCTAAATCTATACTCCTCTTCCGATTTCATATAGATTATCACGATAATTGATGGCCAATCAATTAAACAATTAAGTCCAAATCACAATACACAATCCTCACAATAGAACATAATAATTGATAGTGAAGCATATTAAAATAAACTACATAATAAGATCAATTGTAATCTCAAGCAAAATATTATTTCATTGAATTAAAACTAAGAATCCACACTTGAATACACATTAAAAGATAAGAATAAGATTAGAGTGAAGAATAAATTTGTTGTCAACAAATCTCCATCTTCCTCAAGCTCATGCTCTTGATCTTCAATGGTCTCCAAGTTGCTTCAATCTCCAAATCTCATAAGAACTAGGGTTTTGCTCCTAATCTACTCTAATCTAATCTAATGGAATCCTCCAAAACTAGCCTCCTAATCCATGTTAAAATCAAATATTTATAGTTCTAATGGACACCCTAGCAAGTTAGACAACTAAGAATCCTATTCTAGCTCAAATTGGACAACATAACACCCAATTTAACTCTCCCCCACCGACCGGCACGCCCAGTACTGCTCCTAGGCTAATTTGGGCACGCCCCGCGCTACTGTAGCAGAGAATCTGTCGGCCCAGCGCGCCCCGTGCTGCTCTATTTTCTGCTGCAATGGCCTTTGATAAAACAGTCATAACTTTTGATCCGTTAGGAATTACGGGGCCTGCAACCTATTAAATCGAAGATATTGACGAGATCTACAACTTTCATTCCTTTAGAATTGACATATTCTGGCTGGATCAAGATCGAAATCGGGATTGAAGTAGATGATATGTAAATTGCAAACAGGACAACTTCGAGCTTTGATCTTTGTTGATAAAAAGGCCATAACTCTCGCATCCGAACTCCGATTGGGACGATTCAAGATGTTCCGAAAAGCTAATAAATAGATCTACAATAAAATCTAAGTTCCAAGCCAAGAACATGCATTCAACTAGGTGTTTAAAGCTCTGTAATCTTCCCTTCTTGCATTTGCTTGCATATTTTAGTCCAAAAAATGTCCGAATTTCTTTTCCTTGCTTCTTCATGCCAATAGTCGCCTTTTTCTTGCGCTTTCATACCAATAGTCGTTCACACAGCTCCCAAGCATATAATCTACAAAATGAACACAAAATGCATGAAAAGTAACTAAGAAACATGAGTTTCAGCAACTAATTCAAGTACCAGATACCGAATAAGTAGGTATAAAACCTACTCATCACCAGCTGCAGGTGGGACCGTGGCAACCCGGGTCTATATATACCCCCTCCCCCTTTAGCTTTAAAAAGAAGATTAGGAAAGAAGTTGGCCCAAGCGAGAGAAATAGAGGGTAAAATAGCTAAACGGAGCTCGAATAGTGCTCTGATTCCTGTAAAACTTCTTTGTAAACACTCTTATACTTATATACTACAACATATCAAGTTTTAACCAGTGGAAATCATTCTTAAAGGCGCTAGAAGCCGTTCGATAGCCATTCTCGCTAAACACTGTAAGATTTCGCTAGATCTGGTTTCTTCGCTTACTCTAATACGTATATAAGAGTTATATATACTTTTTTGGCTGTTGATATTCGTCAGCTCTGAAGTTTTAACTATTCATTTCTTTTAAATAGTCAGTATTTGAGCTTTATTGACTAGATCTGTATTAGATCTAGTCAGATATAGCTTTTGACCGGTTCAAAAGTTGTAAAACTTGAACCTGGAAGCTAGAATGGCTAAGATCTATAAAGATCAAGTTTTCTTTCTAGATTTGTAAGTTTTAGCAACCATGTGACCCTAGATCTGTATCTAGAGGAAACTAGAAGCTATGGGCTACTCGCTAACGAGGATTTAACTGATAAATCCTTCGTCTAGCGATGTTTAGTATAAATATCTATTTTATTTCAGTATATTTTCAATGCAGACTATTTATGTGATATTATGTGAGCCTAGGAGCCACATGATCTAAGATCCAACTAATGGATCTAGATCTGGTTCCCATGATGGACCCTTTTCAATTGTACAGCTAGCTTACAAAATTTGTAATTGTAAATCTAGGACCTTAAAACGGTTATCCAGATTTAAGGTCCCCGTGATAATGAGAATCATATGTGTGATGCTCGAGCATATTTTGATGGCTTTCAATAGAGATGAATGGTCTCAAATGGCAATCATAGCCTTATCTAAGTAAGCTCCATTTGTTACCTTTTTGGCGCTTTTTTTTGGGTTACTATTAATTCATTACAATTATAAGCAAACCCCCAAGTCTTTAGTGATACTATCCAAGCCCACCCATACTTGGTGGTTAGCCAAGTGTTGGTGAAGCTAGATTCTAGGTTTACTTATGAAGCCAAGACAAGTCGAATTGGGTATTTTTTGTAAGCGGGTTTGGCAACGTGAGAATTGTGTATTTTTTTCATGAGCCAGATCAGGTAGCTCACACAGCCCTACTCCGAAACAAGATTCATGTCCAATAATATATATGTTGAACAAACTCCCTTCACTGTTAAATCTAGGACGTGCATTTACTCTTGTTTCTTGTGTCATAACTAAAATATTATAGAGTCTTGACTACAAATAACGACAAATTTATTAAGTAAATGACGACGTATATACAAATAAAAGATATGTAAGAATTAAGAATGATTCCGCCATAATTTACTATATCATATCCTTTAGAGTTTCATGTTAATCGCAATTCAACTTCGTCTCATATACATCTCCCTGCTCTGTTTTATAATTAGATATATGTTTTTTTTAATACGTCGTAAGGGAGTATTTTTCCATAATATAACTTGCTAACATAAATTACACCCTTCATGCACCCCCAACTCACCAAAAAAAAAAGAAGGTAGCTCATATAATAGAGATATTTAAATTGTTACAAGTCAACTTACAATTCATTCCAATTGACCACCAATTACCCTCTTTTAAGTTCATAACAGATGATGCATCAACAAAAAGCATGTATTTCTGCAACAAAACAATTATATCCATCCAATTTACTTTGTAAAATAAAGGACTACTTTACATTGAACCTATAATACAACCCTAATCAACATTTTCAACTTAAGAGCTACAAAATTAAGATTTTTCCTGTTGTATTTCAGTACACATAATTCCCGGCAAAAATATACTGAAAGCTACAAGATCACAGGGTACAATTTTTACCTTTCAGGGCTAATAGTACAATTTTCGGAAGTTTATATTTTTAGAAGGGTGACACTAGCACCGTATAATTTAACAATTCGACAAACATAATCAGTAATCCAATAAGAATTCCTGGAATTCTTTACCAACTTCGACTGGAAAGATTTCCGAGATGTGTTAGTTAATTCTTACATGAAATTGTCTTCGACTATCTTCTTTATTTCCTCCAGTTTCTGGATCATCTTCGGATTCATCAAATCCTTGGCTTCCCTTATCAGAGTGCCTTCTCTGCTGAAATTGTAGGCATCCACCATTGCTTTTATCCAGGTATGCAGCTCCTCAGGTGTCCTGTTAGTTAAATGCAAGTCTATGTAAACAGTTGAAAGAAAAAAGAAAAACGGGGTGGAAAAAAAAGATATAGTTTTTATATTCAACAGTTGAAGGAAAAAATTTAGTACTAAACAAACAAAACCTACGAACTCTATCAAATTAATGATCCTGTGGAAATTCCCCAGCCAACTATGGTTCAATTAATGCTTTGTTCATGGATGACCGTTTGGAACTAATAAAACAAGAAAAAGATTAATATAATTTTCAAAAGGTAATAATAAAATAAGCAATATGCGGACACTTGGCAATTGGTTTCCATGCTGAAATATAGTTGCATATAAGACCAAGTATTGAACACAAAACAATCACCCTGGATGAACCAAATTTCAGAGACGTACGTGTATAAGCAGTCTACGTCCTTTCCTTCAATTTCTTCTCCAGGGGTGAAAGCATCTTTCAGCGCGCACAACCGCTCTTCAGGATCTTTAATTGTAAGAACATACTTGAGTATCCTAATCTCTTTTGGCATAAGCCTCTGAAGATTACCTCTAGATGTCATGTACAAATGATACAATATGTCTTTTACCTGAAATAAAATATTTAAACAGTGAGATTTATAGGCATCATTATATCTGAAAGAAATTAGATTCTGTTTTAGATTGCAATAAAAATAAGTCTTCAGTTTTATGCCCCATGGGAACTGAAAAGTTACGCTCTATTATAGAATTTGTGGAAAGAACTACTGGTCTTTCTATTTTTTCTTTTCTAATAACTAAAATTTGCAAATGGTAGATGTGCACTAGCATATGCGTCCTCTTATATATTAAACCCAAACCAAGGAGGCACGGGCGCGAACCCGAACTTCACTCTCTATTTCCTGGTAGAAACGAGCACAGAAATGTTCTATGAATCGTGTTTTCTGAAAATAGTGAAAATTCTGAGGAAGAAAATGCGGTTTAGGTTGCTTGTTATTATCAGCCAGATATAATAGCTAAATAAAAGAAGTCAACAAGAAGAATCATGCAATAATCCATAAGATAAATATCTTTCGGAAAGCCTCAAGAACCAATGCAGATTATCCACAATGTGCATGTATAATTATTAGTACTAGAATTCTTATTTCTTCTTTGATCTCAAGTAAACTGTCAGTCAATGAAGGATGGGAAGGGGATATTTTCTTAGCACGGCTAGTAATACTTAAGCCACACTCTTTCATGTGACAGAGACATGAACTGCCATCAAGCCTACACCCATGTACTATTACTGCATTTACTTATGGAAACATCTGGAAGCAAATATTAATATCTCCACAATCAAAACTCTACCTAGAGTTTAATTTTCTTCATTAGCCTCCCTGTTTTTGATCATCTTCGAAGGAGCCGAGTATTTTTCAGAGCAAGGAAAAAGAGTACAAAACTACTGCTTTCTGTATACTACCTATGTTTGAAAATTAGAAATACATTTTCCTTTTTAGTCCGTTCCTAAAAAACATTTCTACTTTAGGACTATATAGTGGCATATAATTCCCATTTGTCCTTACTTTTTACTATACTTGTAGCATCAAACCACCACTAATAAATTCTTAGCTAATACAAAGGGGTACATAAAATCATCCTTGTAAGTAGTTGCTTTAGAGATGCATCTCCAACTTTAGAACAGATGAGAGTATAACACAACCTAGGTAAACCAAAAAGTGAAAAATAGGGACAAATTAATATCATATATTTACTATACACATAATACTAGTAGAAGTAATACCTACATTACTCCTGTCAAATAAAGAACAGCAGATGTGTACTGTCAGACTCCCCACCATGTTCTAATTGGCAGCTATAAAGATGAGAATGTTTGATAGTCAGATAATCACTATAGAGTACTTGATTGTCATGTAATCATAGAGAATTCATCATATATAATCAATTAACATGAATAAAGATGAGGAGCCTAAAAGTCCAAAAGTAAATTTACCTCATCTTTCATCATGTTTGAATCCTTGGCAGCTGACCAAGCTTTTGTAATCATGAGAACCAACGCTGAATCAAGCTGATTTTTCTCAGCCAAACTGTCTATTTTTCTGCAAGCAGCATCTAAAGAAGGAGAATTGATGATATCTTGAAATTTCAACTCTGCGGCATTCAGTGCTTCAATACTTTCAGTTGCAGTATCATATGTTTCTACAGCAGCCAAGCACGTGTTCCCAAGCTTTGCAATAGCTAATACATGATAAACAGAAACGGAACATGTCAGTATATTCACAATACTGAAAATAGAGAGCCAAAGGCAAGGATGAAATTTCTAAATTCTACAAAAGGTTAGTTTATCAATAGGTAAATCAAGCTGATAATATCAAGCCATCAAAAGTCTATCCTGATCCAATTTATTTGATCAAGTATTACTGCAGCATATGTGTGTGTGCACGCAACAGTATATAAATTACCTTAAACAGATTACCTAGGGCTAGTAAAGGGCTCTTTCACATAATTTAGTCATACCTCACTGGTTCAGCGTCAGAACAAGAGAATGTAATGTACCACACTCAATATTCTTAGCAGTTTTACATTATGAGCTTGATAGAAGCAAGGCTGTCAAATGCTTGTAGTCCTAGAATGAGCCAAAAAAAATATGTAGTCTTGCACATAGTTGTCAAATCGTGAATCGTCATGTATCGAAAACCCTCATATCATGTGTCATGTATCGTATCATGAATCGTATCATACTATATTCGAAACGAAATGAAAATGTGATAATATATATTTAAACATACAAAACACTTAATCTATTGGACATTCAAGCATATTAGCTTGAATATATATAAAAGTAGTCAAGTAAATAGTATTATACTCCCTCCGTCCCAGGATAAAAGTCCTGGTCGGACTTTTCACGCATATTAAGAAGATGAATAAAATGACAAAATTGTTCATAATAATGTCATTAAATATGGAGAGAGAATTAGAATAAGAAAAGTATGAGATATTTAATGCTACAGGTATAATAGAAAAATATGTGTAAAAATTTGGTTATTAAAGAAAAATAGACATTTAACATGGGACTACTAACAAAATAGTAGTAAGGACTTTTATCATGGGACGGAGGGAGTAGATTAAAAATAATTTTTTTTGTTAAATAATAGCCAGAAACTCTAAATTGATTTATTAGATACTCCCTCCGTTCCAGGATAAAAGTCCTGGTGGACTTTTCACGCATATTAAGAAGAGCAATAAAATGACAAAATTGCCCATAATAATGTCATTAAATATGGAGAGAGAATTAGAATAAGAAAAGTATGAGATATTTAATGTTACGGGCATAATAGGAAAAAATGTGTAAAAGTTTGGTTATTAAAGGAAAGTGGACATTTAACATGGGACTACTCAAAATAGTATTAAGGACTTTTATCCTGGGACGGAGGGAGTATTATTTTAGTAATCTTTACAGAGTAACAAGAGAAAACGAAAAATTCAAATTCACCATTAAACTATAAAGCAAAAGAGAATAATTCAAAGTAACAAGTGGACAATTATGTATCTGATTAGGAAAGTGATGTGAGAAAAATAGAGTGACATTCTGAAGAAGAAGAAGATATAAAACTTTAAAAAGTGATTTAAAGGCTCATCAACCGATATAGAATGTCTGTGCTAAAAAACCTCTTCGTTTGAAATGATAGAAGGCTTAAAAGTTTTGCTTTTACTCTTTTGGATATATATAAAAACTTTTACAAGTCAACTACTAACTTTAAAAAGTGTTGTGCATTTTATCGTTTTATAAGAATCGTATCGAATCGTAACTGAATCGTACGATACGATGTTATTTTCAATTCACTCTACGTATCAAATTGTGTCTGCATCATATCGTTATCACGTATTGTAGTATTATAATAACTGTCTTACATTATTTGATTTTTTGACCCCACAACATTATTTGATCCCAATTCTACATTAATATTCCCTATGCACTTCTATATGTATAATGTATACATCATGTGTTTTGGAATGAGCACCCATTTTGGCACTTTTAATAGATTAACTCGTACTTATCCAGTTATTCTCAACCCCAACCCCCTAACCCCCAACCCCCAAAATAAGTAAAAGAAAAATCTACACAAAAATTCAATCAAACCTATGCTACAACGAAGCAACCAAAAGCATAAAACAGGCAATATATCAAAAGTTAAAACCCTTGATGAATGATTGTCGGTTCATAAGAAGAGGACAAAAAAGGATAAATGCATTTCAGTTTCCTTTTATGCTCCAAATTTAATTGTTGAGAATAACTTTTACAATGATGTACAAGTTACTACGCTTACCACCGTTCTCAATACATAAAATGGTTCATGTTTATAATAATTACGGTCAATCTAGAAGTTGAATCAACTTAGGCTGATTAATTTATTTTCGGCAAAACTAATGAAATACACACTGTAGTTGGCAGCTTTTACTGATTACACAATTAACTTTTAATTTTTCAAATTATCCTACTAAACTAATTAATATTTTGAAATTAGATCATTCCGTTAAAAAAGAATAAACGGACGTTAATTTTTTATTTACAAAACTAATAAATTACCCGCTGTAGTTGACACGTTTTACTGATTACACTATTGAACTTTTAATTTTTTAAATTACCCCATTAAACTAATTAAAATATGATTATTTTAAATATTTTTAAAAATAATTATTATTTTCAGTAAAAAATATTAGAAACTTTAAATTTTTCCATAAAATGAGTAAAGTTTCATAAAATATATATTTAAAAAAATTAAAGTTTTATGAAACCTTACTGGTATTAAAAAAAATTCTATTTTTTTCTTTTGAAAATAAAGTTTATTTTTTTGAATCTATATTTCATAAAATTGTACTCATTTTTTTAAAATATGAAAATTTTCCTATTTTTTTTCTTGAAAATAATATTTATTTATAAAAATTATTAATTTCTTTTTTGAAAAAATTGAATCAATTTTTTTATTTATCTTTTACTGTTTTTTTATTTTAATTTATATTTTTAGTTTTTGTTTTAAAAATTTCTAATATTAAGAATAGATCATTCTGTTAAAAAAATAAGTAGACATTAATTTAATTTAAAATCACTTTAATTTTTTTGAATCTATATTTTATGAAACTTTACTCATTTTATGGGGAAAAAATCTAATATTTTTCCTTAAAATAATCATTTTTAATTAGTTAGATGGGGTAATTTAAAAAATTAAAAGTTCAATGGTGTAATCAGTAAAATGTGTCAACTACAATGGGTAATTCATTAGTTTTGTAGATAAAAAGTTAACGTCCGTTTATTTTTTTTAACGGAATGACCCAATTTCAAAATAATAATTAGTTTAGTGGGATAATTTGAAAAATTAAAAGTTCAATGGTGTAATCAATAAAACCTGCCAACTACAGTGGGTATTTCATTAGTTTTGCCATTTATTTTCTCTAAGAGAGTATAAATTATGTTGCACAAAATGGGTTTTAAACTAAAAATTATGATCAGATCATATGCACAAAATCATTCATTCTAATTACTTAAAGAGATGACATGAAAGAAAATATGTTCAACTACACTATTTTATGGTAGAAGATAATGTACAGGGGGGGTGATGGAGAAAGACTGTCATGATAGCGAATTACATTTTGGTACGAGCATTCCGAAACATAGCACACATTTGTTCTGAAACATCAAATGCGGAGATCTAAAACTTTTTCTCCCTGGTTTACTTACTTTTATTACACAAGCATAATTACAATTTTGCTTTATGATTTATAAATGAAAAGCTGTCATAATTATAATTATTGTACATATTATATTCTAGCAAAAGTAGTTATTATAATTCTAAGTAGTAGTTATTATAATTATGAGGAGCAGTTATTAGTAGTTTTATTTTAAACACTTGTACAAGCAGTTTGCAGGACACAGTGTATGGATAATTTGTATTTTTCAGATTTCTGTCCTAATGAATATTCTACAGTTCTTTCTCTAATTTTCTCTTTATCCTACTTTTCTTTCTCTAAATTTCTCTAATTCTTCTCCTTATTCTCACTAATTCTTGTTCCTTTCTACTTCATCAATTAAATTCAGTTTAATAAAACAGATCACAATTTTAAATTGTGAGAAGTTGGTATCAGAGCGGTATGATTCTGTGACCTGATTCATCATGTTTCCACTATAAGCTTTAATATTCTGTAAATTCAAATTCAATTGGCAAGTAATGGAGGAAAGTTCTAGATCTCAAGTTACACTGTTACGACAAGAGGATTCAGTTGTTATATATAAAAGTCCACCTATACATGATGAGGATCCAGTTGGGCTAGATGAAGACTTGGAGGAGTATAAAGACCAGCCAGTTTCTGATGAATATCCAGATGAGTTGGAAGATATATTGTTAGAAGAAAAGGTGGAATTTGGAAATTATTTGGAGGAAAGCAAAGAAGAGTCGGACATAAGCCATTATGATAGGACTTCCATTTATGATGAGCAACCAGTGGGCAATAATATCATTGGGAGGAATACAAAGAAGAAATGGAGATTTATGTTAGTGCCTTGGTGGCTAATAATATTAAAAGGGTTGTTGAAGTTGTTGCTCCAGTGAACAAGCTAATCTTATACAAGGAGGAATATGTAGCATTTACAAATCCTATGATAGTTCTCTTGTTAACATGCTATTACAAGAAGCACCAGGCAAGCATAGTAGTACAAGTTTTTGTAGGTCTTCATTTGAGTCATGGATGAACAAGTTTTTAACTTTTGTTTTGACCCAGGTGGAGTGGTTACTTGGAAGATGATCATAGGCAAAGTTTACTCACTACTTTCCAGATTTAAACCCATAAGGACATGGATTGTTTGGAGTCGAGGGGTGTGTCATAATTATAATTATTATACATGCTATTTTCTCGCAAAATATTACAATTCTAAGTAGTAGTTATTATAATTGTGAGGAGCAGTTATTAGTAGTTTTATTTTAAATACTTGTACTAGCAATTTGCAGGACACAGTATGAATAATTTTTCACATTTATGTCCTAATGAATATTTTACAGTTTTTTCTCTAATTTCCTCTATATCCTACTTTTCTTTCTCTAAATTTCTCTATCTTTCTCCAATTCTTCTCCTTATTCTCACTAATTCTTGTTATTTTCTACGTCATCAATTAAATTTAGTTTTACAAAACAGATTACAATTTTACAAAAGCATCCTCTTATATAGAGCACTTAAGCCATATATTAAGATCAAATCTAATGGAAGGCTAAGATTGACTATCTAAAATCATCTTCTAAAATATGAAAGATACTTACAAAGTATAATAATCAGATGAGTAAATCTATAATACTTTATCAAAAACCCAATATATGAAATCTAAATGTAGCCAAATAAGCGTCTTGTGGGTGTCAAGTAAGTGATGATATGGCGTAATCTTGTTGAAAATACTCTTGTTGCGACTCAATGCCTAGAAACAACTCAACTGGCTTTAACAATTCTAAACTAATTTTAATTAAATCTTTCTAAAAAGTTATTCCCAGTGTTACACGTACCAACTAACTAAGTGAGTCAAAGAAACCTACCCCTACCTACCGTAATTTGTACCACAAAAAGTTACGTTTTGGTTCCCGATTTCGTTCCAAGTACTTCATTAAACCACAATTTAGGTAACATTGGTGCAAACACTTTTTCATGAAACCATGTAATTGCTTATGGGTGGAACAAAAACCAGAACGTATTTCTACTAGAAATGTAACCCCTTGACTAACTTGTAGGAATAGCACGTATTGCAAACATTGCAATATTATAAAAAACATAAAATAAGCAGAGAAATCTTCTACCTAGTTTTTCAAATAAAGTCCAACAAAACTACTTAATTTTGTGCTAAAGCAGACATGAAGAAGTTCTCAGTCATCCAGATTTAATGTACATACTCATCAAATTCAACTCAACAAGGAGCAACTTTATGATTGGATACAAATGTACTATAATTATTGCTTTTGGTTCAATTTCATAATTCAACTATGATTAAATAACCTCAGTGAGCACAATAAATGTCAAAAGCACCTGTAAAAAATTAACGAATAGGTGATCAACCTCCGACAATTTATAAACAACTACTACCTATAACCACCAGTATATTTTTTAGAGGAGCACTTCGAACAAAAGAAAGAAAAAACAATATCTCACCATTTTGTTCATTTGGATCGTCATGATAAGATTCTGCTAATGTGTGAAGATGAACAAAGAATTCCTTTGTGAAATCTTTACGACGCCTGGCCACAATTTCACCGATCTCAGATGGTTCCCTTCGGATCACATCAAGAAGTTCATTATGTCTTTGCACATCATCATCGATCTGAGGAAGTAAATGTCCAGATTAACTCCCTAATATCAGCAACACTGGACTAAAGAATAGCTAATAATAGCAGCATGATGCCTTAGCAGTTAGCACTGAACTGAATGAGCAGGATGTACAGCAAATATAAAAATTGGAAGAAAATACACGGTCAGATAGCCCAGCTTCCCACAAAACTATTTACAGACTGGGATCGTCCTCCTACCTCCCCCCCCCCCCCCATGCATGCGTGCACACATACTATAAAAAATGAGGAAAATAAATAAATAAACAAACCCCTAACTCATAAGGATCTAACAAAGATGAATTCCATAATGTGTCCCAAAAACTCCCGAAATGGACACTGTGCTTGTGAATATAGCACCAAAAAAAATAGAAAGAAAGAAAGAAAGCAACTGTGCCTATCCTTGTCAAGTTTATTTTCTAGAACAGAAAATAGTAGTGCATCAAGTCTCCATCAAATCACATAAAACATAAAAGATCCAACTGTTCGACCATTAAACACCCAAGTTTGCTAACCATCTGAAAAAAGATACCTCTTTCAGCTTTCTTCGAAGACGAAGTAGCTTGTGCTTCATCCCAGGATTATCTTCAGTGTCTGCTCGCTCCTCACACCGTTTATAGAAGTGAGGGCGGATATTGTTCCATTCCTTGCTGAAAGCTAATAACCTTCTCCAGTCAGTTGGAGTTGGCTTATCAACCATAAAAACGTCAAGTAGTTTGTCGCAAACTCGAATCATTTTATGACCATCCAAGATTTCAACAGCATCCTTCCCTTTACTGTTAGGAGATTCATGCATAGCTGTGGGATCAGATTGTTCCATAATTTCCATGTGTTCTTCCACAGAATCATCTGGAACTGCAGTAGCCTCACCAACAACTGCTGTAAGAGAGGACCGTTGCAGTCTTGTCTTACTAAGAGGCAAGTGGGAACCTGACATATAAAGCATAAATCAATTGAACAAAGTTTCCCCAAACATTTATTATTTATTATTCTAATTTCCTATCCAGGAAGCACTTAGGGATAAAGGGGAAAGGGGGGCTGAAGCTTCAGAACCTTTTCACGAGATAATAAAAAGCTTTTATAATACGCAATACTAGAAAGGGAAAGCATTAGTGGACAAGCACAAATAATTTTACTGAGGCTCTAAAGATGTCATCCATAATAATAATTGAGCCTGTTTTTGGCATGTACACTTTACTAGAAAAGAAAATTACCAGAAGGGGTGCTATGCAAAACAGGGAAGCAATAATCTCAACTAATCGGCCCCAGAAACCCCTCTCAATAGGGGAAACAACCCTACAAACCAGTCCAAAACACCCTTTAACAAAGGAAAGCCAAAGCAAGAACTAGGGAACATAAATTATCTAAGTGATCCTACATTAAATCTAAGAAAGAAGAATCCTCCCAGTCCTAAGGTAAACCTCAATGACCCAAAAAAATGAGTAGACATAAAACAGAGGATTGCATGTACAAACCGAAGACCCCTTCAAAACATCTTCTGATTCTCTATCTCCAAATTGGGAACATAATGCCTTGTGGGATCAACACCAATTTCTTCTTCACTCTCCAGCCCTTGCCAGCAAGTCAACAGCTCTTGTACCTTGGCATAACCCAGGCCATACACCAGAAACTTAATGAGGCATTCCACAAGATCCTATAGCAATCTCAGTCCATAAGGAGATGATCTACTGATTCCAGTATTCCACATCCTTCTTACATAAGCAGCACAAATTCAATAAGAACTTCCTTCTAGTTCTAAGATTATCCAATGCGAGAATCCCTCCCCCCCCCCCCCGGCGCGATGCAGGAGACCGCGAGACTCGGTTAAATCAATACAAAAGCTTTTGGAAGCTCATGTCAACCCGAAGAGCGGGGGAAAAAGCAAGAGTCCAATAAATAGAAGACTCTAGAGTTTTATGATTATTTAACTATTTACTCCCTCCGTCGGATAAAAGTCCTTATTACTATTTTGGGTTGTCCCATGTTAAATGTCCACTTTCTTTTAATAACCAAACTTTTACACATTTTTTCCTATTATGTCCGTAGCATTAAATATCTCATACTTTTCTTATTCTAATTCTCTCTCCATATTTAATGACATTATTATGGATAATTTTGTCATTTTATTCATCTTCTTAATATGCGTGAAAAGTCCACCAGGTCTTTTATCCTGGGACGGAGGGAGTAAAATTTTAATAGGTATCCATATTAGGTTTGGTTAGTGTAAATACAGATGAATGCTTGTCTTTCGAACACACTGGATTTTGGATTATTATACTATTGACTGAGATTGGTTTGAAAATATTGTTTTGTGAGACGTATGATGAGTACTAGAGGAGATAGGTAATCAGGTAGGTGTCATGAGGTATATTTTCACAAGTCATAGAAGAGAGAGAAGAAAACTACCATATTCAACAAAGTAGGTGGTATCTCTTCCAAGTTGATCATCCATGGGAGAAGTTGCTTAAATGGTTGTTGACTCATTCATTCGTCAAAGAGATGTCTAGTGCCGATCTACCTTCAGGGCTATGAGGAGAGTATTTGGTGTGATGTCATTTCTATGGATGTTGCACGTATTCTACTAGGGCAACCTTGGCTATATGATCTTGATGTGACTCATTATGGGAGGACGAACATAGTGTTTACACACAAGGGACAGAAAATATCATTAGCACCTGTGAGACCTTGAGTGTCGTCCAAGAGTTAACCAAAGGAGACTAACTTACCTACCCAACAACAAACCAACTCACTCCATATTCTTAATAGAAAGGTGTTTGAGCAATGTGTTGGATGAGAAGGTTGTGTATACAGTGGTAGTAGAGAGGTGAGAGATGTTCCTGAGGAGAGTACTAGAGAGATTCCTAATGATGTTAGGCAGATTCTACATGAGTTTGTCGATGTTATGCCTAGTGAGTTGCCCAATGGGTTACCACCTCTTAGGGACATCCAGCACGTCATTGACCTTGTTTCGGGGTCTTTTTTACCTAACATGCCACATTATAGGATACATCCCACAAAGCAGACTGAGATGAGACGACAAGTAGGTGAGTTATTGAGGAAAGGCTTTGTCAGAAAGAGCCTTAGCCCTTGTCTCGTTCCAGCCTCATTCATCCCTAAGACTGATGGAAGTTTGAGGATGTGTTGTAATAACTGAGCCATAAATAAAAGGCTTAAATATAAATTAATACCCTAAACTATAGGCCATATTCCACTTTAGTGATCCACCTTTCAATTTTGTCAATTAGATAATCGAACTATTAATTTTTTCCAATTTCATTCCATTAGACCTGCCACGTCACAAATTGATGACGTGGCATCGCTGACTAAGCAAATAAGTGCCTATGTGTAATTAAAAATTATTATTTAAAATGAATTTTTACATTTGTTGAATGTCCAAGGGTAAAAAGGTCAAACTATTACAATAATTTTATAGCACTTTTAACTCTGCCACAACACCACCACCACAATCTACCACAACACCACCACCACCTTCCTCTGCCATAATTTTTCCTCATCGTCCTTCTTTCTCTTCTCCATAGCATAAACTCATAACCATCATCACTATCATTAAACCAACAAAAAGAAAAAAATCTCACCAAAATCTATACCAAGTAAACAAATACATAAAATAAAAAAATAAAAAATCATCATTAGATAACTCAGATCTGCAGAACCCATATACAGAAAATCCCAGTGGTGAATTAGAAATTGTTAATAGATCTCTTGAAAATCTGGCCCTAGTATCTTCCAATCAAATCCAGCATCTTCCAATTTGATACGGCCCTTTAAATCAACAGCCAACTTATATGCTATTCTTGAGCTACCCGTAAAGAGAGTCATGCGAGGTTTTCCCTAATAACATAATATACATGGTTAGAAAATACAGGACTCAAAAGATTATGCAGGCAACAGTATAATTGTTATTTTTTCAGAATAAAAGAGGTCATTTTCTTCCCCATTCATCCCATCCTCCCTATTGTATATGTGACGAAGACCACTGTCGCCATCACTTTACAGATCTGGATAAGATTAAGTCAAAGGAAAGCCTATTTAGAGGGAAAACAAGATATTCATTTCTTTTCTTTACAGATCTGGATATATATGTATGTATATATGGCGGACTGAATTTTTTTATGGTTTGCTCCCATTGTTGGTTAACCAGATGGGTGATAAAGGAGGAGAAATTTTTGGTGACAGATCTAGGAGTCTCAAATGGAGTCCCAAGAATGGAGATGAAGAGATTTTCCTATCGAAGATCGTGAGTTTCATAATGGGTGATAGAGGAGGAGAAATTTTCGATGCCAGATCTAAGAGTGGGATTCTTGGGATGATGATAGTGTACTGCTATGAAGCTTATCTAAGAATATATTTTGTCTTTACTAGTTAATTTGTAAGTTGATTCATAGGTTTTCTTAAATTAATTCTTAGGATGATGATAGTGTATTTTTAATGTTATTTTTTAATTAATTAATTAAATTAAATTAAGATGTTAATTATAGTCATTAATAATATTTTTGACTTTTTTAGTTAGTTAGTTGTTTTTTTACATCTTTGTCCTTGTAATTCCATATAATATTTTAAATCAAATATAAAATGAGTTTTTTATTTAACACATCAGCATTGACTTGCCACGTGTTCAAGCCATATCTTCAATTTCTGATGTGGCAATTCAATTGAACTATAGTGGAAAAAATTAAAAGTTTAATCATCTGATTGACAAAATTGAAAGGTGAATCACCGAAGTGGAATATGACATATAGTTTAGGGTAGTAATTTATATTTAAGCCTAAATAAAATCACCATCAAGTATAGGTTTCCCATACCTAAGCTTGATGACATGTTAAATATGATGATTGGAGCTCGTGTTTTCACCAAAATAGAATTGCAGAGTAGATACCATAAAATTCGTGTCTGAGAGAGAGATCAGTGGAAGACTACTTTTAGGACAGGGAACGAACTTTATGAGTGGTTAGTCTTACCTTTTGGCTTAACCAATGCACCCAACACATTTATTAGAATTATGAATCAAGCGCTACGTCCTTTCATAGGCAAGTTTGTACTGGTCTATTTTGATGGCATCCTCATTTATTGTAAAACCTGAGATGACCACTTCACTTGCGAGAGATTCTAGCAGTTCTTCTACGTGAGAAACTCTTATGTTAATTTGAAGAAGTATTCTTTTATTCAGGAGTCGGTCATTTTCCTCGTTTTGTTCAGGAGTCGGTCATTTTCCTCGAGTTTGTGATCTCTATAGTGGGGGTTTCTGCCGACTATGAGAAAGTAAAGGCTATTAATGAGTGTCCTAAACCTTCTAATATTCACAAAGCTCAAAGCTTCCATGGGCTAGTTACGTTTTATAGGAGGTTCTTTAGAGGATTTAATACCATTATGGCTCTCATCACTAATAGTTTGAAAAAGGGAGAGTTTGTTTGGTCTAAATCGGCAACCAAAACCTTTGTGAAAATCAAGAATAAGTTGACACAGACACAGACACAGACACAGACACAGGCATAGGCACAGGGAGTTTGTTATTTACTCCGATCATCAGGCACTCTAGTACGTTAGCTCCCAAAAGAAGCTAAGTCATCGACATACTAGGTGGGTAGAGTTTATTCAGGAGTATTCTTTTGTCATTAAGCATTGCAAAGGGACGAAAAATATAGTTGACGATGCGTTGAGTATGTTGTCTATCCTTGTCAACTCTTTGAGAGCTTTGAGAGTGAAAGTTGTGGGATTTGAGTAAATTATCAAGGAGTACCCTACCTGTCGAGATTTTAGTGATATTTACGTTGCCCTACAGGATCTTAGTTCCCCACTCTCTAGCGATTTTCGTATCCATGATGTATCTCTTCAAGGGCACCAACTTGTGTATTCCAAGTACATTAACGTGCATTTATTGTGGGAGATGCACGCGGAATTTTTAGCTGGACACTTAGGTCGAGATAAGACCATTGCCATTGTTAAGGATAAGTTCTTTTGGCCTAACCTCAAGAGGGATGTAGCTCGTGTTGTTTCTGAGTGCCGCACATGTCACACTGCTAAGGGTAGAAAGCAGAACACAGGTTTATACACTCCACTTCTGGTTCCCTATGCACCTTGGGAAGATCTTATCATGGATTTTGTCTTGGGATTATTGAGGACCCAGAGGGATCATGATTTAGTTTTTGTTGTAGTGGACCGTTTCACTAAGATGGCCCATTTTATTCCTTGCAGCAAAACTGATAATGCCTCACATATTGCCATGATTTTCTTTAGTGAGGTAGTGAGATTGCGTGACCATTGACTATAGTTTCTGATAGAGATGCGAAATTTACAAGTTATTTTTGAAAAACTCTCTAGAAAAAACTTAACACCATGCTTAAGTTTTTTTACTGCTTATCATCCTCAGTTAATCAATCGTTCAACTGGATTAAGACCTTTTCAAGAGTACACTGGTTATAAACCTAGGAAACCTATTGATTTAGCTCCTCTTCCCATTACACATAGGGCTAGTGAGTCTGCAGAGTGCAGAGTCTTTTGCGCATCACATTCATGATTTGCATGTTGAGATAAGAAATAAAATTAATTTGAGCAATGAAAATTATAAGTCTGTTTCAAATGTTCATGTTTCAAATGTTCATCGCAGGTATCAAAAGTTTAATGAGAATAATCAAGTGATGTTGCAACACCGTGCTGAGAGATTGCCTCATGGCACATAGAAGAAAGTGCATGCTAAGAGGATGGGTCCATTTTGAGTTCGAAAGAGGGTTAGCGCTAATGCATACGAGTTGGATCTTCCGAGTGGGTATTAGTCTTGTATTCAATGTGAAAGACCTTACTCCTTATCATGAACCTTCTGATAACTCCGCCCCCTCTTCCACTTCTCCTACCTCTTCATCCACTTCGCCTATACTTGTTCCTCCTTGACCTGTTACACGTGCACCTCATATTGTTCCTACACAACGTACAACAGAGGTTATTGAGGATATTTTTGATGAGTGGGTTGTATCAACTAGGCAAGGTGGTTACCGTCAATTTTTGGTGAAGTGGCGATCGGATGCAATTCTGAAGTTGGTACATGTTGCACTGCATTTTGCAAAAAATGGACGACAAGACAAGGCTCGGGAGATTTATCTTGTACCGCTTTCAAGCCCGTTCGCTTAGAAAATCCGATCTCCTGCATAGATTCTCAATCAATATGCATTGAATGCAAGTGCGAATTCCCCCGCATACAGCTCAAGTGGCGAGAGAAATAGGTAAAAGAAATTTCCATCCAAGATTTACGACTTCGGAGGCAACAGGCCTCCGGATAATTGTAGATGGATTGGTGATGAGGAGTTCCACCAGCTTGATCCATGCCTTTTGGAGAGATGTGAGGCTTTCACTTCGTCAGAGGCTTCATTTACGCAGCCAGGGAGAGTTGATAAATATCGATCCGTGAGACATCATCGTGGATGACTCCCTATTTAGTTATTTATTTATCAGTTATCTATTTATTTAGTTTGTTGGACTTCTTATTTATTGGTTTGTTTTGGTATTGGGTTATTTATTTAAAGGCCTAATTGTTACTGGGCTTAGGGTTATTAGAGTTTATTTTCTTATAAATATGCTTGTAAGTCACGTCACTCTTTACATTTTAATATTGAAATTATCCTAATTATTGGTCGCGATCAATACTTTTCCTCCTTACTGCGGTTGGGAAACCCTAGGGGTAGTGGTTCTTCTACGCTTTCTTTTAATTTTCCATATTGATTTACTACTTCCAATTAATTATTTGTTCATCAATTTCCGTCCTACATCAAGGTATCCCTGTTTTCAAAATCCAGTCTCCCATCATTGTAGTATTGAGGCTAAACCATACCACCTTTTGCGGCCACAGACTGTGTTCCAGAACTAGTTTCACATACCCGTTCAGTACCTGTCAATCGTGTGTTGTCCCAACTCAATCCCAAATCACAGGCTCAAGTTCCAAGCCAAATACAGCCTTTAATATTGATCCAACCAAGTCTCGTGGCCTCTTCCTACATCGCCCCTGTAACGCCCCAAGAAAATCGGATTTTTGAGAATTAAATTTTTATATCTATTAAATGAATTTAATTAATTATTTATGGAGCAAGCTAATCGAACCTCGTTCTCTGGTCTAAAAATGTCAGAACATCGTAGGATTTTGGCTACGTGGTAGAATTAAAGTGTTTGAATTTCCAAGACGAAAATAAAAGCTTTCCGAGAAATTTTTCGAAAAACACTATTCACGCATATCTGCTCAGGAATTATTTTTGAACTTCCGATAGAATATCGAGGTGAGATATAATATCCAATAATATTTCAGTTATGGAAAACGTAATATTTCGCCTGTGGACTTAAAACCTAACGTTTAAGGAAAATGATTTACGAGAAGGAAATGCAATGCGATTAATGAATTAAGCGATGATTGTATAATACGTAGGTATTGTACGAGGTAATGAATACGAGTATGATACGAGGTATTATACGAGTATGTATGAATGATGGTATATAATATATATTGAATAAATATACGAGGGGAATACGAGATGAATACGTGATTATACGTTATAAGGCTTTAAGCTCAATGTATTGAATTTGTAGAATTGGTAGGATTTGTTAAGTATTATGTGAGCCCAAGTATTAAATGGTTAAGTTCAATGTGAATTTATTAATGTAAGCCCAATGTTTGTTTAATTACAAGCCCAAGGTAATTTAATGTGCAAGCCCAATGATTAAGTTAATTAAACTTAAGCCCAAAGTAAGAATCCAATAGATTAGGAGTATCCATGGGGCAACCCATGATTATATGGGTGAATTAGTGATCAAGAATTAAATGTGTTGAGCAAGTAGACTTAAGTATTAAGCAAAGGATAAGTTAAAGAACTTAAAGGCTAAGTAAATTGCTTATGCTTGGTGGCTAAGCAAGAGATAAGTTATGTGATGACCAAGTAACTTAAAAGCTAAGTAAAGGATAAGTTTTGTGGGGAGCAAGCAAGAGATAAAAGTTGTGGAGGCCAAGTAAACTTGGTAAGAAAATAAGGAATAGTAAGGAGGTGGAATTAAGGAGGTGGAGTGGCTTAATGACCCTTATGCCCTAACTTAGGATTTCCTATAAATAGAGAAGCCTCACTTCATTTGTTGGTTGTTTAAATTTCATCCAACTCCTCCCAAGCTAAACAACTTATTTGGTTGAGAGAATAAGCTAGAAAAGTAAGAAAGCTAGTCTTTCATATTTCAAGGGTTAGCAAGAAGAAGATCAAAGGTTAATCAAGTGCTCATCAAGAGTAAGTAATTCTTAGACCATGTTTCTCTTTCTCTTCCATTGATAGAGAAGGGGGTATTAGTAGAGCGAGTATGTTAAGGAATAATAAACCAAAGGGCTTAAGTCTTAATAAGCCGGATAAGTCATGAATAAGAAAGTCATTTGTAAATAAGTTATGAACTTATAATGGAAGTATAGAAACTTGTTATAACTTGTAACATGTTTACCTTAATAAAATTAGTATGAATAATAAGATGTAAGAATAATGATTAAAGGACTTAACTCATTAATAAGTCATATGAAAATAAGACATAAGACATGAAATGGAAAAATAAGTTTTTTATACTTTAATAAGTTGCAAAATCATCAAGAATAGGTGATGACTTATCATGAATACAAGTTAACGAAGCAAGAATGTCAAGATGATAGTATAATGGATTGAATCCAAGTGAAATGGTTTAAAAATCTCAAGTAACAAAGTTTCGCCGGAATTCACACGATTAGACGACGATCGTCGAATTCGCGAAATTCTCGGAATGGAAGTCGAATTTTGATATTGAGCTTAGAAACATTGGTTTTCAATGGAGACAAGTCGTATTTGTCATTATAGAGTTGCGGACTCGGAAATGGCCGGATTCCGACTTAGAACGAAGAAACGAGCGTTGAACGTTCACGAACGTTTATCGTTTTCGTTAAAAAGTGACTAATAGGTGAAATTTTAGCAAACGAAGTCGAATAGATAAAATTCTTGCATGGACGCATAGAGTACGTAATTTGTGAACCATAGGCTCTTGAATAAGCCAATTCGGACTTATAACGAAGAAGTTACGAGTCCGAGAATCTCGCAAAGTTGAAAATCTGTCAAAACTATCTGTGGCTCAGAGTCCGCGCCGCGGCGCAACTCCAAGCTTAAATGGCCGGCGCCGCAGCGCCAAAGCGAGCTTTAGACACTACAAACTCGCGCCGCAGCGCGATAGTTAACAAAGGGACTCGCGCCGCAGCGCCGAGTCCGGTCTCCAAGCCCTAATGGGCGACGCCGCAGCGCGGCACAACAAAGGATCACCGGCGCCGCAACGCCAGTCTTATAAGCTAGACAATAAAGAAATGTTTACAAGTAGAAGATGAAGGAAAATTGTTGAATAACGAACTAATGAACTTAATTAAACATTATCAAGTCATAATTGAACCCCAAGTATGATCACTTAGGGTTAAAAGAAAGTCAATTGAAGATGAACGCAAATGATATTCAATGTTAATACTTCACCAATGACGATCAAGTTTCGATTAATAACGTACAGACGTTAGTAAGTCGTGAGGAAGGATAATTAACTCGAACCGAATTGTATTAATGAAATAATTTCACTCAAGTGTTATAAGAGAACGAAGTTGGTAAGAATGATGTAAAAGAATGACGGAAAGCCGCAACCCATAAATAACAAATCTAATACGGGATTAGATTGAGAAGTAGGATAAGATTCTTTAGGAACTATGTATGTTCATTCATGACCTAATGTTGTATGTTATGTGATTATGTATTGTAGAGACTGTAAAGACTCAAAGGAAATGTAATTATACTGTAGCAGACGCTGAAGGCAATTTTTTCTTAAACGCTTGTCTAACCTTCGTGTTAGCCAGGTTTTCAAATGATTTAAGTTATGAGATGCATGTATGGTTTTAAAGAAAGAGTCGATGCCAGTTTTAGCTCGGCTAGACTAATCGTAATAGATTGATTGAACTGTTTACAAGTCTTTCAATATAGAATTGCTAACGCTATCCTACGCCAACTAATTGGTACGGATTCAAGGTAAGCCTGAATATGTATAAACAAATGTATTTTCATCGAGTATTTGATGGGCATGTGAGGTTGGCACAACTTAAACGTACACACGTTTAATGGATGTAGTGTTAATCAACATAAGGTACTATAGGTTGATCACCTAGATGTACTTGTAAGCTATGACGGACTTACGGACTTCGTGCTGGGTTGTCCTTTTCAAAGAAACTATAAGACGTTCACGTCTTGAACCAGAATTGATGAATTGATGAATATTGTTATTGTAAAATGTTTTGAAGGAAAAAGGAAAGCTATTTTGAAGTATTGATAGTACTTCGTAACTATCATCCAGTTATTGAAGATATACGATTCCTATGTTTCAAGCATGCTTTTAAAATGAAATTGTTGTACTTGCTGAGCTTGTTATGCTCACTCTTGCTTGAACCATATGAATGCAGCTTAGACCGAATGGACCGAAGGATTCTGCAAGGATAAAGAGAAAGCTAAAGTGAACGTGTAGATTGCCTATGTAATAGTATAGGTTTGTAATGATAATATTTGATATTATCACAAGAACAAATGTAACGGTTATAAAGAACCTGGGGAATGGTAGTATTGTTTTGGAATATATATAAGACATATTCGTTCTTTTGAGGCATTTCAATTGAATGTTTGTGTGAACTGTAGCACCGTGGAGCACCATATGTCGGGTTGAAAGAGACCCAGATTTGGGGGCGTCACAGGTTGGTATCAAAGCATTAGGTTATAAAACTTAAGGAGGGAAGAACCTTAGGCTCATAACCTCGTTAAGGAAGAGAAGTTCAAAGGAATTAAAAAAAAAACTTGAGCTTTACTTGAGTTGAATGAGTCAATAAAGTATTGAGGAAACTCAGTATCAAAAGATTTAAAAGATGGAAAGTAATCCTAAATAAATTAAATGTGATTTGTGCTTATACGATTCTGTGTTATGTACTAATCAACATGTGTTATTATAGGATGTCAATCGATAGCTTGATGTATAGAGATATACACGCGGTGAGCGAAAAGCTTGTGAACCAAATAGAGCCTGTACCTATGCCGGTGGCGGAGGTACCATTAGTGATTCTAGAGGAGTCGGAGGCGGAGTACTTTTTTGAGGAAGACTACTCCGAGGGAAAGACGGATATAACGTCATACCATAGTATGATGAATGAGATGGAGGCAGAAAGAGAGGTAACATCGGTTACTACGGTGGTACCTACACTGGAGTCATCGCCTCCAGATACAAGCATTGTATCTGGCAGCGCTTGACAGGAATGCGCAATTGAGTGCAGTTGTGTAGAAACAGAATGACGAGATTAGTGCTCTTTATGTAGCGAAGGAGTTGGCATAAGCAGATTTTGAGTTAGAGCACGATAAGCAGGTGCTTATGGCAGAGCAGGCTAGGAATTTTAAGGCAGAGGCCGATGAGCTTCGTAGAGAACTGGGGGAGAAGGACCGGAAGATAGCACGGATGTCTTACATCCATGAGAGTGCACATAAGGATTTCAAGCTGAAGGTTGCTTGTTATTCCATTGAGTCAGGACAAACCCATCATATGATTAGTCGGGATACTGTAGCAATGATTGCGAATGAGAAACACGAGGATGTTGTTATGCATTATTAGAAGTCTAGAATTATAAATATGTGTGTAGTGATGTAAAGCCTTCTTTTGTATAAAAGGGTAGTCTTTTTGTAAATCTCAACTTTTGTGAAGTTCAATTGCGGGATAAAAATGTAATAGCTTTTGGCTATGAACGTAAATTGTAAATAGTTTCAAACTATGAAGAAGCATATGTATATAATGAAGTTTTCATGGAAATGATTTGTTATGATGCGATTTGGTATGTGGCGATTAATAACGAAGTAAGTAAATAGATAATAATGAAATTTTATTTAATCTAAAAATGTCGTCAGGGAGAAGATAACGTAATAAGGAAGCGGAATCACATAATGATAATTAATAGGGTCAAAACAACCCTATGCAAGAGTTCGTTAAGTTATTAACGGCTGCATTTACCCAAACTGGGGGTAGAGTACCCGCGAAACCTAAGGTAGCTAGAATGATTACCTTTAAAGAGTTTAAAAGCATAGGTCCGCCGGATTTCAAAGGAACGACGGACCCAATCGAGGCCCATACCGGGGTAAAAGAAATAGAGAAGGCGTTTGTTATTACAAGCGTATGTGAGATGCAGAAGTTTTCTTTTGTGACTTACACGAGGAAGAGTGAAGCCAACTTTTGGTAGAAGGCTCACCAAGGTGGGGTTAGAACAGATGCAGTAACGTGGAAACAATTCAAGAAGGTTTTCTTTGAGAATTATTTCCCTACAAATATGTGAGGGAGGATAGAGATTGAATCCTTAAAACTTAAGCAAGGGGATATGATATTTCCCCAATACGCGACCAAATTCAAATGAATTGGCAAGGTTTGTTTCACATCAAGTGGACACGGAGGAGGTGAAGGCTCGTAGGTTGGAGCAGGTGAAGGCTCGTAGGTTGGAGCAGGACCTGAAACCCTAGCTCTATAGTGGAATTTTTGGTGATCTAGAGTGTTTCCTATGGGATCATTTTGGAGAAGGTGATTATAGCATAAGATGGTAGTGACTTATAGACTCAATACCACAAAGAGGGAAAGAATGAGAACAAGAGAGAGGGACGAACCAAGGCAGAGAATGCCATCGGCAGTATGCCCAAAACGAAAAAAATTTTAACTTCGAGAATACTGGAGTGGGACAAGGGGATCCTAAGTGTAGGATTAAGGTGTGTAAGACAGGTGGAAAGACTTATCTAGGAGTCTGTATGAAAAGGGGTTATAAATACCTTTAAAACATTAAGGTAGAGAAGGAGGAAATAACTTTCGTTAAATTATATTCGTGAAAATTATTTCATGGATAATCGAAGTAAGTAGGTATCAGTAGATAAGTATTGTTCATGTTGAGAGAATTTGAGGAAATTCTCGGTATGAATGGGTTGATTAACCATAGAGCTATAACAAATAGTTATAAGTAAAGTGTGAACCTTTAGTTTTTCTCAGAAAATCTGAGGTAGTAATTTACGGTAATAAAATACCACGACATTATTATTGTCGAACCATGACAGGTTGGTGTTAAGGAAGAGGATGAGTTGTTACGGTTGCATATCGACTATCGTAATAGGAGTAAGAGCGGTTAAGGATAAATACCCATGGCCCAGGATCGATGATCTATTTGGTCAGTTGAGAAGGGCAAAGAATTTTTATAAAGATAGATATATGTATGGGGTATAGTCGGTTGGAAGTAAGGAAGGAGGAGGTACCTAAGATGACGTTCAGAATTCGATATGGTTATGACAAGTTTCTGGTTATGTCATTTAGGTTGACTAATGTGCGGAAGTAGGTTTTTCCGTAAGGAGCGCCAATCAAGTCGGTGGCCAATTTGATAGTTACCCTTGTGGGGGATGCTATGGTTGAAGGTACCATTAGCGTCACAGGATTTAAAAGAAAGGTTGATTAAGGCACCTGTATTATCTTTATCAGATGATACAAGGAAGTTTTGTAGTGTATCTCGATGTTTGCATAGATGTTATGATTGCGTGCTCTTATAGCATGGCAATGTCATTGTGTATGCATCACGCCAGTTAAAGGGTTAGGAGGAGGTCTATCCTACTTGATCTATAATTAGCAGCAGTAGTTTTGAATTAAAAATATGAAGATAGTATTTATACGGAGAGAAGCGTGAGATATACACGGACTCTAAGAGTCTGAAATATATCTCCACACAGAAGAGTTGAATATGTAGTAGAGAGAGGACTGTGATATCTTATATCATTCAGGGAAGGTAAACGTTGTAGCCGACGCGTTAAGTAGGAGGGGTAGGGAAAGCTATCGATGCTAACGACTCAGAATGAGTTAATAACGGAAATGGTAAGATCAGAGTTAGAAGTTAAATTACGGAATGAAGGGGTAGAATTGTTATTTAAAACGTAGACTCAATTCATGATAATGAAACGAGTTAATGAAGTACAACTAGGTAATGAGGAATGTAAGCAAATGAAGAAGATGATGCAGGATAAGTAGAAGACTAAGTATAGTCTTATTTTGAGGGAGGAATTTGAGTTCCAGATAAGTACGAGTTAAAAAAGAATTAATAAAAGAAAGATCGCGTAATGTGTTAGTAAGTGTTTAACTTCCAACTCAAATTGTTAACAGGAAGTGATAAGTCATGTGTGAAAAGATAATACCTTCGATGAAGGTGAAATGAAAGAACCCCAATGTCGAAGAAGCATTGTGGGAACTCGAGATTAAAATAAAGGAAAATTATCCTCTGTGGTGTAGGTATTATTAGCGAGATTCTGGGGACAGAATCCATATAAGGAGGGAAGAGTGTAACGCCCCGAGAAAATGGGATTTTTGAGAATTAAATTTTTATTTTTATTAAATGAATTTAATTAATTATTTATGGAGCAAGCTAATCGAACGTCGTTCTCTGGCCTAGAAATGTCAGAACATCGTAGGATTTTGGCTACGTGGTAGAATTAAAGTGTTTGAATTTCCAAGACGAAAATAAAAGCTTTCCGAGAAATTTTTCGAAAAACACTATTCACGCATTTCTGCTCAGGAATTATTTTTGAACTTCCGAGAAATACGTAACGATAGAATATCGAGGTGAGATGGAATATCCAATAATATTTCAGTTATGGAAAACGTAATATTTCGCCTGTGGACTTAAAACCTAACGTTTAAGGAAAATGATTTACGAGAAGGAAATGTAATGCGATTAATGAATTAAGCGATGATTGTATAATACGTAGGTATTGTACGAGGTAATGAATACGAGTATGATACGAGGTACTATACGAGTACGTATGAATGATGGTATATCGTATATATTGAATAAATATACGAGGGGAATACGAGATGAATACGTGATTATACGTTATATGGCTTTAAGCTCAATGTATTGAATTTGTAGAATTGGTAGGATTTGTTAAGTATTATGTGAGCCCAAGTATTGAATGGTTAAGTTCAATGTGAATTTATTAATGTAAGCCCAATGTTTGTTTAATTACAAGCCCAAGGTAATTTAATGTGCAAGCCCAATGATTAAGTAAGTTAATTAACCTTAAGCCCAAAGTAAGAATCCGATGGATTAGGAGGATCCATGGGGCAACCCATGATTATATGGGTGAATTAGTGATCAAGAATTAAATGTGTTGAGCAAGCAGACTTAAGTATTAAGCAAAGGATAAGTTAAATAACTTAAAGGCTAAGTAAATTGCTTATGCTTGGTGGCTAAGCAAGAGATAAGTTATGTGATGACCAAATAACTTAAAAGCTAAGTAAAGGATAAGTTTTGTGGGGAGCAAGCAAGAGATAAAAGTTGTGGAGGCCAAGTAAACTTGGTAAGCAAATAAGGAATTGTAAGGAGGTGGAATTAAGGAGGTGGAGTAGCTTAATGACCCTTATTCCCTAACTTAGGATTTCCTATAAATAGAGAAGCCTCACTTCATTTGTTGGTTGTTTAAATTTCATCCAACTCCTCCCAAGCTAAACAACTTATTTGGTTGAGAGAATAAGCTAGAAAAGTAAGAAAGCTAGTCTTTCATATTTCAAGGGTTAGCAAGAAGAAGATCAAAGGTTAATCAAGTGCTCATCAAGTGTAAGTAATTCTTAGACCATGTTTCTCTTTCTCTTCCATTGATAGAGAAGGGGGTATTGGTAGAGCGAGTATGTTAAGGAATGATAAACCAAAGGGCTTAAGTCTTAATAAGCCGGATAAGTCATGAAAAAGAAATCCATTTGTAAATAAGTTATGAACTTATAATGGAAGTATAGAAACTTGTTATAACTTGTAACATGTTTACCTTAATAAAATTAGTATTAATAATAAGATGTAAGAATAATGATTAAAGGACAACTCATTAATAAGTCATATGAAAATAAGACATAAGTCATGAAATGGAAAAATAAGTATTTTATACTTTAATAAGTTGCAAAATCATCAAGAATAGGTGTTGACTTATTATGAATACAAGTTAACGAAGCAAGTATGTCAAGATGATAGTATAATGGGTTGAATCCAAGTGAAATGGTTTAAAAATCTCAAGTAACGAAGTTTCGCCGGAATTCACACGATTAGACGACGATCGTCGAATTCGTGAAATTCTCGGAATGGAAGTCGAATTTTGATATTGAGCTTGGAAACATTGGTTTTCAATGGAGACAAGTCGTATTTGTCATTATAGAGTTGCGGACTCGGAAATGGCCGGATTCCGACTTAGAACGAAGAAACGAGCGTTGAACGTTCACGAACGTTTATCGTTTTTGTTAAAAAGGGACTATTAGGTGAAATTTTAGCAAACGAAATCGAATAGATAAAATTCTTGCATGAACGCATAGAGTACGTAATTTGTGAACCGTAGGCTCTTGAATGAGTCAATTCGAACTTATAACGAAGAAGTTACGAGTCCGGGAATCTCGCAAAGTTGAAAATTTGTCAAAACTATCTGTGGCTCTCCGCGCCGCGGCGCGACTCCAAGCTTAAATGACCAGCGCCGCAGCGCCAAAGCGAGCTTTAGACACTGCAAACTCGAGCCGCAGCGCGATACTTAACAAAGGGACTCGCGCCGCAGCGCCAAGTCCGGTCTCCAAGCCCTAATGGGCGACACCGCAGCGCGGCACAACAAAGGATCACCGGCGCCGCAGTGCCAGTCTTAAAAGTTAGACAATAAAGAAATGTTTACAAGTAAAAGATGAAGGGAAATTGTTGAGTAACGAACTAATGAACTTAATTAAACATTATCAAGTCATAATTGAACCCCAAGTATGATCACTTAGGGTTAAAAGAAAGTCAATTGAAGATGAACGCAAATGATATTCAATGTTAATACTTCACCAATGACGATCAAGTTTCGATTAATATTAATAACGTACGGACGTTAGTAAGTCGTGAGGAAGGATAATTAACTCGAACCGAGTTGTATTAATGAAATAATTTCACTTAAGTGTTATAAGAGAACGAAGTTGGTAAGAATGACGGAAAGCCGCAACCCATAAATAACAAATCTAATACGGGATTAGATTGAGAAGTAGGGTAAGATTCTTTAGGAACTATGTATGTTCATTCATGACCTAATGTGGTATGTTACGTGATTATGTATTGTAGAGACTGTAAAGACTCAAAGGAAACGTAATTATACTGTAGCAGACACTTAAGGCAAGTATTTCTTAAACGCTTGTCTAACCTTCGTGTTAGCCAGGTTTTCAAATGATTTAAGTTATGAGATGCATGTATGATTTTAAAGAAAGAGTCGATGCCAGTTTTAGCTCGGCTAAACTAATCGTAATAGATTGATTGAACTGTTTACAAGTCTTTCAATATAGAATTGTTAACGCTATCCTACGCCAACTAATTGGTACGGATTCAAGGTAAGCCTGAATATGTATAAACAAATGTATTTTCATCGAGTATTCGATGGGCACGTGAGGTTGCCACAACTTAAACGTACACACGTTTAATGGATGTAGTGTTGATCAACATAGGGTACTATAGGCTGATCAACTAGATGTACTCGTAAGCTATGCCGGACTTACGGACTTCGTGTCGGGTTGTCATTTTCAAAGAAACTATAAGACGTTCACGTCTTGAACCAGAATTGATGAATTGATGAATATTGTTATTGTAAAATGTTTTGAAGGAAAAAGGAAAGCTATTTTGAAGTATTGATAGTACTCATTGTTGTCAAGTCGTCGACTAGTCGTCGACTAGTCGTCGCCTAGGCGACGACTAGGCGTCGAGTCGCCCAGAAAATTCAAGTCGATAGGACGACTTGGTAACATAGCACATAGTCGACCGCTTAGGCATCGACGTGGACGACTTGGACGCTTAACAGACGACTAGGACGACTAACTGGGAAATCGGGCGACTTTCCAAAGCGGGTTTGACCCGAACCAATTTATAAACCTAAACTCCTAATCGATCAATTTCCTCACAACCTTCAGACCTTCGACAGTTCGACGACTTCGACGAGAGACGCGATAGGGAGAAACGATAGAGCATACCCAGTTCGTGGCTGTCCGAAAGAGCATACGACCTGCTGCTCGTTCCTTTTCCTTCTTCTCTTCTCGACTGACTCGGTGACTCCAACGAGCGAGTTCGGTGACTCGGTGACTGCTCCAGCTCGCGAGTTCGGTGACTGCTCCAGCGACAACTGACAGGTATTCTTCTCTTCTACTTGTTTTTTCTCTTCTTCATGTCTTCTTCTTTGCTCATGAGTCCATGACTGCTGCTGCAAATTTTTGACTCGAGTTGTGTTGACTGACTCATGACTACTGTTGTTGGTTGTAATTATTTAAAGAGAAAAGTATTTCTATTTATTGTTTAATTGTTCCCACTATTTATTCTCTTCTAATTGTTCCCACTACTTATTACTTATTAGTTATCCCACTGCTGCTATTGACTGCTGTTGTTGGTTGTAATTATTTAATTGTTTGTTTAATTGTATTTTGTAGAATTGTAGATAGTTAAATTGCGGAAAGTTCAGGAGCTGAGGGTTATGCTCCAAGTAAGGATCCTAAAAGAAAGGCCAAGTCTAAAGATCCTGGGTGAAAATATGCATTTTGGCCAGAATTGAGCGATAAAAATCTTGTGCAATGCATTCTATGTGGAAAAAAGATTCATGGAGGAATCAAGAGATTTAAACAACATCTTAGCGGTGGGTATGGGGATGTGTCCAAGTGTTCTCGAACTACAACAGAAATTTCAAATGAGATGCATCAAGAAATAATGGGTAACAAAAGGAATAAGCCAATTCAATTTGATGACCATGACGAAGTAGAAGAAATTCAGTCATCTAATATTCCAAACAATCCTTCCACTGCTTCTAATGCTTCCTCTACAGCTGTTCCAAGTTCTGGGACTGCATCTAAAAGAATGAAGAGTGTATTTCAATTCCCTAAGCCCCAATCACAAACAAAGACCATTGAAACTCATTTTAGGAAATCTCCTGAAGAAGTTGTGGACGAAAGGCATTGAAAAGGTCCTAGCCAAACTACTTTGGAGAATCGTCTAAGGACACCGGAAGAGAAAGAGAAAGTTGACACGCATGTTGCCAACTTTTTTTATGAGTCTGACATCCCTTTTAATGCAGCAAATCGAAGAAGTTATGAGGACCAAAACAAATGGGAGGGACCTTGTGAGATCGGGAGTCACCCGATTTGCTACATCATTTCTGACTCTTCAAAGCTTGTGCAAGCACAAGGATGCTTTGAGACACTTGTTCATCGGTGATGATTGGACAAATTCGATGCTGTCAAGTACAGAGGCGGGGAAACAAGTGTATGATACAATTATTTCTTCTACTTTTTGGCACAACATAGAAGATTGTATTAGAGCCTCACAACCATTACTTGTAGTCTTGAGGATTGTGGATTCGGATGAGAGGCCAGCTCTGCCCGAGATTCTTGCTGCGATGGAATATGCAAAGAAAAAGATCAAAGATGCCTTTAACAACAAACAAAGGCTGTATAAGAAAGTGATTGACATTATTGAGCGAAGATGGGCATGCCAAATGGAGCAAAAGTTATATGGGGCAGCATTGTTTCTCAATCCGGGAAAGTATTTTGACATCAAAGAAGAAGAAGAATCTAATTTGGCTTACAAGTTGCGTAGCAACTTCAATGATGTTCTTTCAAAAATGGTTCCCGACCAAGTTTTGGCAGACAAGATAAGCGACTTAGCCGATGTCTATGAATCTTCTCGTGATGACTTTTCTAAAGACATGACGATTAGGCAACGAAAGACAAAAAATCCTAGTAAGCATATTACATTAACTATAAATTTTTCTTTTAAGTTTAATAATTAAGACTATATTTGATTTTTTTTAATTTTTTACATCTAATGTAGTTGATTGGTGGAATGCTTTTGGCGGTTGTGCTATTGAGCTTACAAAGTTTGCAAAGCGAATCCTCGGCCTTTGTTGTTCTTCTTCCGGTTGTGAACGCAATTGGAGCACTTTCGAGTTTGTAAGTAACTAAGTAATTAGTACATAACTAAATGTATAAATATTTTATATATTCTTTTTGCTTAATATTTTTTAAACAAAAATTTCAAATTCATACGAAGAAGAGAAATAGGTTTGAGCATCAACGGTTAAATGATTTGGTGCATGTCCAATACAATCGCCGAATTGTTAATAGGTTCCAAAGGAGGAGCTAACTTGGAAGAAACTTCGATCCATTAGTCCTAGATGACTTTGATTGGGGTAATGAGTGGATAGTGCCCGAACAAGATATAGTTCATGATGGAGATGATCTTACGTGGGAGGATGTTGATAGAGCTGTTGGTGCATCTGATGCCGTCGAGGGACGCAATCTTCCTCGTAGGACGGGTCTATTCTACTCACGGCGTGGTAATGCTTCGACTTCAAGAGCTGTGATTGTGAATGAAGCTGATTCTGATGTTGGAGAAGAGGAGGGCCTTCCTAATGATGATGAGGATGTTGATAATGATTATGGCCGAAGAGTAACTACTGTTTCGAGTGATGATGCCACTGCTGGGAGAGATGATGATGATTTGATCTTTGATGATTTTGTTTGATAACTTGAGTGATATTTTCATTATGAAAAATGAGAATTTTGAGTTAAAGAATACTGAATTTTTATGACTTTGTTTTCATTTCTATATTATGTTTGTTTTTGGCAATGTCACAATGAACATGTCTTTATATACAATGTTAAAATGGGAAGAAACTAAACATAAATTTAAGAATTATATTGAATTAAACTAAATATTACAAATGTAACACCATTTATATAATTTGAAGTTGGTAGTTGGTACAAGTTCAAAAAATTACAACTATAGTAAAATTATCATTTTGACTTGATCTTGTTCGCTTCTTGCTGTGATTTGATATGATACAACCTGCATTATGAATATGGTAAATCATTAAAAATATCAATATATAAATATTCATATAAATGTTAAATATATATAATTTTATTCGTATAAAATTTACATTGTTAACGACTTATCGACTTGTGGACGACTAGTCGGGCGCCTTGTCGCCTAAGCGCTTAAGCTCCCGGCTGTCGACTCGCCTAGACTTGTCGCCTTGATAACTATGATAGTACTTCGTAACTATCATCCAGTTATTGAAGATATACGATTCCTATGTTTCAAGCATGCTTTTAAAATGAAATTGTTGTACTTGCTGAGCTTGTTATGCTCACTCTTGCTTGAACCATATGAATGCAGCTTAGACCGAATGGACCGAAGGATTCTGCAAGGATAAAGAGAAGGCTAAACTGAACGTGTAGATTGCCTATGTAATAGTATAGGTTTGTAATGATAATATTTGATATTATGACAAGAACAAATGTAACGGTTATAAAGAACCTGGGGAATGGTAGTATTGTTTTGGAATATATATATATAAGACATTCGTTCTTTTGAGGCATTTCAATTGAATGTTTGTGTGAACTGTAGCACCGTGGAGCACCATATGTCGGGTTGAAAGGGGCCCAGATTTGGGGGCGTCACAGCCCACCCCCCCCCCCCCCCTTAACTGCAGTCCACCAAAAACAAAAAGAGAAAACGAAAAGTATTCTTTGAGTTCCCGATCTTCCAAATGCTTTCCATTAACCTTAATGCATTACCAATCACCTATTGAGAATAAACTGCGACTGCCAGAAATGCCATTTGCAGCACCATTCCACTTCCAAGAATTCCGAAATAAACCTCCAACTGCTTTCAACTCCCAATCATGAATGCTTTATGGAAACAAGCGGTATCAACTGTCGTAAAAATGAAATCAGCCACACAACCTGACTTTTCACAGCAGTCAAGCAAGTCCGGAAATAAGACAGTGTAACATTGCTACACAAGAAATCCTTCAAAAAACAAATACAAGATCCATCACCAATCACCAATAAGAAGACTTCCTGATTTTCTCCCAACAACCCAAAATTGATTTCAACAATCCACACCAAAAGGCCCCCTAGGAGCTTTAGGAAACTAAAACTAAATGCATTCTGACCGAAACAACCTCCACAATATATCCTCCTCGATAGCAAATTTCTACAACTATTTTCCTCCTCAAAGATGCACAGATTCTTTACACCAAGACCACCACAAGCCAACTGTTACAGATATTCTCCATCCCCAACAAATGGTACTTACACTATAATACTACTACTGCTACTTTTGTAGAGAATGTAAGCCTGTTGAATTCTGTTTTTAGCCATTACCAATGTACCATATGCAAAATCAGAAATCACGTATCTGTCAAAATTTAACTTCAAATACATATTTCGTTCAAGAACGTAAGAAGAACTATTTCAGATACTGGTCCTTCTTTACTCTGTAGTTAGATTTTAAGGAAATCATGGGAACACAAATACAACTTACAAGCCAACAAGCAACTTTAACGAAATCACAATTTATTGGCATTCTAATGGAGCCTAATTTATTTAATGATGCTCAGCCCTCAAAGTGTTCCAGGAACTGCTTCATGTTACTGTATAAATGTCCAAAAATTATTTGAAGTTCACCAAAAATAACAACGCTACACCTTCCATTATGTACATACCAATGAAGTGAACTAAAATAAATTAACAAAAGTATACTGAGAACCTCAACTAAATATCAATTCCAATTAAAATAGTATACATGACAAAGGAACAAAAGTCGTCTTGCAACAAAAATCACATTACCAGTATTCAATACTCCCTCTTATCCAACTTTATTTAGCCACTTCACTTCGGAACATAATTTAAACAAAACAGGGTTGAATCATTGTATTCCACTAATGAGAATATATTATACCTGAGCATCAAGAACTGCAGCAGTATCACAAGGTCACAGCAAAAAAAAAAACTAATGCAGCATTGCATGCTGAAGTTCAATTCTCCCATCACCAAATCAAGTCACAACTACTACAAACATGCTCCATCCTCCCATGTGCAGAGACTTGGACTTAGTAAACGGAATCGGGGGTATGTCATTCGGTTAGTTAGATTACAGTAGTAGCTTGAGTAGTCGTTTCTAATATAAATAGCTTAATACCAGTAATTTCATGTAACAAACTCATAATGAAGCTCAATAGTATTTCTATTATTTTCTCTCATTAAATCTCAAGCTAAATAATATAGGGTTTCGAGTTATTTTATTTTTAGTAAAAAATGTACTCGTCTGTCCCACAATAGAATCCCAATGACGGAAAAAAACAAATTATTCCAAAAAAAAAAATAGTCCCATTTTCTATGATTAAAATATCCTCAAAGTTACCATCACAATTTCATATTATATCATCACTACTAAACTAAACATTCAATAAATTTAGGGATAAATTATAAATATTTAATAAAAATGTATCCTTAGAATTTGCAAATGTGATTCTTTTCGTGGACTGAAGGGAGTCTGTTAACTTAGTAAAACCAAATTGGGTAATCGATTCAACTCTAGTGGGTCTTCCAATCAGTTCCTTCAAAATCGAACAATACTCCGAAGAAACAAATATATGGGTTCTCCCTACCAATTACATTCAACAAAATTTCCAACCAAAAATTGAACAATGCCAGAAAAATTATATACATACATGGATAGAATGTATAAAATGGGATAAAAAACAAGAGAGATATTAGTACCTTTAAATTGAAAAGCATTATTTCCACATGAATTTCGGATGAGAAATAAAGACGGAGAGTGGTTTTTGGAAGTGGAAATTGGAAGTTTAACTGGGAAAGAACAGCATGCGTTGAGAGAGACAGAGGCTATGTCCATAGCTATGAAAGTCTATGATTTGTTCGGATTTTTAAGCAAAGGGGTATTGTTAGGTTTTTAAGCAAAAATTCACGAAGGATGAATAAAAAGTGCGGTGGTTAGGATGAACTTTATTTTTGGGTAAGTTGGTCAATTAGTTAATAGAAGCAGGCGACGCTCTATGTGTATCAGCATTCTATTGGCTAATTAACCAACTTATCAAAAAATAAATTTCATGTTAACCGAATCCAAAAAGTGGAGGAAGGAGAAACGACAATTGGCAAGGAAGAACTGCTCAAGTGATGCGACTTACGAGGGCTATCTTATTTTTTTGATTTATTTAAGTTTGATTTCAAAATTTTACTTTCTTTTTCTTTTCTTTTTAATCTTGTGCTACTTTTTACTCTTATTTTTTTGATTTATTTCAGTTTGATTTCAAATTTTTACTTTCTTTTCTTTTTAATCTTGTGCTACTTTTTATTTTTATTATTATTATTATTATTATTATTATTATTATTTATTGAGTAAAATACACTAACATTACAACTAGAGTTGCACAATAGGCTTGCCTGGCCTGGGCCTGCCAGGCTTTTGCCGTTGATCAGGCCAGGCCTTGACTTTGGTCCTTAAGGCTAGGTCAGGCTAGATTTCTTACAAAATTTTGATTTGATCAGGCCTGTAGGTCAGGCCAGGCCAGGGTTGGGATAGGCTAATTCTTCACCCTTTTTTTTCGTGTCCATGTGGCTTGGGGCAGTGCTGGGGGCTTGGGGCTCGTGCCTGTTGGCAGTTAACAGCTTAAGACAATATGTGACCAGTTAGCTTGTTATTTTTTATTTTTTTGCTCCTTTTGGTCCAAATGTCCAATCAAATCATCATCCATCATTCCATAAATTCTCATCCAAATTTCAATTTCAAGGCTCCAAAGTTCGGACAATAGTCATAATACTGAATACTCCGTTCCATATTTCATGCTAAGATTACTAATAGGGAAAAGGGTCAAAAAAACCCATGATGTTTACCTCAATGTCCCACTTGCACCCCTAAACTAATTTTTTTTCAAAAGTACCCTTAACGTTACATTTTTGGGTCATCCGTGCCCCTGCCGTTAACAAAAGACAAACGGAGTTAAAATGTGATGACGTGGCAAGCTTAAATATAAAATATATTATAAATAAAATAATATATATTATTTAATCAAAACAAAAAATACTAAATTTCAAAATAAAAAAGCATAACATATTTACATCATTTAATCAAAATAATAAAATTCAAATTATTTTGTTAACTAATCAAACCAACTAATTAAATAAAATAAGTTGTATAACATATTTACATCATTTAATCAAAATACTTAAATTACTAAAATCATTATTCTAAATAATATTTTAAATTTCAAAACTGGAGTATTATGATTATTTTAGTAATTTTTAATATTAATTTTTAAAATCATATCAATTTAAAAATATTATGATGTAATTTGAATTTTTTAATTCATTTTTTAAAATATTATTACATCATCAAATTATAACATACACAGTTATGTATAGATTATTACATCATAAAATTTATTTCATTATAAACTTTTATAAATTATACAAATTTTCAAATTTAATATGTCGTTTTTTAACTTCAAAAGAGATTAATATATTATGGAATTGATTTATATTACTATAAATAAAAAGTGATTATTTTAAGGAAATAAAAAAATTGATTAATGAGATTTTTTTTGTGAAGATGGAGTATTTATTCTTGTTGTTCAAGACTTTTAGTAATATTAAAATTTAAAATGTTAGTAAAAATTATTCGAGTACTATATTGGTGGGAAGCCAAGGAATCTATACATAACAGTTGTAAGACCCCAAATTATTAATAAATGAAATTTAATTTCCTCTATTTATTATTTTGAAATAGTAAGGGTTGAATTGATTAATGTGGTTAGTTATGGGTAAAATGCGCATATATTTTAATTAAGCAGGTGGTTATAAAATATTCATTGTTGTCGGGGAATATTCTTTTGGTCGTGAAATATTCTTGCTGTCGGAGAATATTCGTACGACGGCGCAGTCTTTTGTGGACCCCATAACAAAAAGCGATTAGATGAATAAAATGACAAGTATAAGTTGTTTATAAATAACGGCGTAGTTGTTACTGTTAACACTGTTGGAATACTCGGTGGTTAAAACACAGTAATACGCGTTGTTGCACAGTAGCACATGGTATTGCACCAATTATTGATTCTTACGTAAGAACGCACTACTCAATAACTGTTACAGTAGTTACTGTTCAGTATTTTATTTTATTGATTCAATAATTGTTGCGTTGATATTTTATATTACTGTTATTTCAATAATTGCCACTACACAGTATTTTCCATTATCGAAGCAATAATTCATATTATCTGAATAATATTATTAGAAAATATTATTGGCAATGTCTAGAAAGTTCTATCTAAGGAGAGGTTTGATCACCTAATTGCGCGCCAGTAAGGAGAAATCCTTATTGGAAAGCCCCCTCTTTCCTGGGAATGGCCTGGTTGCCAGTACTGTGATTCTGTAATATTATTTGTGAATAATTAATTATTGATTTATATGATGAGGAAAAATATTAATTTTATGTGGTTATAGATGGAGAAAATTTTTAAAGTGACAATTGTTAAAAAATTGATATTTTATCTTTTCTGATAAAATAATATTTTATTATATTATTATAATATAATAACGATGATATTTTTATAATGAATGTGGGATATATGAGTATATGAGGAAGAGTATTTTTGTTGCAAAAGTTGTTTAAAACATGTCAAACATGTCTATGGGCCCATTTCTTGACTGAAATTTGATTATAGCTTGTAAAAGCGTCCGTATGTGGATTTCGGTCAATTTCTGTTTGGAATTTGAAAAAACTTTCTTCTGCAAAGTTGTAGAGAATTGAATTTCCTATAAAAAGTCGCGCGATTTGAATTTTTTGATAAAATGACTATTTATTATGAATTATTGAAGTTCCAATGTTCCGAAATAATTGATTTTTGGAAGTTTTAATTATTTTTAATATAAAAAACGTTTTTGTCATTTATTGTGGGTCTTGCATGTGATGTCTATTGCTGAATTAAGATCAAGGAAGGTTGGCGTAGAAATTTTAATATATATATATATATATATATTAATATTTTATTAAACTTTCTGCTTTGGTGTTCTAAGCAGTTTTCCTATAAATAGGGTGCTTAGGTTAGAATTGAAAATCACACTAGAAACTGAAGTTTTCTCTCTCGATATATTGAACGTATTCTTGTGAGTATTTTAATACTTTGAGTGTTGATATACGGTGTAAGTTCGAGTCATAGCCTATATCTGGTGTTTCAACTAGAAGTACTGTCTTTACGAGGTAAGGGATGTTATTTTATTCAAAAATGATATTATTTCTTCAATATCATTATGCCAAAATATTGGTGGGAACTTTTATCAAATTCGGAACTTTTTCATGTCGGGGTTACTATTCATGAGTTACTATTTACGAGTTACTATTCACGAGTACTATTCGCGAAGCATGATGATTTTTTTTGTGAAATTTTTATCTTTTAGTGTCAGAGTTACTATTCACGTATACGACACTATTCATGTATACGACACTATTCACGAATACGGCACTATTCACAGAGAAAATTAAATTTTCATTTTTCGTCCAAAATATCTATTATGGATACTAGTTTTGATTGTATCATATGTTTGATCATTCTTGAATTTTACTCCACTATGATTGTTTATGAGGTATTTTTGGACATGGAATAGCTGAAATACGAATCCTTAATATTTATTCTTTTGTTTCACTAGATTCGTTTTCTTTAAAAATATTTTTCATCATCCTCAGTTCTAAATGATGATATAACTGAATATCTTTGGCCTGTAGTGCAAAGATGAATGATTTCTGATGAATATCTTTGGCCCGTAGTGCAAAGATGAACAAGTGTTTAGATGATCATGACCAACTGATGAATATCTTTGGTCTGTAGTGCAAAGATGAATATTTGATTTATGATGTATATTGATTGATGTTACAGGGATAAAATATCGATGATGGACTTTTAAATTCATAGATGATAGTAGATTTCATTCTTTACTTAACTCTTCTAATGAATTGTTGTTTTCCGCTGCGAAGATTGATTTAAAACTTAGTTGTCTATTGTATTCTATTAGATTTTTCCCTGTTGAAGACTAACGATAATTTGTTTTATATTATCTTAGTCATAATATTCTTTACTGGGCTAGTTGAGCTCACCCTTTTCCTTGTTGTTCCATTTTTCTTATCAAGAGGCGAGAATGTAGCGAGTACTAGTCGGGGTGTAGAATGATGGTTCTAGAAGTTGTTTTAATAGTCCTCACCATTTTTATAAAATAATGTATCAATAATTGTACTGAGGACTTATTTGAGTGTAGATATTGTCTAGATGACAATATTTGTATTTAAACTCACAGTTTTTATGTTGTATTAATAATGTTGTAGTTGTTTCTGTACCATGTATTTTGACGACTCAGAATGGGTGTTGTATACCTATTTTGGGGGCGTCACAGTTGGTATCAGAGCTTAGGGATATGATCTCTGGCGGAGATCGGGGAATAGAACTAGGAGGGGAGAGACGAGTAAATCCTTCGCTAGTGTGTCCTTCTTAAGCTTATTTGTTGGTCGGTCATAATATAGGGGTATTATGTGATTTATTAAATTGTTTAATTAACCCTTGTTTTATGGCAGTATTTAAGAATGGCAGCTGAGAATATTAACGGTGGAGTTAATGAGACCGTGGAAACACCTTTAATCACTACCTAGGAGAACGTGCAACAGGAAGACAATATTTCTCCTGTAAACAACACCACTGAGCAAACGATGAACGACAGGATGTTTAGGAGTTTTTTTGCAGTTCATGCAAAACCAGACGAGGGAGACTCGTGTACATAATACGGGTGGAAATGATAGCAACGCGCAGCTTGTCACGGCCAAGCATTTCAAAGAGTTGGGACCACCAGAATTTAAGGAAAAGCCAGATCCGATCATGGCGGAAACGTGGATTAAGAAAATTACCAAGATATTCGATGTCTTGGGATGCATGGAGGAACAGAAGGTTCCATTCGCCACCTTTATGTTCCGTGGGGAGGCAGACTACTGGTGGGAGTCTGTGAAACGGACCCAGCCTGCCGCACTCAGCATGTCATCGGAAATGTTTCAGAAACTTTTTAACAAAAAATACTTTCCTGAAAGTATTCGCCATATGAAGGAGGTAAAGTTTATTAGACTAGAATAAAACAACATGACGGTGTCCCAATACGAGGCAAAGTTCGCAGAGTTATCCAGGTTTGCACCTCATTTGGTAGAGAATGAGGAAAGAATGACGAGGATGTTTTTGAGAGGTTTAAAACCCGAGATTTGGCAATATCTTATCTCTCATAAATTTTTTTTATATTCAGATGTTGTCAACAGGGCTCAATTATTAGAGCGAGATAGCGAGTACATTCAACCAAGGGACCATAACCAGGGTCATAACGGTGGAAGAAGTCATCGGAATAATGAAAACCAGCGGGGAGGAAAACATTCAGACAAAAGCGGTAACCACTCTATTGGTAATCGTGGCCATGAAAATAGAAGAAGCGACTCGGGGGGAGATTTTAAAAAGAGGAGATTCAACAATGACAATGTGAAGACGTCAGAACCAGCAGTAACTGGTTCCAAGGGAGGAGAACGACCACCGGTCATATGCTATAAGTGCGAAAAAGAAGGACATATCAGCCCAAACTGCCCACAACAGTTTAAGGTATGTTATAACTGTGGAAAGGAAGGACATATCGCTCGAGATTGCACTGTAGAGAAACCAAGTCCAGCGGGGATGGTGACTCAAAAGGCTGTCCCAGAAATGTCAAAGTCAACGGTTCCTGGAAGAGCGTTTGTCGTGACTGGTCAACATGTGAGGAACCCAAACGAGGTGATCACGGGTAAGCTAATCATAAATTCATGCGAAGTTTATACATTACTTGATACCGGTGCTACCCATTCATTTATCTCTCCTGCTTGTGCTTAACGTTTAAACTTGACTCCGGAGAAATTAGACTTTGACCTATCTTTGGAAACTCCATTAGGAGAAACTTTCATCACATCCACTGTTTATAAATCTTGTTTGATCCAAGTTGGTACCATCACATTACCTGTTGACCTTATCTCTTTAAAGATACTTGCTTTTGATGTGATTTTAGGGATTGATTGGTTAACTACTCATCATGCCAAAATTAATTGTTTTCGTAAGGTTGTTAGTTTTCATATTACTAATCAACCTGTTGTTCGAATTCAAGCTACTAAACCATTAAAATCAATCACTGTCATATCAAGTCATAAAGCTACTCGTTTATTGAAAAACGGATGTCAAGCTTTCTTAGCCCATGTTATGGATTTGAATAAAGACATGTCAGATTTGAATAAAATTCCTGTTGTTATTGACTTTCCTGACGTATTTCCTGAAGAACTTCCCGGTCTACCCCTAGAACGTGAAGTTGAATTCTTTATTGACCTTGAACCTGGTACAAAGCCCATTTCTAAAACCCCATATCGAATGACTCCTATTGAACTTCAGAAGTTAAAGGTTCAACTACAGGAGTTGTTGGACATCGGTTTCATTCGTCCTAGTACATCTCCTTGGGGTGCTCCTGTTTTACTTGTAAAGAAGAAAGATGGGAGTATGCGACTTTGTATTGACTATCGGGAATTGAACCATGTCACTATCAAGAATAGGTATCCGCTACCTCATATTCATGACCTGTTTGACAAGTTGCAAGGAGCACAATTCTTTTCAAAGATCAATCTTCGTTCTGGATATCATCAGTTGAAGGTTAAAACTGAGGATATTCCAAAGACTGCTTTCAGAACTCGGTATGGGCATTATGAATTCTTAGTCATGTCTTTTGGATTGATTAATGTTCCTGCTGCTTTCATGGATATGATGAACCGAGTATTCAAGGAATATTTGGATCAGTTCATTGTTGTCTTTATTGATAACATCCTCATCTATTCCAAAAGCCGTGAAGATCATGAGCGCCATTTGAAGCTGGTACTGCAAAGGCTTCGTGATAACAAGCTATATTCCAAGCTGAAGAAATGCGAGTTCTGGCTTGAGGAAGTATCATTCCTTGGGCACATGGTGTCAAAACATGGAGTGTCTGTTGACCCGGCAAAGATTGAAGCAATACAAAGTTGGGAGCAACCAAAGACGGTGACCGAAGTACGTAGTTTTTTGGGCTTAGCTGGTTATTATCGGAGATTCGTGGAAGGGTTTTCTCGAATCTCTACCCCGTTAACTCAACTGACTCGTAAAGATACAAAATTCGTATGGAGCGAGGAATGCGAGAAGAGTTTCCAAGATCTCAAGAGGAGACTCATTTCGGCACCTGTTTTGACAATACCATTTGGTTCGGATGCATTTGTTATCTACAGCGATGCTTCAGGCAAAGGGTTAGGGTGTGTTCTCATGCAACGTGGGAAAGTCATATCCTATGCCTTGCCACAACTTAAAGAATATGAGAGGAATTATCCTACTCATGATCTAGAGTTGGCAGGAGTCGTTTTCACGCTAAATATCTGGAGGCACTATCTATATGGGGAGAAAGTGGAGATATATTCAGACCATAAAAGCCTCAAATATTTATTCACCTAAAAGGAACTCAACATGCGGCAACGATGTTGGCTCGAGCTGTTGAAAGACTACGACCACACCATTCAATACCATCCTGGAAAAGCGAACGTGGTAGCTGACGCGTTGAGTAGAAGATCATATGCAGGAAC